>VDFB02256132.1:89848248-90279755 GCA_007258455.2 Sequoia sempervirens | reverse complement strand
TGTCTTGATGACTTTGACAAAAATGTTGTTCTCCTTTGATTCTATCATGCTTTTTTGATGGTGTTGCCCCTTCATGGTTTTAAGTTGACTGTCTTTTCATCATTATAATTACACTTAGTTATTATTGTTGAACCATACAAATGAGAGGAGGGTGAATCAGTTGTAACCAATTTTTCCTTTACAACATTCACCAAAGATTAATTCAATTACCATTCACAAATCCTTTACTCTGCTAATGTGATTAATCATTAAGTGCAAATGTAGAAATTGAAAGAAACAAAAACCATATACACACAACAATACCATATTTACATGGAAAACCCAATAAAGGAAAAACCATGGTGAGGATTAGATCACAATATAGAGAATATCAAAACCAAATACAAAGGCTCGTTGCCAGAGAAGGCTCACTGCCAAAACAAGACTTACTATCTAGATCAGGACTCACTGTCCAAAAAGGGTTAACCACTTGGAGGGCTCACTACCACAAAGATACAAAGAAGATAGAAGAAATTTGTTACAAAGAGAAGACAATCTCAATGCAACAAAGATTTCCACCACAATTCGCTAACACACTTGCAGACATTCTTGAATGATAGAGTACACCTTCAGCTCACTACATCCAGAAACTCACAACTAAGATTTTGCACTAATCTACTCAACCACACACTCTATTTCACATCTATCTTGCTCTATTTCTTTGCACATATTTCACCAATATCTCATCCTGTATTTATACCATCTTCAACTTTGAAACATATCCAAAGTCAGCCACACACACACCATTTGTATTTACAAATTCAAATCCGGTCAGCACCAAAACATTCTAGGGTGGAATTAGAATGAGGGAAACCTAAACACATGCTTAATAAGGACCTAAATGAGTCCCAAAACGCTTCATGAACTTCACAAGTAGTTTTCAACACAAGGTTGGCCAAACCGGTGGCAAACACATGGAAACAATTAAGTACACACAACCTTGAAAAGTCAATCCTCCTGCGACAGCAAAATTATCTTCCAACATGATCATATCGGTTCTCTCTAGAATCACCGTCATGAAACTCAAACAACAAGACAAATTGCATGCATGATATCTGAGTCTAGTGCTTGATTAGGTAAAATTCACTCCAATCATAGATCTATATTTTCTCTTATCAATATAGTGAATCATATCTTTACTCAAATTTACAATAATCACCATAGGAGGTGCATACCGGTTTGGAACCATCTATCCCAAGCTTCTTTCAACATCTTTTACATATTTTGGTAAACAAAAAATCCCTTTTTCTGTTTGATTAATTTGCAGCCCAAGAAAGAAATCCACTTCACCAAACATAGACATCTCAAATTCTTTTTGCATTTCTTCAACAAACATCTTGCACATTTTTTCATTTTCTCCAAAGATAATGTCATCAACATAGACAACTACAATCAAGATCTTGTCATTTTCAATTTTAAAGTACAAATTACTATCTGTCATACCTTTATTGAAGCATTGTTGAATCAGATATCTATCCAACCTTGCATACCAAACTCTAGGAGCTTTCTTTAAAGATTTCTTCAATTTGTAGACCATACCTAGTTGATCTTTCAACTGAAATCCTTCCAGTTGTTCCATGTACACTTCTTCCAACTCACCATTCAAAAATGCAGACTTAAGATCCATCTAATAAACTTTAAAATATTTATGAGCAAAAAATCCTAAAAACATTCTAATAGCTTCCATCCTAGCCACCGGAGAAAAAGTTTCCTGAAAATCTATACCTTCTACTTGTGAGTAGCCCTTCCACACAAGCCTTGCCTTATTTTTTGCCACTTCTCCATTCTCATTCAATTTTTTTATGAATACTCATTTTGATCCAATTATATTTTTATCTACTAGTCTAGGGACCAACTCCCAAGTTTGATTCTTATAAATCTGCATAAGTTCTTCCATAGCTTTCATTCAATTTTCATCATTACATGCTTCACTCATTGTCTTTGGTTCCACTTTAGAAAGTAGACACAAATTTATCTTACTAGTAGTAGCAGCTCTACTTCTTGTAAAAAATCCTTTCCTCTTGTCTCCAATGATTTGATCTTTTGAATGATTCTTTTGCACATATTTAGGTGTCTTTGGGGACACCACCAGAGCTTCCTTTTCCTCATTCTACTTTTCTTGTTCTTCAACAATTTCTTCAACTTCTATGAAATTAGGTTCATCTGATACATATTCATCAACTTCAATTGAATTCTTCATAGTTTCATCCACCTTGACATTTGTGCTTTCTACAATCTTTCTCAGCCTTTTATTCAAACAACTATAAGCTTTGCTTCTAGTAGAGTATCCAAGAAAGATACCTTCATTGCATCTAGCATCAAACTTTCCTAAATTTTCTTCATCTCTTCTGATATAACATTTGCTTCCAAATACCTTGAAATACTTGACTATAGGAATTCTTCCACACCATAGTTCATAGGGGGTCTTTATACTATTAGCCTTTACTTGCACTTGATTTAACACATAAACAACAATATGAATAGCTTCTTTCCAATAAACTTCCAATAGACCTACTTCAATAATCATTGATCTAGCAGCTTCCTAAATTGTTTTATTTTTCCTTTCAATAACTCCATTCTATTGAGGAGTTCTAGGAGCAGATAATTGTCTTTTTATTCCATGAACTTCACAAAACATGTTAAAATCATTCGAAGTGAATTCACCACCTTTTCCAGACCTTAAAAATTTTATTCTCAAGTTTGCTTCATTTTAAACCATAGCCTTAAATGTCTTGAATCTTTCTAATGCATCATATTTCTCTCTAAGAAAAATAACCCATGTGTATCTAGAGTAATCATCAATCAAGAGCATAAAATACCTGTCACCTTGTAGACTTATCACTCTTGTAGGATGACAAAGATCTATGTGAATCAAATCTAGTAGTCCAATAGTAGATTGTTCCTTTGACCTGAAGTTGTTTCGAGCTTGCTTTCCAAACTTAGAATTCTTGCAAATAGCATTAACAAGCTTTGTAATCCTTGGTAGATCTCTTACAGCTTGCACAACATTGATTCTTGCCAAGCTATCAAAATTCATATGACACATCCTCTAGTGCCATAACCAATTGTCATTAATCTAATTCATAAAGCAATATCCATCAACACCCTTAAGTTGATAAATGTTTCCTTCAAACTTCTTACTAGCAACAATCACTATTCCAGATCCTTTCCTAATTTCACATATTTCATCCTTAAATACACAATTATATCCTTCACTACACATATGTTCAACACTTAAAAGATTATGCCTTAAACCCTTGACATAGTAGACATCATCAGTATTATGCTTGCCATCAAAACTAACTGAACCTATTCCACAAATCTTATCACTAGTATCATCTCTGAATTTAACTAAGTCACCATCATAATTTTCAAGTTTAACAAACTTACTCTTATCACCAATCATGTGATGTGAACAACCACTGTCAACAACCCAATAGTTATTTTTTTGTTTAGCATGAAGAGCAAAAATCATTGTACCTTCACTCTTTTTCAGAGCATTTTCCTTCACCTGTCTTTCAATATTAGCAGAAGTAGATTAATCTTTTATAGCCAAGAACAAGCATTTATTGTCATCAAAATCTCCATAATCAGATTCTTCATCAGAAATACCAACATCTTCATTCACATAATATGCTTTGTTGATCTTCTTACCTTTGTTTTATTTGCTTAATCTATGTTGTTTATTCTTGTAGCTCTTTACGGACATCTCGAAGCATAATAACCAATTCCTCTGTTATGCCTTGCATAACCACCCCATTTTATGTTGGAATAAAAATGGGTCCCCCTTTTTTTTGTTTGTCTTTTGTTTTGGTTGTCTTTTGTTGTCTGATGAATCTTAGGAGTTCTTTGTTTTTTCTCCTAAGTCCATCTTTGTTCTGTCGGAACCGGGACCGGAACCAAGTCTAGACCTGGAACTATTTCAGGATTTCCAGTTCGGATATGGTTCTGACTCCGACTCCGCCTTTTTCTTTTCTCTTCTCTGTTTGCTGGTTGTTTTTGACTAACACTTGTGTTGGTCTATTTTCTTGTTCCCTCAGTTGTTTCCTTGTGCTTTTTCTTTGTTCGCTTTCGCGGGACTGGATCCAGAATCAAGATGGAACTTTGAACTTTACAAAAGTTCAATTTTTGTTTCGTCTCTGCTCCTGCCTTCGTTTGTTGTTTTTGGTCGGTTCTTCTCTCAGAGTCAGAACCGAGGTGGGAAGTGAAATATGAAACTGTTTTTAGTTTCTTTATCTTGTTTCTGACCCAACTCCGACTCTGCCTTACCTTATGATGTTTCGTTGACCTGACTTTACTGTTTGACAATGTCGTTCGCTCCGCCTCGATCAACCGCATTATGGCATTAAATGCAGCCTATTCGCACACGTGAATTGTTGATTAAAGATGTAATTATGCTTAAACTGTCTCATTATTATTATTACATGAAGTGTTTGAGCAAATTACAACCAGGAGACTCTTAGGAGAATTGAGGTGATCACAGGGAAAATTGCGGAGCGAATCATTCTGAATTTCTGATCAATTCTGGGAAGCATCTTGAGGTTGGTTCCTTTTCTTTTCTTTCTTCCATTTTGGTTCTTTTGCTTGTGTCATTTTGGTGTTTTCGCAGGTTTCTTTCTATGAATTTGGTCGCTTGGTTTGGTTTTCTTTTTGTTCAGTTTGTTCAGTTCTTTCTTTCTTTTTCATCCTGTTTTGTTTTGTTCTATTGTCTTTCCATTTGTCGCTTTTCATTTTGTCTTTTTGGTTTGGTTGTCGCTTTCGTGACAGGGTTCGTTTGTTGTACTCTGGTTTTGACTAGGGTTTCCTTGCTCGGGTAATGAATTTCTATTTGAAACCCTGTTCTAGTTTTTTATCACATTGGTTTTGGGTGGTTTGTCGTGGTTTTTCACCGTGCCCTAGTTCTTACAAATAGGGTATTGTGTGGATTGGGGTTTCGCCTTTTTTTTACCTATTCATGGTTTTAATGGTTGATGTACGAAGGAGTTATTGGAGCTTTAAAATTAGGCCTTTGTTAGTTTCTGCGCGGGCCCATGTAACCTGGGGTTTGGGGCCCATGCGACCTTGTTTTGAGGGCTCTTTATTGGTAGGTTTTACTCATTCTTGTTCTTCATTATAATGACTCTTTACTCTATCGGAACCGGGTTCAGGGATAAAAGTTGAACTTAGTAGCTATCTTTTGTTTCTGGTTTGTTTTCTGATCCAACCCCGACTCCGACTGTCTCTGATCCATTCCCATCCCGTTCTTATGATGTCGGTCTTTACTCTTCGTCGGAATCAGGTCTGAGGAGGAGGTTGAACTTTGTAATAGTGTTTTGTTTTGGTTCCAGTTCCCGTTCTGGTCCTGCTTCTGAGCATGTTTTGGTTCCCGTCCCGACCCCGACTCTGTTATAGTTTTGTCTGGTTTCCGTTCCGGTCCCCCCTTATACACCGTTTGTTTCATATCCATTTCCGATCTCGGCCCTACTGGATGATATGAAACATTGTTTATGCCTAATGCTTCTACGGTCCCGCTTCCGATAAAGGCATAGTTTGACTAAGTATTATCTTAGGAGGATGGAGCAATGGTTATATAATTGACTAACTTAGATGCTTTATTTGTCTAATAGCAGGGAATTGTTGCAAGTATTAAGAGATGTCGGGAGTGTCAGATGAGGCCTCTCAAAGGAGCCAACTAGGGGAAACTTCATGGTAGGGACCTAGGCCAAAGAAGATTAAAGTGGAACAGCTCCCGTATACCTTGAGATGTAAACATAGGGAGGCTGTCCTCACAGCTAGTAAAATTGATTCTAATTGGACTGATATTACTAACACCAATTTGGGTCCTTTCAACTATGAAGAATTGCTTGAGGAGACTTTCATTGAGGAGTAGGTCACACCAAGGACAGAAAAGATTGTTCAGTCTGGATTGGCACATGCTGCACTCTTCCCTCTATCTGTTCAATGCCCGGAGTTGATTCTTGCAATAGCTGGAGCATATAACCCTACTACTAGGCAGTGTATGGATGTGAAGGGCAATGTCATTATTGACTTCACACCCCCAATGATCAAATTCCTATTTCATATGCCTGATCCCAAGAATCCTAGACAATTAAATGAGGCAGAGGCTCTGAAGCTTTACAGTGGAAACGAGGGGAATACACTCTACATGAATAAGACTTGGATGAGAGTGGAGAAGAAATCTCTGACCAAGCTTCCAGACCAACCTAAGAGGGTGGATTTTAGTAAAGAAATTTGAGATATAATTATGTTCTTGTCTAGGGTGTTTGGGAAGAGGGATGCTTCACTATTTAAGGAATGGATGTTTCCTTTTATTCAAGTTGTTTTAGATGGGAGGCAACAATTTGATTGGTCAATGATAGTGTCTGATAGCATTCACAATCAGATGATGAGGGTGAGAGAAACCAAGTGTTTCTTTATGACCTCCTATGTGGTCTATGCAGTTGCCTGAGTGGGGATCTTTCCTGGACTTCAAAGAGTGGGTATATTGGGAGAAGCCCAAGGACATAAGAAGGTGTGGGAGCATTAGAACCAGCTCACCTTGCAGGCATCAGAGCAATATTATAGAAGGGTAAATGATGCTTTTCTTTATGTCATTATCAATAAACTTAATGGTGATGCTGGGTACCGACTTACCAGGGAGGCAATGGCTTTTGTGAACGAATGGGGACACTAGTTTATCCAGTACCCCACATTCACTTACTTTAGGTTAGCAGGCTTCGATGGTCATCCCCATTTGCTACCTAGGTGTTGTGGTGATAGAATCATCTTAATGGAATTTATTTATCAAGCCTTGGCTGTTAACCTCCAGTTTAGCAATAAACATAAGACTGGGTGCCACAAGTTTCCAATGAAGCTAGGAGCCTTTTGCTATCCACACATTTAGGCAGGTAAGGCTATTTGCGATGAATTAGCTTACCTGAAGTTGGGTTTGTACACTGCTAGGAAATACTATGATCCAAAGCAGAAGATGAGGGCTTTTCTCCCCAGTGTCTTTGAGAAGCACTTCAATATATTGGAGGATTTTTGGCAAGACTTGCAGGATGACTATGATCTGCGGAAAAGGAATTATGAAAGGATATCTATCCCACTCATGATTGAGTTTGGGATAAAAGAGGATATTCCTGATACATTATCTGATGATGGGATAGTTTTGGATCCTGAATATGATGTAGATAATATTGGAACAAAGGATCTTGATCCAGTTGCTTGGAGTGCAGATGAGACAATTGACATAATGCAGATTGCCAGACCAGTGCTTGATAGGAGTATCCAATGGGTAAGTTTAAGGGTTAATCAGGCTGAGGCATCATCATCAAAGAAGAGGAAGGCTAGTACCACCCAGGGGTACAAAAGGGTAAAAAGAAGGATGGCACCTAAGGAAACCTTGGAGTTTTTGCCTTCTAAGCAGCAAGAAGAGGAGGTGGTTCCTCAGGACTTTTCAGAGGTGCATGAAGATGAAATAACTATGGAGGGAGTTGTTTCTACATCTTCTATAAAAGAGGCACCTACTCAGCCCTTTGATATACTAGAGTTAGGTCATGAATCATCAATGGGATATATTTATGGCGAAGTAGAAGCCTTGAGGCAAATGGAGGATGAGGTGGAGATACATAATATAGAAACAGATTCAGAAAAGACTCCCTCAGATAAAGAGCATCATGTATCAACATCTTTGGATATGACGGATGATGCAAGCACTGAACACATGTTGACTGAAGAGGATCAGTGGAAACTGTTTGAGGAGGCAAAAAGAGAAGTCGATGCTAAAGCACAAGCTGAGGCATCACCTAAGCTACAAGAAGAAGGGGCTAGAGTACAATCTGAGTTGGCAGCCAAGCAAAGGAGTTAGAAGATAAAGTGAAGGCCGATGAGTTAGCTCAACAGTAACAACAAAAGGAACAAGAATTCAAACTTCAAGAAGAAAGGGATAGGTTGGTATTGCAGCAGAAAATTCATGATCTTGAAGAGGAAAAAGCTCAACAAAGAAGAGAAAAAGAAGCTGTTGAAGCTAAACTCAAGGAACAAGAGGCGTATAGAAAGAAGGAAGAGCAAGAATTCCTGAAAAGGGAACAAGAGGCTGCTGAGATGGCTGAATATGCAAGGAAATCCAAGGAAGCATGGGATTATGTTGAAACATTGAAAAATCAACGAGATGAAATGTATGAAAAGAAGAAAGAAGAAGAAGAAATTTTAAGGCAGGAGTTGGAGCTTAAGAGGCTACAAGATCAGAAGGATAGAGAGGAAGCTAGAAAGCTAGCAATGGAAGGGGAGCAAGGTGATCAACAAAATGTGCAGGAGGTTGATTCTCAACCAAAGCTTACATTGTTGCAACCCCTGTCTTCCACCACTGTTACTTCCTCTTCAGCCCAGGCAGTCACTACCCCTATTGCTCCAACTTGGCTAAAGTTGGATTTGGAAAGAAAACTAGTTGTTCAACCACAACTGTTAAACTGGGAAGAAATGATGAAGGAGATTAGAAAAGAGAAGCCAAAGAAAAGGTCTCGGGTTCTTCACTCCACTAGGCTTACTAAGGTCGGAGAGATCATTGCTGAATGTGCCATTCCTGTAATGGAAAAAGACCGTGATGACATGAAAATAACTGATTATTAGTTGGGAGCGGTAAATTTGGGAAAGCCTACAAGGAATCAACAAATGAGCTTGATCGATATTGTGGCTTCTTCAACCAAAACATGGATGATCAAGGACAAGCAAAGGAAAGATGAGCTTAAGGCTTAGTTGGATCAGCTTCATGGTTTCTTGAAGGATGTTTCTAGTCCCATTTCTCAACAGGCTGCATCTCCTGAATTCCCAGTCTTGTTAACAAAGAGGGAAGCTGATGATTTGATTCAGATGAAAAGATGGGAATGATGGAAAAATGGTTGGATAAGCTTAATCGGGAGGTTGATGATATTCTTGTTGAAGGCTCTAAGATTCATGAAGCTGCTCTCGAGTTAGCAGAAGATCTAGACCAATAAGGTAAAGATTTGGACAAGCAAGATGGTGAATACAAAGAATATGTTAAAAGGCTGAAGGATATTAGCAAAGTGCCCAAATCTGTCTTGTTAGAATATTCAATTCTTGAGCAAGGTAACAAATATTTTTTGGAAAAGACTGCAAGTATCATAAGATACAAATCTAGAGTTATGCATGGGCAGTAGGAAGAGGTCCGAGAAATGACCAAGGACTTGCATCAACAGATGGTTAAGTTAGAGGCAGTGGTAGCCATTATAATCAACATAGATCCCTCAAACAAAGAAGGCCTATCTTTGGATAAACTAAGGGAGAAATGGAGGGACAGGTTCGAGGAAATCATGCAAAAGGGAGATGATGGAGAGAGTTTATTACTTGATCAATTTATGGATATTTGGGAAGAGGTAAGAACTACCAGAAAGGAGCTGATTGAGCTAAAGGAGACACAAAGTTTGGTTTTTGCGGAGTTTAAAAGAATCAAATTTGAAGGTGACTGGTTGGATGGCCTAAATTTGAATACTCTTAAGTAGGTATTCTCTAGTTATGATGAGTACATTCAGGAGCCTTCAGAGCAAGAGTAATTGACTCTTGGCATCATATTCCATTTGCCTTTTCTCCCCTTTCTGTGGATGTTGACATAAGCTTTACTCCAAGTCTGATCCGTGTGCTTTATCCTCTTCTTGAAGTATCAAATTCTCCTTCTTACAATGATGTAATTTGGCTTGAAAAGGGGTTCTTAGGTCCACTTCTATGTTCAGTTCTGATTCCATGAATTGTGGATCTGGATTTATGATTGAGAAATTCGTGCGCATGGAACTCTATATGTACCATTAGAATCTACTTTGTAAAGTTCAGCTAATTGAAGAAAGATCAACCACCTGAGAATAGGAGATTAAAAGAAACTAGATTTAGGATTTTCAAGATTTTTAGAAAGATACTCTGAATAGTTTAGTAAAAGGCTCGGTTTTACAAGTTCTCATATGTTTTCATGTCAAGATTTAAAAAGTTTGGATCCATTTTTGGATAAGGTTAATGATATATGATTAATCCATACGGTAGTGTTTTGATGTGCTTAATTGTTCTTTATTTGATGAAAAGGAATAGAAGGAACTGGATTCAAGGTCATATCATTGGATTATCTATGAGTTGAATTGTTATTGTATTCATTTTGATCTGTGTTTTGAATGATGAGAGAACAATTTGTTTTAAATAAGTTTAGTGAATGGTTATGATATCTGAATTAGCATTATGGAATGTGTGTAGTAGCGTAGTTTATTCTATGGATTGCATCTTGCTGTAATTGTGGTTAGGTAGAATGAACACTCATTGTTGATTTGCATGTCTGGATACATAAGGATTTTATTCATGTTTCTGTGATTTAAAGCTCAGTTTCATCTTTTTCTTTTGTTTAAAACCCCTCAAACGTAAACTAGCTGATGTTATGCACTCTTGTTCTTTATTACCAGCAATGGCCCCTTGAATATTACAACCACATTGACCATTGAGTAATGTTAGCACAGTTGAGAACTAACTACCAGGACCTTGGGAGTTAGATTGCTATATGTTGTCTTTCTCTTTTAGGAGAAATAGAATAGTAATATTCTATTTAATGTTGTGCTATTTTGACCATCAACAAATATGGCGCTAGAAGGAGGGCCTGAAGAACAAGCTGGCTCGCATTGGGTCATTTTCACTAGATAGGTTTGAGAGAGTTCTTAGATCTTCTCAGAATCCTAGACTATTTGTTGAACTCCACACCCCTGTTGGGCATAGGCCCTGGGCTCGTAGAGTCTTGGTCCAACCTTTATCACCATTGCTCACTCCACTTGGGTTTCCAGCAACCACTTTCACCCATTCCACAACGTGTTCGACCTCTATCACTGCCAAGACCTATGGCTTACTTTGTTAATAACCCTTCGGCATTAGGGACTATCCCTGGAGGTATACACGATCTCCCAAAGAACCCATAGAGCTTTTGTCCCAAGTACATGCATGGGGAGTCGAGAAGTGCTGAAGAGCACATACAGTCATTTAAAGATGCCTATACCCATGCTCAGGTGGCTCATCAAGACGTTGTGTGCAGATTATTTCCCTATTCTTTGGGAGACACATTGTACAATTGGTACCTGAACTTACCCCAAGGGTCAGTCTTGAGTTGGATGGATTTAGAGAATGCCTTCATTAATCAATTCAGGTTTTATGTAGACCCTTCCATCCTTTGCCACCAGTTTGCCACTATAAGGAAGGAACACCATGAACCGCTGCCTCTATTCCACACCAAGTTCCAGAGAATGTACCAAAGGTTACAAGATCCCTACCTAGTGGCAGAAAACATTGCCATCTTGGCATATCTTAGGGCTGTGGACCCTTTGATTGGCTTGTTCTTGAAAAGGACATATCGTGCTAATGAAACTGAACACTTTGGCTAAGGTATATCATCTCGCCATTTAGCTGCAACAGCAGATCAGTCTGCAATGCAGGATTCTAGGAGGAGTTCTTCCTCCTTTAGGGTATCTAATGTCCAATCCACCCCTGCTATTCAATATGGTCCCATGGATGTCTTATTCCCGATACGGACCCATGTCTGAATTCCAAGGTTCACCTCCCTTACCATTTTTTAATAATGGTCCATAGGATTCCTCCCAACAAAATCAAAATTACCAGACTCAAGCTGAAGGATCAAGTTCAGTTAATTCATCTTTCATTGTGAAGAATGTAGAAAGTGAAAAGACTCTCCAATTGACCAATGAGATGGAGACTCTCAAGAAGACGATGTCTTAGATGTCTAATGACATGGCTCAACTCAAAAAAAATCCCCCTCAGAATCAGAACCAAGGTTCTCAGAATCAGGGAGGATATTCTAGTCAGGGTGGTTATCCTAACCAGAATGGTTATTCCAATACCAATCAGAACACTAATAGGAATTTCCAGAACCAAAACTCCTCTAACCAAAACTATCAAAATCAGAATAGAGGATATAATCAAAGGCCTAGCAATAATAGGCAATTGAATACCAGACCCAATAATAGAGGAGTGTCCAACAATTATCAAGCAGGAGACGAGAGGCTGCACACTGCTAATGTGGCAGACCTCAACCTTATGACTAATTGGTGTAGGCTACATGACACTGCGGTCCATTCAGAGGTAAATTATCCAAAGATGGAGAAAATGGTTAAGATTGCCCAAGCTGATGCTCCATTCCATGGTACATTCAACAAATCTGGTGGATCTACTGACACTGCCATGGCATATGATATCTTTGAGGAAGAACTTCCATTTCCCAATCAAGAGGGCAATGAAGTGGTAGAAGATGTTTATGATGCCCAGGCCTTCCAAACCAAGGGAGGCAACTTCCTTAGAAATTAGAACAGAGGGCCATTCATGACCTCTGCCCCTCCTAACAACATGGTTCCCCCAAATCAGAATGCTGACAATAATCCACCACTGCTAAAGGGACAAACATATTCTCATAACAAAGGTAATCCATTTTCAATTCCTAAATATCAGGTTAGGAATGATTTAGAATTTGATTTTATTACAAAAATGTAGAGGAAGAAGACTTCAATGTCTTTCTTTGATGTTCTAAAATGGTGCCCTACTCAAAAGGAAATCTTATTGAAAGCCTTGGGGGAAGTAGATAGGTTGAGAGGAAAAGAAAAGGTGATTCCTACTAATGAGATGAATGCATCTCTCTACAAAGGTAAGACTAGTACACCACCTTTCTTGATAAGTTTGAGAATTTTTGGAAAGAATTTACATAACTATCTTCTGGATTCTGGGGCGTTAGGGAATGTTATACCCTTTTCCATTTGTAGGAAGTTAGGTCTGAGCCCACTTCAAACAAATAAAAAGGTTATCTATTTAGATAAAATGAAAGTTAATGTGGTAGGAGAGCTTAAAAAAATTCATGTAAAGATTGGGTCCAATCCAAGGATCCAAACTTATGTGGATGTCCAAGTTGCAGATATCCCTGAAACCTATGGTATGCTCTTGAGCAGAGACGAGATGAAAAGCCTAGGTGGATATTTGTCTTTGGATTTCTCACACATGTGGCTGCCCTGGAAAGGAATAGCAACCCAAATCAAAATTGAAAGTGAGCCCAGGCTCAAGCACATGATCACTAAATATAATACCCCTAATGAGGTAGCCTATTTCAAAACTAAGATAAGGGTTTACAAATAGGAGGAGATCATGACCTTTTCAGTACTTCATTCTAATGACTCACCCCTTTCCCAGCAAAATGACCCAATGATTACTATTAATCAGCAAGTCCTAACATGAAAATTACAACAAGACAAGTTGGTACTAGGAGAAGAAGTTGATATGTGGAGTCTCTTACTTCCTAACTGGTGTAGGGTGCATTACCAAAATCACTTTGAATTAACTTGCCAACCTTGTGTAGATATTTTAGAACTTGTCTCCCGGGTAGAAGAAACTGGTGAGTGTCAATCCCAAGCCCCTATTAATGAATTTCCATTCCAAGCTAAGGATGCAACCATCCTTATGAGAGCCGGCTCTGCTTAGAGTGAATCACCTCCTCAACTCGAGCAGACTCAGGTTCTGTGTTCTGAATTACCACAAGAAACTGAGGAATCTCAGTCTTTGCCGATTACACCTACTCCCAAAACCCTTCCAATGCCCAGGGCATTGATGACGAAGGTACCAAATCATGACCTAGCTCAAAGGGAAGTTCAAGAATCACTTCTTGAACAAACTTTCAATTCAGGGGAATCTTCTGATGAATCGTGCTCCCAGTTACTTTCAAGTATTGATGATCAACACCAGTTTGAGCCGCCATGTACTTCTACCAAGCAAAAGACTGTGGGCCAGAAAAAGAAGGAGATCCCTACCCCAGATCAGTTATGGATCTTGAAATTTGATGGTTCCAAGTCCAAATCAGGAAGTGGAGCAAGGGTAGAATTAACCAACCCAAAAGGGAAGACCTAGTTTGCTTCCTATAGGCTATAGTTTGGTTGCACAATGTGGCAGAGTATGAAGCACTGGCTAGAGGCTTAATGTTTTCCCATCAAAAGAAGGTCACATCTCTTATGGTGATGGGGGACTCTGAAGTTATTGCCAAATAGGTTCATAGTCAATATACCTACCATAACAAAAGGTTGGCTGCCTACAGAAATAGGGTTTGGAATCTGATCGAGGACTTTGATGCTTTCAGAATTACTCTAATTCCTAGGGAGCAAAATCATATTGTAGATGCTTTGGCAGTCACTGCTAGTACTTTGGAGCCCATGCAGGATTCCAAATTGAAAATATTTTCAGTAGAGCTAGTTTCAATTCCTGTAGTCCCTGATAATGTTCAAAATTTTTAGGTCTTCGAGGATGACCAACACATACTTGCCTTCTTGGAAAGTTCTGATGTCTTTGAAGGATAGATCATAGATGAGTTGGATAGAGATCAGGGAGAATGGGACCCTGAAGATTGTGATACGGAAGGAGTGATGAACTTAAAGAGTAATAGCATTGCTAAGGGGATAGCATTAGAAAGGATATTTGATTATGATCCTCGGGCTCAGGAGAGAGTGCCAACGTAAAGTGAAGGGGGGAAATACGAATCAATTAATCTAGCTGATTTGGGCCCTGAAAGAAATGTTCCTATAAGTAAGACCTACCCTAAGGAAATTAGAAATGAAATAATTGAGGTGTTAAAAGAAAATATTGCAGCGATTGCCTGGAGTTATGAGGATTTGAAGACCTTTGACACCTCTGTCATCACACATACAATACCACTGAAGCCAGAAGCCAAGCCCTTTCATCAAAAGCAGTGCCCGGTCAATAAAATGATCGAGCCTTTAATACATAAGGAGGTGCAAAAGCTCTTATCAGCAAGAATTATCTTCCCCATAAGGCATTCCACATGGGTTGCCAATCTAGTTTCGGTGCGTAAGAAAAGTGGGGAGATCAGGTTGTGTGTTGATTTCAGGAATTTGAACAAGGCCTCAGAGAAGGATAACTATCCACTTCCTTCTCTTGATGAGGTATTACAAACTGTTAATGGTTCCCAGATCATGTCATTCTTCGATGGCTATTATGGATATAACCAAGTGCTTGTCAGTCATGAGGACAGGATGAAGACTACCTTCACTACGAAGTGGGGGACATTTTCATATAGATGCATGATGTTTGGCCTCATTAACGCTGGAGCTACCTTTCAGCGCGCAATGGATGTGGCTTTTAAAGATTTGATAGGAAAGTGTATTATTATTTATGTTGATGACTTGACAATATTTTCCAAGAAGAGAAAGGATCATGCTGTTGATTTAGCCAAGGTCCTTAAAAGATGTATCAACTATGGAGTCTCTCTAGATCCCAAGAAGTGTGTCTTTGGAGTTTCTGAAGGGAAACTTCTAGGGCATGTAATATCTGAAAAGGGGATATCCATAGATCTTGACAGAGTCGAGGCTATTTTGAAATTAATGATGCCAGGTAGCAAAAAGGAGATGAGGTCCTTATTCGGAAGGATTAATTTGGTGAGGAAATTGATAACAGGGTTTGCAGAAATTGCCAAGCCCCTCAATGAGATGATGAAGAAAGATGCTAAAATTGAATGGAGTAATGAGGCCAAATCTACATTTTCACAAATCAAGCAATCAATATCTAAGGCACCGGTATTGACCAGCCTAGATTACTTAAAGCCTTTTTATATTTATTCATTTTCATCTAATCATTCATGTGCATCAGTCCTAACACAATGCAGAGGTGAAGGATATGAAAGACCAATTGCTTTCATGAGCTCACCATTCAAGAATGTAGAAGTCAGGTATCCACCCTTAGAAAAATAGGCTTTTGCATTAGTGCGAGCAGTAAAAAAGTTCAGGCATTACATTTTGAGAAGCCAAGTTATTGCTAGAGTGCCTGATCCAATGATTAAGTCTCTCCTTATGCAAAGTGAATTGGGCGAAAGAAGAGGCAAGTGGATGGCTATTCTCCAAGAATATGATTTAGAGATCCTTCCAATGAAACTTGTCCGAGGACAAGGTTTATCAAAGGCCATGGCAGAGGTCGACAAGAATATTACCTGTTAGCAATATACTATGCATTCATTTACTAAGGACCCATGGTATACGAACTTGATCTTATTCCTTCTAAATAACAGATGCCCAGAAGGGATGAATGCTACTCAGAGAAGGGCACTGAGGATGAAGAGTGCTCATTACATGCTCAAGGGAGGAGCTCTGTATAGAAGAAATTATGAGGGAGTGTACCTGTGATGTCTGGATCAACAAGAAGCTAAACATGCCATGGCTGAATTCCATGGTAGGCATGACACATGACACGGATCCATAGACTCTTTGGCTCATCAAATCCTTAGATCAGGATATTTATTGGCCTCATGTCTATAGGGATGCACATCAACACGTCAGGACATGCCATACATGTCAGACCTCTGCATCAAAGGAGCGTAATCTAGCCATGCATCTACAACGAGTATACGAGGTAAGACCATTCACCCAATGGGCACTGGATTTTGTTGGGGTCATTAATCCTAATTCTTCTACAGGGCACAAATTCATCCTAACTACTACAGACTATTGCACCCGTTGGATTGAGGCTCAACCATGCAAGAATAGCACCACTGAGGTGGTTATTAAATTTCTCACTGAAAACATCGTTACCAGGTTTGGAGTGCCCTTTGCCTTGGTATGTGACAATGGCCCTATCTTTTCATCTGCTAAATTTATACAATGGGCCTATGAACACAAAATTATATTTAAGTATTCCTGTAACTATTATCCTCAGAGAAATGGTGTAGCGGAATCTACTAACAAGAACTTGTTAGAAGTTATAAAGAAGTTACTTGAAAGTAACCCTAGGGACTGTCATACCCAGTTAAGATTTTCCTTATGGGCAGATCGAACTCGTATTAAGGTTGCCCTAGGAAATTCCCCTTTCAAACTAGTTTATGGCCAAGATCCAATTTTTCCCATACATTTATAGATACCTGTTCTTAAGTTCATGCAGGAATTTTATACAAAAGATGACTAGATTGAGGTGAGGCTAAATAGCCTTTTGAACATGGAAGAACATAGAGATGTTGCTCTGCAACAATTTTTCAAGCATCAAGCTGTTGTTAAACATTGGTTTGACAAAAGAGCTAAGATTAAGGCATTCAGATTCTCAGATTTGGTATTGTTGTGGGACAAGGCCAAGGAGAAAAAGGGTGATCATCAGAATATTGATAGACTTTGGCTAGGTCTGTATCAAGTAGCCAAGATCTTGGGTGAGAATGCTTTTTGTTTGAGCACCTTGACGGGAGAACCTGTTCCATTGCCAGTCAATGGGTAGTTTCTCAAGCATTACTTCAGCCCGTGAAGGTTTGAATTTCTGAACTAATTGTATATATGTATTTTCTGTAATTATTGGTCCTTTTGTTTCCTTTTGCTTCCTTTTGTTCATTTGTTGTTTCTATCTTTTTCGTTTGTTTTCTTTGTTGTTTTGTGTCTGCTGTGTTTTTTTCTTTCTTTGAGGATTTCTCTTTTCTTTCAACCTTTAAACATTGGGGTTGTTATTCAAAGATGCTATGGATACTAGAAAATAAATTGGTTTCGGTATTTTTGGGCATATGTGATGAAAGATCTTGTTCTAAAGCTCATATCTTATGGTCATTTTAGCATGACTCTGAAGGTTATTAGGAGTAAGGTATATTGTAGATAACCTCCATGAACTATCATTGGAATCTATCACAAAATAGATTAAACATCCAACTATAAAGTGCCTATTCATCTCAGGGTGATTATATCTTCGATTCAAGTGAAAATTTGTTTCCCTAATACTATCATAGGATCCACTGTAGTTCTCAACCCACATCTCAGACTGTTAAAGTCTATGTATTGAGAAGGTTTTTGAAAAAAAACTTTTTTTTTGCAAGTAAGGCCTGTAAAAGAGATATATATAAAAAGAAAGAAGAAAAGAGAAGCACTACAATAAAGGAAAACTCAATACTAAATGGGTAATTCAAGTATCTCTATCGGGGCTATGGACGCCTGACTGGCAGTAGAGCAATACTTTGAGAGAACTAGAGGTATCTCCATTAGGGCTATGGACGCCTGACTGGCAGCAGAGCAATACCCAAGATTCCATTGCATGATAGTCGAAGAACTCAACCTATGTAGCTTGGATAGTAGATATAGTTGTTCAGGTGTGTAGAAAGCTCAAATAAAGAAGGATGCACCATAAGCATGCACACACTTAGATTCAAGGAGTAGTTTTATGTTGGTCCTACATTTGAGATTCCAGCTCAACTTTACTTATATATTCTAATCACACTTGAGTTAACATGTCTCATCAATTATAATTTTTTGGGGTGATTGAATTCTTCAAATATCTTAAAAATGGGTAAACCATTTTCCCAGCCGAGTCGCCATTTGTTATGCCTTACATAATGACCCCCTTTTTATGTTGGAATAAAAATGGGTCCCCCTTTTTTTTTTGTATTTTGTTTTGGTTGTCTTTTGTTGTCTGATGAATCTTAGGAGTTCTTTGTTTTTTCTCCTAAGTCCATCTTTGTTCTGGCAGAACCGGATCCAGAACCAAGTCTAGACCTGGAACTATTTCAAGATTTCCAGTTCGGATATGGTTCCGACACCGACTTCGCCTTTTTCTTTTCCCTTCTCCGTTTGTTGGTTGTTTTTGACTAACACTTGTGTTGATTTGTTTTCTTGTTCCCTTGGTCATTTCCTTGTGCTTTTTCTTTGTTCGCTTTCATGGGACCGGATTTGGAATCAAGATGGAACTTTGAAATTCGAACTTTACAAAAGTTCCATTTTTGTTTCATCTCTGCTTCCGCCTCCATTTGTTGTTTTTGGTCGGTTCTTTTGTCGGAGTCACAACCGGGGTGGGAAATGAAATATGAAACTTTTGTTAGTTTCTCTATCTTGTTTCTAACCTGACTCTGACTCCGCCTTACCTTATGATGTTCTATTGACTTGACTTAACTATTTGACCATGTTGTTTCCTCCACCTCGATCAACCGCATTTATGGCATTAAATGCAGCTTGTTCGCATGTGCGAATTGTTGATTAAAGGTGTAATTATGCTTAAAATGTCTCATTATTATTATTACACGAAGTGTTTGAGAAAATTATGACTAGGAGACTCTAAGGAGAATCGAGGTGATCACAGGGAAAATTGTAGAGCAAATCATTCCAAATTTCTGATCAATTCTAGGAAGTGTCTTGAGGTTGGTTCCTTTTCTTTTCTTTCTTTCATTTTGGTTCTTTTTCTTGTGTCATTTTGGTGTTTTCGCGGGTTTCTTTTTGTGAATTTTTTCACTTGGTCTGGTCTTTGCTTTTGTTCTTTTTGTTCGGTTTATTCAATACTTTCTTTCTTTTACATCCTGTTTTGTTTTGTTCTGTTGTTTTTCCGTTTGTCGCTTCTTATTTTGTCGTTTTGGTTCGACTGTCACTTTTGTGATAGGGTTCATTTTTTCATGCTCTGGTTTTGACTAGGGTTTTGTTTTTTGAAAGGGTTTCCTTGCTCGGGTAATGAATTTCTGTTTGAAACCCTATTCTAGTTTTTATCACAGTGGTTTTGGGTGGTTTGTCATGGTTTTTCACCGTGCCCTAGTTTTTACAAATAGGGTATCATGTGGATTAGGGTTTCACATTTTTTTTTACCAGTTCATGGTTTTAATGGTTGATGTACGAAGGAGTTATTGGAGCTTTAAAATTAGGCCTTTGCTAGTTTCTGTATGGGCCCATGTAACCTAGGGTTTGGGGCCCATGCGACCTTGTTTTGAGGGCTCTTTATTGGTAGGTTTTACTCGTTCCTGTCCTTCATTATAATGACTATCTTTACTCTTTGTCGGAACTGGGTTCGGAGATAAAGTTGAACTTAGTAGCTATCTTTTGTTTCTGGTTTGATTTCTGATCCGGCCCCGACTCCAACTGTCTCTGATCCATTCCCATTCCTTCTTATGATGTCAACGTCTTTACTTGTCATCGGAATTGGGTCCGAGGAGGAGGTTGAACTTGGTAACAATGTTTTTTTTTTGTTCCAGTTCCCATTCCGGTCTCGCTTCCGAGCATGTTTTGGTTCCTGTCCTGATCCCAACTCCATTATAGTTTTTGTCTAGTTCCTATTCCAGTCCTGCCTTATACACCATTTTTTCTGTATCCAATTCTGATTCCGGGCCTGCCAGATAATATGAAACATTGTTTATGCCTGATGCTTCTATAGTCCCGCTTCCGATAAAGGCATAGTTTGACTAAGTATTATCTTAGGAGGATGGAGCAATGGTTATATAATTAACAAACTTAGATGCTTTGTTTGTCTAATAACATGGAATTTTTGCAGGTATTAAGGGATGTCATGATTATTGGATGAGGCCTCTGAAAGGAGCCAACTAGGGGAAACTTAATGGCAGGGACCTAGCCCAAAGAAGATTAAAGTGGAACAGCTCTCGTATACCTTGAGATGTAAACATAGGGAGGCTATCCTCACAGCTAGGAAAATTGATTATGATTGGACTGATATTACTGACACCAATTTGGGTCCTTTCAACTATGAAGAATTGCTTGAGGATACTTTTAGCAAGGAGCAAGTCACACCAAGGAGAAAAAGGATTGTTCAGTCTGGGTTGGCACATGTTGCACTCTTCCCTCTATCTGTTCAATGCCCGGAGTTGATTCTTGCAGTAGTTGGAGCATATAACCCCGCTACTAGGTAGTGTATGGATGTGAAGGGAAATTTCATTATTGATTTCACACCCCCAATGATCAAATTCCTATTTCATATGCTTGATCCCAAGAATCCTAGACAATTAAATGAGGCAGAGGCTCTAAAGCCTTACAGTGAAAACAAGGAGAGGAATAGACTCTACATGAATAAGACTTGGATGAGAGTGGAGAAGAAATATTTGACCAAGTTTCCAGACCAACCTAAGAGGGTGGATTTTAGTAAATAAATTAGAGATATAATTATATTCTTGTCTAGGGTGTTTGGGAAGAGGGATGCTTCATTATTTAACGAATGGATGTTTCATTTTATTCAAGTTGTTTTAGATGGGAGGCAACAATTTGATTGGTCAATGATAGTGTCTGATAGCATTCACAATCAGATGATGAGGGTGAGAGAAACCAAGTGTTTCTTTATGACCTCTTATGAGGTCTATGCAGCTGCCCGAGTGGGGACCTTTCCTGGACTTCAAAGAGTGGGTATATTGGGAGAAGCCCAAGGACAAAAGAAGGTGTGGGAGCATTATAACTAGCTCACCTTGTAGGCATCGAAGCAATATTATAGAAGGGTAAATGATGCTTTTATTTATGTCATTATCAATAAACTTAATGGTGATGTTGGGTACCTACTTAGTAGGGAGGCAATGGCTTTTGTGAACGAATGGGGACACTAGTTTATCTAGTACCCCACATTCACTTACTTTAGCTTAGAAGGCTTCGATGGTCATCCCCATTTGCTACCCAGGTGTTGTGGTGATAGAATCATCTTAATGGAATTTATTTATCAAGCCTTGGCTGTCAACCTCTAGTTTAGCAATAAACATAAGACTAGGTGCCACAACTTTCCAATGAAGCTAGGAGCCTTTTGCTGTACACACATTTAGGCAGGTAAGGCTGTTTGCGATGAATTAGCTTACCTGAAGTTGGGTTTGTACACTACTAGGAAATACTATGATCCAAAGCAGAAGATGAGGGCTTTGCTTCCCAGTGTCTTTGAGAATCACTTCAATATATTGGAGGACTTTTAGGATGATTATGATCTGTGAAAAAGGAATTATGAAAGGATATCTATCCCACTCATGATTTAGTTTGGGATAAAGGAGGATATTCCTGATACATTATCTGATGATGGGATGGTTTTGGATCCTGGATATGATGCAGATAATATTGGAACAAAGGATATTGATCCAGTTGATTGGAGTGCAGATGAGACAATTGACATAATGTAGATTGCCAGACTAGTGCTTGATAGGAGTATCCAATGGGTAAGTTTAAGGGTTAATCAGGCTGAGGCATCATCATCAAAGAAAAGGAAGGCTGGTACCACCCAGGGGTACAAAAGGGTAAAAAGAAGGATGGCACCTAAAGAAGCCTTGGAGTTTTTGCCTTCTAAGCAGCAAGAAGAGGAGGTGGTTCCTTAGGACTTTTTAGAGGTGCATGAAGATGAAATAACTACGGAGGGAGCTGTTTCTACATATGCTACAAAAGAGGCACCTACTTATCCCTTTGATACATTGAAGTTAGGTCATGAATCATCAATGGGAGCTCTTTATTGTGAAGAAGAATCCTTGAGGCATATGGAGGATGAGGTGGAGATACATAATATAGAAACAGAGTTAGAAAAGACTCCCTCGGATAAAGAGCATCATGTATCAACATCTTTGGATATGATGGATGATGCAGGCACTGAACACATGTTGACTGAAGAGGATCAGTGGAAACTCTTTGAGGAGGAAAAAAGAGAAGCTGATGCTAAAGCACAAGCTGAGGAATCAACTAAGCTACAAGAAGAAGGGGCCAGAGTACAATCTGAGTTGGCGGCCAAGCAAAAGGAGTTAGAAGATAAAGTGAAGACCGATGAGTTAGCTCAACAACAACAACAAAAGGAACAAGAATTCAAACTTCAAGAAGAAACAAATAGGTTGGTATTGCAGCAGAAAATTCATTATCTTGAAGAGGAAAAAGCTCAACAAAGAAGAGAAAAAGAAGTTGTTGAAGCTAAACTCAAGGAACAAGAGGAGGCCTATAGAAAGAGGGAAGAGCAAGAACACCTGAAAAGGGAACAAGAGGCTACTGAGATGGTTGAATATGCAAGGAAATCCAAGGAAGCATGGGATTATGTTGAAACATTGAAAAAGCAGCGAGATGAAATGTATGAAAAGAAGAAAGAAGAAGAAGAAATTTTAAGGCAGGAGTTGCAGCTTAAGAGGCTACAAGATTAGAAGGATAGAGAGGAAGCCGAAAAGCTAACAATGCAAGGGGAGCAAGGTGATCAACAAAATGTGTAGGAGGTTGATTCTCAACCAAAGCTTACATTGTTGTAACCCTATCTTCCACTATTGTTACTTCCTCTTCAGCCCAGGCAGTCACTACCCCTATTGCTCCAGATTGGCTAAAGTTGGATTTGGAAAGAAAACCATTTGTTCAACCACAGTCGTTAAACTGGGAAGAAAGGATGAAGGAGATTAGAAAAGAGAAGCCAAAAAAAAGGTCTCGGGTTCTTCACTCCACTAGGCTTACTGAGGCCAAAGAGATCATTGTTGAATGTTCCATTCCTGTAATGGAAAAGAAAGGGGATGACATGAAAATAACTAATTATCAGTTGGGAGTGGTAAATTTCAGAAAGGCTACAAGGAATCAGAAAATGAGCTTGATTGATATTGTGGCTTCTTCAACCAAAACACGGATGATCAAGGACAAGCAAAGGAAATATGAGCTTAAGGCTCAGTTGGATCAACTTCACAGTTTCTTGAAGGATGTTTCTAGTCCCATTTCTCAATAGGTTACATCTCTTGAATTCCCAGTCTTGTTAACAAAGAGGGAAGATGATGATTTGATTTAGTTGAAAAGTAAGGTGAGAATGATAGACAAATGGTTGGATAAGCTTAATTAGGAGGTTGATAATATTCTTGTTGAAGGCTCTAAGATTCATGAAGTTGCTCTTGAGTTAGAAGAATATTTAGACCAACAAGGTAAAGATTTGGACAAGCAAGATGGTGAATACAAAGAATATGCTAAAAGGCTGAAGGATACTAGCAAAGTGCCCAAATTCATCTTGTTAGAATATTCAATTCTTTTGCAAGGTAACAGAGATTTTTTGGAAAAGACTACAAGTATCATAAGATACAAATCTAGAGTTATGCATGGGCAACAGGAAGAGGTCCGAGAAATGACCAAGGACTTGCATCAATAGATGGTTAAGTTAGAGGTAGTGATAGCCATTATAATCAACATAGATCCCTCAAACAAAGAAGGCCTATCTTTGGATAAACTAAGGGAGAAATGGAGGGGTAGGTTTGAGGAAATCATGCAAAAGGGAGATGATGGAGAGAGTTTATTACTTGATCAGTTTATGGATATTTGGGAAGAGGTAAGAACTGCCAGAAAGGAGCTGATTGAGCTAAAGGAAATGCAAAGTTTGGTTTCTGCGGAGTTTAAAGGAATCAAATTTGAAGGTGACTGGTTGGATGGCCCAGATTTGAATACTCTTTAGCAGGTATTCTCCAGTTACGATGAGTACATTCAGGAGCCTTCAGAGCAAGAGTAATTGACTCTTGGCATCATATTCCATTTTCCTTTTCTCCCTTTTCTGTGGATGTTGACATAAGCTTTACTCCAAGTCTGATCCATGTGCTTTATCTTCTTCTTGAAGTATCAGATTCTCCTTACAATGATGTAATTAGCCTTGAAAATGGGTTCTTAGGTCCACTTCTATGTTTAGTTCTGAATCCATAAATTGTGGATCTAGATTTATGATTGAGAAATTCGCGGGCATGGCACTCTATATGTACCATTAGAATCTACTTTGTAAAGGTCGGCTAATTGAAGAAAGATCAGCCACCTGAGAATAGGAGATTAAAAGAAACTAGATTTAGGATTTTCAAGTTTTTTGGAAAGATACTCTGAATAGTTTAGTAAAAGTCTCAGTTTTACAAGTTCTTGTATGATTTCATGTCAAGATTTAAAAAGTTTGGATCCATTTTTGGATAAGGTTAATGATATATGATTAATCCATATTCCAATGTTTTGTTGTGCTTAATTATTCTTTATTTGATGAAAATCAATAGAAGGAACTAGATTCAAGGTCATATCATTGGATTATCTATGAGTTGAATTATTATAGTATTCATTTTGATCTGCGTTTTGAATGATGAGTGAACAATTTGTTTTAAGTAAGTTTAGTGAATGGTGATGATATCTGAATTAGCATTATGGAATGTGTGTAGTAGCATAGTTTATTCTATGGATTGCATCTTGCTATAATTGTGGTTAGGTAGAATGAACACTCATTGTTGATTTGCATGTCTGGATACATAAGGATTTTATTCATGTTTCTGTGATTTAAATCTCAGTTTCATCTTTTTCTTTTGTTTAAAACCCCTCAAACGTAAACTAGCTGATGTTATGCACTCTTGTTCTTTATTACCAGCAATGGCCCCTTGAATATTACAACCACATTGACCATTAAGTAATGTTAGCATAGTTGAGAATCAACTACCAAGACCTTGGGAGTTAGATTGCTATATGTTGTCTTTCTCTTTCAGGAGAAATAGAATAGTAATATTCTGTTTAATGTTGTTGTACTGTTTTGACCATCAACAGTTAGGTTTTAGACAGTTTGAATCTAGATCGCAACACCTTGATGATTCTAGTGAAGGTGATTCAACTCAAAGTGAAACAGACAATTCAGAGGAGAGTTACCTTATAGATATTGATTTTTCTATTGAAAAAATTGAAGACACTGCTATCAGAACCCTTACCATTTCTGATCTTAACAAGTCTGGTGACTTCTTACCCTTAGTACATCCCAAGCTTATAGATTGGGACCTAACTAAGCCATTTGATATCCCCACATTTTCAAATGATGATGCCATTATCAATTTCCTTTATGCCAATGATCCAAAAATAGATTCTACCAACAAACATTGTAACAAGGCTTCCACACAAGGGAGTATCAAATCTTCTAGCTACAAAATGAATAATACAATAAATGGATCTGATATTGAAAACCATTCAATGGCCGTGTCAGATCCAAAAAAAGTAAAAGCAAAGAGTGCATCCAATGGAAAAAACCTCTTTGAGGCATCAAAGAATGGAAGATTTGATGCTCTCCTAGAACATTTTTAAGAAAGATCAAAAGTCTTGATTAAAACCACACAGTCTATCAACATTTTCAATGAAGAGACAATGAAGACTATCCATCTAGTAGCATCTTTGATAGACTAGGAAAAGCCAAGCTTTCTCAAAATTTTCATAGAAAAAAAATTTAACTTTGCTTGCCCATATGCTGAAATGCCAAGGATTGATCCAAAACTCGTCATACATAATTTATCATTACTTCTAGAAGTTAAACCAGTCAAATAAAAGTTGAGAAAAATGCACCCCCATATTGCCCTATTGGTAAAGGCAAAGTTGAAGAAGTTGTTAGATGTAGGATTCATCAAACCCATTGACTATGCTGAGTGGATCTCCACTATAGTACCAGTTTCAAATCCTAACAACAACATTTGCAACTGTATAGATTTTCAAGACCTTAACAAAGCTTGTCCTAAGGATGACTTTCCCCTACCAAATATAGATATTATCGTAGACTTGATGGTAGGACATGGAATGCTATCACTGATGGATAGATTTTCTAGGTATAATCAAATCAAAATAACCCTAGAAGATCAAGATAAAATGGACTTTACTTTTCCATGGGGATCCTTCTATTGGAACGTCATGTCGTTTGGCTTGAAGAATGTTGGAGCTACCTACCAATGTGCCATGACAACAATTTTCCATGATATGATGCATACTTTCATGGAAGACTATGTGGATGATTTATTAGCCAAATCATATACTAGGGAAGGACATCTAGAGATCCTAGATAAAATTTTCACTAGACTAGAGAAATTCAATGTACGGCTAAATCCGAATAAATGCGTGTTTGGGGTGACATCAACAAAACTCCTGGGGTACACATTTTCAAAAAAAGAGACTGAGGTAGATCTATCCAAAGTCAAAGCTATTATGGAAATGACATTTCCCAAATAACATTAGTTAACTCTATTCTCTATAAGGGAGATTTTAATGAATCCGCATATTCATTTCACATTTGGCAGAAAAGACCCATCCCTTCAATCATTTGTTGCATAAAAATGTTTCCTTCTAATGGGATGAGAAATGCGAATGAGCATTCAACCATTTGAAACAATATTTAATGAATCCACCTATCCTAGTACCACCAATGGAAGGGAAGCCACTACTATTATATATTGTTGCAACAAATACATCATTGGGAGCCTTATTAGCATAAAAAGATTCAACAAGTAAAGAAAAAGCAATCAATTACATCAGCAAGATGCTAAATTGCTATGAGATCAACTATACCTCCATTGAAAAGGATTTTCTAGTATTAGTATTCAGTACCCAACAACTACGACACTACATGCTAACTCATACTAGATTAGGTTGATAGCTAAAATAGATCCTCTCAAATATCTCCTCCGCAAAGTGAACCTAACAGGGAGATTGGCTAAATGGGTCATGATACTCAGTGAATTCAATATCCAATATGTAGATACAAAGGAAATAAAATGACAAGCGATTTTTGATTAGTTGGTGGAGGCGCCATTACCAGATAATCATCATTTACACATTGAATTCCTAGATGTTGATGTTCTAACCTTGGCTGCAAGACAGTGGACACTATATTTTGATGGATCACACACCCAACATGGATCAGGAGCCAGAATCCTATTTGTCACTCCACAAGGACATACCATAACAAAATCATACAGACTGATGTTCCCTTGTACTAACAATATGGCAGAGTATGAAGCATTAATCATTGGCATCAAAATGGTTATAGAATGGAAAGTCCTAAAATTGTAAGTGTATGGAGGTTCTTAGTTAGTCATTAGCCAAGTCAATGATGATTATCAAAGAAGGGATGAAAAATTGATGCCTTACAAGAGAATGCTAGATGGTTTCAAGAAATATTTCATGGATATCAAATTTGAACATATTTCAAGAGTGGACAATAAAGTCATCTATGCCATGGCTACTATTTCCTCCTTGCTACAAATCCAAGAGAAAATAAGTCATTACGAGTTCTTGGTGGAAAAAATATTCTCCCTACCTATGATGATACTAAATCTCATGTTATCTGTCACCTATCCGATACCAATACCTCAGTCTATAGTGAAATCTATACCAACTTGAAAGATAACACTCTTCCACCTGACTTGTCATGAAACCAAAAACATAATTTCATTCACTTAGTTGCTCGACACACTTATTGTGGATGTACTATACCGACGAGGTCTTGACAAAACTCTCCTACGATGTTTGGAATGTGATGAGTCTGAAATGGATTTATGAGAAGTCCATGAAAGTGTTTGCGGGACACATTTAAGTGCCCTAACCTTAGCCAAGAAACTCCTTTGTTTAGGATATTATTGGCCAACTATGGAGAAGGAGTCTTTCTAGTTCATGAAGAAATTCTAGAAATTTCAAATTCATGACAGCCTCATCCACGCACCAGTGCAAAAACTACAACCTTTTGCATCCACATGGCCATTTTGTCAATGGGGATTAGATCTTGTTGGTAAAATTCATCCACCTTCATCAAATGGACACAAGTTTATCATCACAGCCACAAAATACTTCACAAAGTGGACTGAAGTTGTTTCCCTAACCAACATTAGAGGAAAGCAAATTTTATCATTCATCCTCAACTATATCATCTCTTGGTATGGAATTCCCCAATCCATTGTCACTTACAATGGAAGACCATTTAAAAATCAAGACATGCAAGAATTGTGTGGGAAGTTCAATATCCAACATTGCTTCTCTACACCATATTATCTCCAGGGGAATGGTCAAGCATAAGCTTCCAACCAAACTATCTTGAAGATTTTGAAGAAAAATATCAATGATGTAGGATGTGATTGGCACATCCAATTAAATCCTGTTTTGTAGGCATACTACACCAGTATTCGCACCCTAATGGGAGCTAAATTGTATGCTTTGGTATATGGGTCTAAGGTCATCGTACCTATTGAAGTTCAAATACCATCACTCTAGGTTTCATTGAAAGATATCATCCCTGATGAATACTATCATATCTCAAGATTTTAGGAATTAGAAGTATTAGATGAGTGGTACCAACATGTACTAAATCACTTGAAAGCCTACCAACAACAGATGTCTAGAAGTTACAACCATTAATTCAAACCTAGAATGTTCCAAGTTGGTGACTTAGTGTTGAAGGAGAATCCACGCAATCAATAGGACAAAGAGAAGAAAGGAAAATTTGAACCAAATTGGCTAGGGCCCTTTGTCATTATGTCAGTTTATGGTTCAAGAGCATACCATCTGTCTATGCCAGAAGGGGACCTGTTTGAAGAACCCATGAATAGTCTTCATCTCAAGAAATTCTATACATAATTCAGCTGCTGCATCTGTAAAAGTCTTGAAAAAATCTAAAAATATCAAAAAATGTCCTAAAAAAATGGTTACCCTAGTGAAAACTTGGAAAATAGGCATCTTGGTGACAACAAAAAAATCAAAAAAGTGAAAAACAACAAAAAAATCAAAAAAGTGAAAAATACAAAAAAATTATAAAATCTAAAAAAGTGCAATAAAAGCAAGTGGTGAAACCTAGAAAACATGCACTATTTGTGATAGCCTAGCTTCTTCCTCTATAGGAACGTGTGTTGATCACTAGCTTGGCATCATTACCATCTGCATCCTTCATCTGAGCTACATGTGTATATCCTATTTTGTTGGTCATGTCTAACCTTGGCTTCCTGAACATTGTACATATCCATAATAAACTGGTTTGTTTCCACTAGGGGCAAAACCCTGAACTCACTATGGGCAACTAATTTTGAGCTTGAACCAATAGGAAAACAACATTAAGACAAACGTAACAAAAAAAATTATCATAGTAAAATCAAACAATGAACATTAATCAAACATCCTTTTAATGTCATAAAATCCATAAAAGGTCAAAAATCTGAAAAAAAGCCAAAAATAGAGTCACCTTATTGAATTGCATTGTTGTAGTTCATTGTAATTAGTTGTCTATTCATATCTTGGTCCTATAAATCGGTTGAGTCAGTCAAACTATGTGGTCTCTACTTGTATAACGTAGGAAAGGCTTATCTTTGATCAACCCCCGAGACTCCTAGGATAGTTCTTTAGGTTAGGTTCTTGGTCAAAATCTCAGAAAACACCTAAAAATTGGAAAATTGAAAAATCCCAAAAACAACATAAAATCAGGGTTAAAAGGATGATGTTATTTTGAATCATGGTTTTACCACTTCCACACTAATGTTCAAATTTTATGCATTATTATTGATGTTATCATTTCTCATGAGCAACTGAAGGATGTCAAAGCACTAGAAAGGCTATGATCGAGAATGATATTTTTCTTTGTCTTCTGCCTATCAGTTGATCATTATTACTATGCGAATCATCATGGGATGCACTCTACAAAGTATCACTGATGACATTCCGGATCCACATAGGAAAACGGTTAACTTTTGTTTGTTTACACAAGGGATGCTCGGGTCATCTTGGTGTAATTATGCCTAGATGCTTGTGTTAGCTTGCACTATCAAACATCATGGAAGTAGTACTCAGGTCATCATGGTCTAATTATACCATCGATGTTTTTACTCACTTTCAATATTTAAAAAACTCAATGATGACAATAAGCACAATAAATCAATGGGATGACATCATTGCATTATTAGTATTGCATGTCTAGGTTACATTCATATTAGTTGTTGTAATGGTATTTAAAAATTTTCGAAGGAGGATGTTATTTCTATCATTAACAGATTGAGTACATTTGATATTACCAAAACCACATCATTTAGAGGCATGAGCATTAGTACATTAATCACAACATTATCATATTATCTAGGCATCCAATTAGATATTAATATCATATAGTTGCATCATAGAAATCTAAACACAAGTAAATTATCATGTTGCATCCTTCTAGTCATCAATCTTATATAATTTGCATTATGAAAATAAGAGAAAAAAATGCATTAATCAGATCATTTCCATCCACATGCATCTAATCATATATTCTAGATACTAACATATGTAAATTATCAATCACTTACCCATACGCACATTAGATCATAATATTTGCATCAGAAAATACAAAAAAACATAATTTACCATGCATATCATACATTCATAGGATCATTCATTTTTATATTAACATCATTTTACATTCATCACATAGCACATAATTGCATTAGAAAAATACAAAAACAATAGCATGTAGACATTTTCATAAAATAACATAGGATCACGAAATGTATTGCATCGACATAATAACATCGTCATGAAACATCACATAACATACATAATGTAGAAATTAAATGCATCCATCATAAATCAATGCACATAACATATGAGAGCATCAACATCATCGCTACACATATATCTCAAAATATATCAAATGTACAAGGATATTTGAATGATTAGAATACATCATAAAAATGGTAGTAATGTCATCAAATGTTAAAGTATACATCATGATATAACATCAAATGATAGAAAATATGTAGTTCTGCCCCTTGACACTATTGGCATCACTAGACCTATACCTCCCCCTGTTGTACCAGAGGGACCTACACCTGGATCCCTCTAATCCCCAAGCAATGGCTATGTCACCCCCATACTCACCATCTGGGACTATGATCTACTCATGTCCAAGTTCTAATGAAACTCTCTTGCCACTCAGGAGGAACCAACCCATGATACCAGGTCCTATAAAACTCCACCTCCTGAACTGTGTGATAGAGCTCTCAAAAATAATCAACAGATCTAGTAGTCGTAGCAACCTCCTACAACCACTCTGTAATGGCCTTTGCCTGCTCAACCCATCATCTCAATGAATCTCTCTCTATGGTCAAGGCTACAACCTATCCCTATACCTACCCCTGGCCCTATACCTGTGCCAACTACTCTCAGACAACATCTCTCTTAGTTATCAAAGTTTGTATCTGCCCTTGGACCTATAGGAGTTGTGCCTGTAACTGGGTCAATAGTTGTGTCTATGCCTATAGCTGCCCCTATAACTATGTCAACTACCCTTGAATAGTCTAAACCTACGTGTGCAAATAAATGTTCTGTGACTACTGCTACTAGGAAGGTAAGCATATATGTACACGCTTCTATGTTGTTGGCACCAAGGATTGCCTCCTGCGAGGCATTCTAGCATCAAAACCGGGATGCGCACCACCTCCTCCATCTCCTCCATAATCCCCTCCATCATCATCATCACCCTCATCTACACCCTCTCCCTCCTCATCTTCACCATCTTTACCTCATCTCCATCTAGCTGGCCTATCCTCATCATCCTCAAATGCTAGCATGGGCTCATCATGCCTCGAAATCCTCAGAAATGGATTCTGACAAAAATACACTATATACTCTGCACTCATGTAGCCCTCGACTATCTCCAGATGATAATCCAAAGCACTATTGTAAATGCAAGTACTCATCACATGTAGCATTCTAGGACAATGTTGGTCCCTACTTAGTCACATCCCGTTGTATGTGAGCATATAGGGTTGATCCCTATGACATCCCCTGAACTCTTCCATATTGCCTAGACACTCTCTATAATAAGAACCTCTCAATGATATACCAAGTATGTCCAATAAGGATCTAGCGGTCATAAAGTAAGGAACCTCCAAGTGATCCTCTGCCCACTACTCATAGTTTGCATAAGGCTGCTTGGTAACTGCATCCAAGTCATCAGGAACCCTTCTCCAATACTCCAGTTTACCCAGCTTATGTTGGATAACCGCACCTAAATAACAATAGATATAGGGCCTCCCAAATGGCCGAAACCTATCTATCTCTGGTTGTGTCACTGCAATATGCTCCTAGGCCTAGATCTAGAGAAATGTAACCCCAATAGACAAGTTGGCTCCTCTTAGATATACAACTTAGTGCAAATTGTGATATAAATGTGGAAGCATGTAGGATCCCTAGGAAAAATGGGTCCCAAATCGAATCATCTGCTCCAAGGTACAACCCCAACTGATAGAAAATCACTTTGCCCTCTTGTTGAGACATAAGAAGCCACCGACAAATCTCACAAGAATAGAAGGAAAAGGGGCATATCTGGAAAACATATCCTACCATGGTATCCAGTATCCAACAATATGATTGTCTTGGAAAACATGACGTAAAGCATTTGTCCCTCCCTGCTCCGTGTGATCATAGTTTCACAATGTTGAACCTACTACAAGAATTTGCAAAATCCTGTACACATCCTCTGGTGTAATGGTCATCTCTCTAGTGGATAGATGGAAAGTGTTGTGGTCGCTATGCCACCTCTCTACTAATGTTATCAACAATCCCTAATTAATCCTAACCTTGGGCATATGAATCAATGAAGATAAACCACATCTCTCAATAATGTCTCTATCGGCATGAGACAACTATGGGATCATCGCCAAAGTGTGTGAGAATCGCTCTCGAGACTTAAGGTTATCTAAATCCATCTCCTATAATTTTACATCACAAATTAGCATATCAATCTGAAAATCAAATCAACAAATCAATCAATCATCAAAATCAAACAACCTATCAATTTTAATGAGATTTTCATCAAATCTCGTCAACATTTTTTTTTTACTCTAGCCTATCATGAGGTCAAAAAGTGTATCTTTCCTATCATGAGGTCACTAAACCATTTATTCTATCATCAATACCTAATCATCGGCTGATGCAATCAAATATCACAAAATTGGAGAAAAATTAAAAAAAAATCTTCAATCTGCCTTGGAAGCGCCAAAACAGACCTTCAAAGCACCAAAAGGGGCATATATGCCATTCGACGATGTAGAAGCGCCATTTTAACCAATGCATTGAAAAATTCACCTGATGTGCCAAAGAACCAGTCTGATGCGTCAGTTTTTGAAAGCACTCAAAAATTCCTCCCAAGCACCAAGGAATCTAGTAGCAATGCCATTTCATTTGAAGCACCAGAGAATCTCTTCGATGCATTGAAACTTTGGGCAGAAGTGTCATTTCCTAGATTGGACCTATTGATAGCTTGAAAGCACCATTACAGTGGGTGGAAGTCCTAAAAGCAGAAGCACCATAAAAAACCTCCTAAGCATCGAAGAATCTATCCGAAGTGCTAAAACACTTGGCGAAAGTGTCGAAAAACCTACTAATTTTGAAATTTAAATCTCAAATGAAAAAACATGAAAATTCATTTCAAAAATCACAAATGAAGGTTTCAAAATTCTTATTGGAGGTTAATATCCCACTAGCCAATTATGTCGTCGCACCCACTCGAACTAATGAGTATGCAAAGCGATCACCATCTTGCACAAAAGCTCAAAAATGCTCTCTCACTTCAACAAATTTCAAATCACAATATGCATAAATGATCTCTTTTTCACTTTTTACCTCTTAATAAAGGTAATTAAAGGAGGTAATTTTGGTGGCATATTTTAATTTCTTTTAAGGGGCAATTAATTAAGGAAACTTAAAATCTTTAATAACAGGAGATAAATCGCTGGAATATTATTAAATTGGGATTTTATGATCATTATCATCACAAATCAATTGAAAATTTTCAAACTCATCAAAAATCCTTTATTATCTCAAATTCCTCAATTTATCTCTCGAGGGGGCATATAGTTGTAATCTCCTAAAAATCACTTTTCGGGGTATTGTTGAAAATTTTAGCAGCATTGATAAGTTTTTCTTTGAATTAATGCATAAAAACATCACTTCAAAGAGGGGAAAAATGTATACATCCAAAATTGGTCTGGAGAATATTAATTAAATATCGATTATTTAATTAATGAATTCTTTATTCCTCTACTATATAAATAAATTGCAAATTTATTTACATGGTTCGTATTTCTTAATTCCTTTATTCTAATTCACCCTATTCATGATTTAGTTGAAATAAACAAATCTAAATAATTTTTTTTATTTTAATTGATTCCCTCTCATTTAATTCGAATATCTAAATTTGAATTTCACCACATTCCTACATATTTCTCTAACTACTTTCCACCTCACCCTCCAACTCACCATGTGTCGTATGAAAATAATTATTCTTACTTTCTAAAATGGATATTTGTTCTCAACAATCTAACCACCTTCAAGACACATGGCAAGATGGTTTTACTAAAGGGACAACTGCCTTGTTTTCTCCATCCTTATTCTTCACCGTTGATTTCTTCGGATCAAATCTCAATCATTCATGGCTTCCTACTCACTCAATTCCTTGGAAAAATCTATAAATTGTGGCCCATTTACAATTTTTTGGCATAAGAATCATTTGGATAACATCACTCTACAGGATTTCATTCATTTTTTAAGAGCTTAGTTTTCATTTTCAATTTGACATTTTAGAATAGTTTATCAATTTGCTTTGAATCACATGGCTCCTTTAGATATTTCCTAGTTTAATTCAACATGTAGGATCATATACATTTCATTGTCATTAGCTTAATTTTGCATTGTTTACTTTCATACCACATTTGTATGCAACAGTTCACTTCATCATGTCACTCCATCATTTCATCTAGCTGAATCCTTCAATCATGTAGATGTAGACTTAGATTTTGCATTATAGATAAATAGGCTACTCATTTCTTAGATGACATCCCAGTGATTTGTGCATGAATAATATCTGAGAACCTAAATACTAGGACATTTGAGATTAGAGGAAGATGGGATGTTTTTAGGGAATTCTGTTATTGAATTGTGTTTGATTAAGTTAGATTTCCTTACTATAATGCTTTTCATCTAAGTGTGTTGTTAATTTGATATAATCCATGCATATTTTATTACACACATTAATCAAACCCAATGTCATTCACAAAGAAAAAAATGCATCATATAAAGTAAGAAGGTTGCACTATGAACCATGAAAAAGAATAATGCAAAAGAATAATGCCAATGTATGTCCCCACTTTAAAGAAATTGCTAAACACCATGCTATGAGAAATTACTTTAAATAAGTGAATGATAATTGTAAATGAAGAGGAAGACATGAGAGCCAACTTGGAAAGCCCTATTCAAAATTCATATGTTTCCAAGTAAAGTTGTGTCATATAAAAAAAAAAGGAAAAGAAAGGGGTCGCCACAGAAAATGAAAATCCAAACACATAAGGGATCTATGGATTTGGTGTCACTGTGTTACTTGCTACAATGTTTTTAAGAGAGAGCTTGAAATTGTAATCATTCCCCAAATACACATGGAATTGGAAGAATGAAACAAAGAGAGAAAAAACAAAGAAAAATATTTTAGGTCAACATGGAAGAGACATGATTATCTCGATGCCTTGCATCATCCCCAAAAGAAAAACACAAGACAAATGAAAGAAAAAATGAAAAGGAAAATCCTTTAGGGTCAATATGGAAGAGATGGGTGTCTTGATGCCTTGCATCATCCCCAAAAGGAAAACACAAGATGCAGGAAAAAATATAAAAAGTGCAAAGTAAAGGGATTTACGACATAGAGAAGAATGAAGGTAAAAATAGAGGAATGTCACAAAGAGAGAGAGAACATCAAACAAAACATTAGGAGGGATCAAATTACACACATAAAATCACACAAAAGAAAAAGAAATAATGTAAACTTAGACTAGTAAAGTACAACCGAGTCAACCTAATGTAGGTCATCTAGCTCCCAATCATTTTCATTGTATATTGGAGGTGAACAACTAGCCAAAGGGACAATAGCGAGTGACGATCTAGGAGTAGTACCAAGTTCAACACTATTTGTAGGAGATTTTTCATCTATGCTCATGGAAGAGGAAAAAAATGTATGCAATTCATTATGCACCTCTTCTTTTCTTCCCTAAGGGGAGGAACATAATGAACCATAGGGGGTTGTTCAACCACTTTCTCTTTAACTTTGTAAACTTGTTTTATTCTAGGAGGTGTGATGGGGTTGTTTTCATTATCTCTTTGTCTTTTGTAGGAGTTAGGTGAAGTTTCTATCTTAACTTGGTATTGGTTGTTTTGAATTGTTTTAGGTTCAAGAATGGTTTCATCAAGGATAGTAGGCTTAGTGATGGGCGGAGACATGTTTTGGAGGGATAATTCTACTTTTGTTATTTTCCTTGAACTTTTGATAAGACAAGAAAAATAAATCTTCTCATCATTTTATAGGTTCCATAGGTTTAGGCCAAAAGAAATTTAAGGAAAATTTTCCTTGTGAGGATAAAGGGTTAAAGCCACTATGGTGGATAGTGAAAACTTCATTATCAAATGGAAACTTTAAGCATTTATGCATAATTGAAGGGACAAATTTCATGAAGCGAAGCTTTGGATGGCCTAGCTTCACACGAATTTGGTTTGATTGTGGGATGATGGATAATGAGACATCTAATTTTTTTGTTCCTATTTGTAAGGGAAGAGTGATTGATACCATCATAGGGCAAGAAAAACCATTATGTGTCTTGATCATGCTTTTGTTTTATCGTATATATCTTGATAGAGCTAATGCAAAAGTAAGAATTCATCGGTGATCACATTCTCTCCATAGGCAGGATCTATTAGTATCCCATTAGTGGGCTTGTCACAAATATAGTTGGCTATGTAAAGAGGACCATCAGGTGCATGTTTAAGTATATCTTTAGAGGTGAAAGCAATACAAGTGGATTTTTAGTTCCACCCTTACAAGAAATGATGTTTGTCACTCCTACCATGTCATCCATAGGATCATTGTCTATAGAATCATGTTGAATAAAATCATTGTTATCATCATTTTTCTCAACATTCAACACATCATTCTTTGTAGTTTCACTGGCTTTGATAAATGAAATGTTATGTTTTGGCATGGGGTTGGTGAAAATTTGCAAGTTCTGGTTAGGAGAGGCAACAAACTTATTTCCTTGATCACTAACACCTCCAACGGAAAGACAATTCAAATCAATGAGGTCTTGCATAAGATGATTACAATGTTTGCTATCATGTCCATTTTGTTAGTGACAGTGACAATAATTATTTTATCTAAAGCTATGGGGTAAAGGATTATTAGGATCAAGTATTTTGATGCAAGGCAAGGTATTCATTTGTTGTTCTAAAATTTAGTCATTGTGTTATGAAGGGTATCAGGTAAGTGAGGGAATTTCCTTTTTGGGTCCCCATAGCTAAAGGGTATCACGGCTTTAACAATAGCTACTTGGTTATTATAATTTTCAATTGTTTGTTGAGGAGGATTGAATTAAACGAACCCTTTGTTCTATTTTCTATATGGTTGGGAATTGTTTTGGTTTGTGGGCTCAAATTTCTCAGTTCTGCTAGAACTGGATATTGTATCTAAACTACTAACTGAATTTTGATAATCACAGAGTGCAATGCACAAGTGCATGAAGGATGGGAATTTCATCATGGTGATCTTGTCTTGAATCTTTCTTTGCATATTTTCTATGAACATATTTTGAAGGTATGGATTGGGAACCTTGACATCGATTTGGGAATAAAATGATTGATAGTGTGAGATAAATCCAGTTATCTTTTATTCTTCTTTTTCCTTACATCTCATCAAATCAGCCAAGGTCATCTTAGGAGACATATGCACTTGGAAATGGTTTGCAAAAGTGTCAACAATTTCATTGAATGAGTTGATTGAGTTGTTTGGTAAAGAGGAGAACCATTCCAAGGTAGTATCTTTTAAGGTCCTAAGAAAAAGCTTAGCCAAAAGTTTATCATCAAGGAAAAAGTCACTACATAAGGCAATGTAAGCATTAAAATGGTTAGAAGGATCTCCCTTCCCTCCATATTTCTTAAATGTAGGCACCTCTACACCTTGTGGCATTGGTGTTCGTAATATCTCCAAGGAAAATGGGCTACTTTTGAAATAATATGAAAGTGGGCCATTTTGGCTTTTAATGATGGTGGAAATATGTTTTTGAAGGGATGAAATGGTTTGGAAGAGTTGGGTTATGAGAGGGTCATTTTTTGTGTTATGAGATGGAAGTGAAAATGGTGAAGGGGTGTATGTGTTCGAGGGACAAGTGAATGGAATAATTATTGGTGGTAAAGTGGTAGGAGATATGACATGCGATGCCACATAGGAACTAGGGATCCTAGTGAGAATACCCAAGGAAGGAATCACATTACTAGTTTGTTGTATTGTTGTTGTGACTTGAGGATTGGTATAGGCAGGTATTGAGGAAATTATTGTGGGAGGATGAATTTGAGTTCCTCCTTGGCTTCTGACATTTCTTGTTGGTAAAGGACAACTAGTGGTTGAGGTCAAGATCTTTTCCAAAGATTTGAACTATGTGTTTCACAAGGTCAAGGCCATCTTCACTTTCAAGCATGTGGTGAATGTTGTCTATAGTAGGGATGTAATTAGTTGAAATGTTGTCATTTTGCACTTGGTGTTGTAATTTTTCTAAGTCTTCATGAATTTAAATTATGTTTTCTTGCAAGACACTATGATTCCTTATTTCAACTTGCATACTACTTGAAGGTCAAGAGTTGTTAAAGGTGTTGACCATACCTAGTGTACTAGTGCCAATACTAGGAGTGAAAGAGCTAGACAACTGAAGATCCAGACTGATTGTGCTATCATGGGATGACATGAGTCTCAAACTTTGTCTCATTATAGTATTAGCAATAAGACACCAAATACTCATACAAGGGCTAGTAAATTCTAGAGGCAAATGTAGTATAAACTAAGAACAATGAAATGCATATAACAAAAATTCTATAAAATGGAATAGAAAGGAAATAACAAAAAATGAAAACTCAAAACTTGAACTTTGAATGCCAGAAAATGCATTGCAGAATATGGAAAGGGACTAATTCACCCAAGGTGGCGAATGAGTCCCTGTAGGGATTTTTTTCAAAATTTTCAGAAATTGTCAATTAAATTTCACGCTTTTTATGTTTTATGATCTGTATCTAAGATGTAAATGTAGTTTTTGGATGATTTTGAATGAAATTAGATGCAAAAATGCAAGCTATATGAGATTTCACTAATGCAAAATTTGAAACTCTAGAATGCAAATTAACCAATGCAAATCCTAATGCAATGTTAATGCAAGCCAAATATAGTATGATAATGCACTCCAAATTAGAATTATGATGTTATAAATTTAGGTTAACCAAAATGAAAGGTGGATTTTTATTTTTATTTTCCTCTCAAGTATGATTTAGGACCTAGAAAGGACAATTGTCACTAACTTTCACTCAAGAACAAAGCCTTGAGATCTCAATGCAATAGAGAAAGAGATCTTGCAAGAGGGTTTTCCTAGGGGATGAATATGATATAATAAGGGGTTCACCACCAAGATTAGACTTGGAAAACATAATGAAATGCAAAATACAATGCAAAACCCTAATTGAATGCAAAGTAACACTAAATGACCTAGAAAAGTGAATGGAACAACACAAAAAATTGAACATAAGAAGGTGTTCACCTGGGAATCTGTAAATGACTGGATGGAAGTCTATAACACTAAAAATTCTAACTTTAATTTTGATTCAGAATCATTCGAAAAGATGGGTGAATCAGTCCAATTTTTGGAAAATTGTGCAGGAACAAGAATCTACCAAATGGGTATCCAAATATGCAAGAACCTAAAATTTGACTGTAACTAGGACTCGTTCACCAGAAGTGGTGAATCAGTCTAGTCAAGATTTTGTAACACGTCAAAGGTTGATATTGCTCTTCTCTATCTGCTATGTTCTTCTTGAGTGATTTCAAAATCTGAAACCCTAATTTGTAACCTATAGGTCTTCTCTATTATTATCCAAGGTTTGATAACAAATAAGACAACTTTGAACTCTTGACAACTTTTCTCCAATCTAGTTTCCTAGGAAATCTACTTCTAGACCTACAAATCACACACAAAGGAGAGGGTAAAATGTTGTTGGGTTAGTTGATAGGGGTTTTCCTTGTTCAAACCCCATTTTGGAAGTCAATCCTTGAAATGAAATCAAATAAGAATGGAGAATGATGAATGAACAAATGAGAATGTTGCAACTCACCAAACCTTAGTAATAAGGGCTACAAATATGCTTGAGATGGCTACAAGGGATGTAGATCTTGATTCTTGCTTTGAATGATGTTGATCTTGAAGGAAACACTTGCTTGAATCATAAACCCTACATCACAATTGTTAGCACAATAACAAAATGGATGCATGGAATTTTTGACATCATGATTGATGCTTGAATGTTAGTCTAAAATTCTTGATAATATGCCTTTGAATGCTCTTGAATTCTCTTGTGAATGCTTGTGAACTCAAAATTTCTATAAGAATGCTCATTCAACTTGCTAGGTGTAAAATGAATGAAATAACCTTGTATTTATTCTCAATTATGCAAGAATTCTTGAAATTACAACACTACAAGCCTCGATGTCAGATCTAGGAGAATAAAATCCCACTAGAAATTTGAATTAATTTTGATTTTGGGCCACACGAGAATCATTCACCCAAGGTGGCAAATGAGTCCCACTAGGCTTAATTTTTGGGACCAATTTTAAAAATGCCTAGAAATGTGTGAAACTAGATTTGGGACCAAAAGAGCTAGGTGGGACTCATTTTTCCAAGGTGGTGAATGAGTCCCAGATCACTACATTTAGACCACACAAGCCTAAAAATCTAAATTATGATTGTCTAATGATTGGAGTGAGGATTATCCTAAAAAAGATGCAATAAATGAGGCTTGTGGATGAAAAATAGGGCCAATTAAAGTATAAGAAAGCCCAATTATAAATGGCATTCATAGAAAAGTGTGAGAGTGTGTTACAACACTTTACAACACTTAAAATAATGCAAGATTAAGATTTATTTTGATTAAAAATAGGTTTATTATGTCTTGTTAATTAATAAGACCTTAGAAAAGTATGAAAGTGTGTTACAACACTTCATAACACTTTATCAAGGTTCCATTTAAATCCATTAGTTCACAAGGTATGAAGACCTAATGTGAATGTTTCAACCACATTATAACACTAAATCAAGGCAACATTAAGCTCAAATTCACAAGCAGGGTCCAAACAAGTATGAAAATGTCCCCAACGACATTTTTCAACACTATAGGTCCTAGGCAAGAACCTTTCTAGAAGGTGTCAGTTTTCATTAGTTGTTGTCTTATCTTTTGACTTGTAACACATATGAATCTAGGTAAGTTTGATAAGTTGTCTCATGTCATATGATCAAGAAACTTGTCATAATCCTATGACATCTTGTATCTAACCTTGGCTATATAACCAATGGGTTTCTACTACAAATCACATCATTGAATCATAATTGATAAGAATATAGTTTATACTTGTCACATTCAGATCTCCCTCCTTGTGCTTTCCATTTGGTCTTAAGACTTCGACAACCATAGCCAATTCTAACATGGTATCAGAGTGGGTTGGGTGCCATTAGATAGTATTTTTCTGAAGAGAGATGGTCAATCTTAAAAAGTTGAGTAGTCTCTTCTATTGCATTGTATGATGATCTAAAGAATCACAAAAAAATTGATAGAAATACTAGATTTGGGGGGATTCAATTTTTGGCTCTTTATTGTAGGTTCAAATCGGAGCTGGCTTGTGCAAATCTAAGCTCACCATTGCATCTAGAAGGTTCAAGAAATTCATTTTATCCAGTAAGGGAAAATGGGTCATGGTTAGGTATTTTAAAACTATTTTTGAATGATTTGCAAGCTTTCAGTAATGTCCTTCAATTCTAGGTCTAAGGCAATGAGTTTTAGTTTTAGATTTTCAAAAAATGCAATGAAAAGATAAATACAAGGACCTACATTGAAATGCAATTTTGTTTTGATTTCCAAATGCAAATAAATGAGATCTAAATGATGTGCACAATGATAAATTTATTTTTGTATTTTGTATATTTAGAGAAATGAGAAATAATGCAAAGTGATGGGGTCATTGTAATCCTCATCATTTAATTTATGAATCCAAGGCGGTGTCCATGGCTGTATGCAAGAGAGAAAGTAGAAAACTTGCTTGACAATCAATTCTACTTGCAAAAATAAACCCTATTTGCATGAAAGTAAAGTTACATGAAAGTGAACTAATCTTAAATCCTATTTCCATGAAATGAAACTAATCTAAGGAAAAATTGCATGAATTTAAAAGACTAAACTACTTCACACTTGATGGAAATGAAAAGCTTTCTTGGATTCAAGTTTAATCTAGAAATCTAGAATTACATTGCTCGAAAATGAAACTAGATTTATCCTATTTCCTCAGGCTGAAACAAGTCTTTCTAATCCCCTCCTTGTGATCAAATGATTACAATTTATAGAATTCATATTCTATATCAATCCACTAAGAATGTGGAATCAAGATCCTATTTTTGAGGGGTTGTTTATAAAACTTTAAGAAACTTGAAGTTGTTGTCCTCCATCACGCCACTTTTGTCTCAGTCATTTTCTGACGCTTACTGCTCCTTCCCTGCTACAAATCATGCCAAATTCTCAAAAGGGTTTTTAGATCTTCAAATTTAGTTTCCAGATCATTTTGAATTTTAAAATTTTTTAAAGGAACAAGGGAGGTATCGTTGTTTTACTGAGACTGCATTTTTTACTATTTTTGAATGCCTGATTTTTATGAAGTCTTCAGTTCTCCACATGAATGAAGGAATTATTCTTCACTTTTCTTGCCAAAATCATTGATCATTAACATGAATATAATGATATAATCATGCAACAACATTTTATTAATGTGGTATCTTGAATTATCTTTGGTGGAAGAAGGAAGCATGAAATCTAATAACTGTGAGAGATCTTAAAACTCAACGTGAAACAAACACTCATCCCATTAATTTAGGAATGATTGATACTCCATGATTTTGCATGAATGTAGAAATGTACTAGGATTCTTTTCTATCTTCTCATTACTTCTTCAAATCCTTCTAAAGCTTTTAGGAGTTAACTGCTTCAAGTGTTTGGAGCTCTCTGCTGCAAGTGTCTATGAAGCTTCTTCTTCCCATGAGTTATTTAATAACTCATATGCATTATATCATCTTAAAAACTTCATGGAGACATATTAGAGGCAATTTGGATCATATTTAATTACTAAAAATAAATCAAAAATTTACTTTATATTGTACTTTAAACAAGCTAAAGAACTTTCAATCATCACTCAAATCCACTTTAACATTAATGCATTAAGAAGCAATAAATGGTTTTCTTTGATAAAATATGAGAAAAAATATGGTCTCATCATTTCCCCCACACCTAAAATGTTGCAGGTCCCTCTGCAACTCATAATGAGCCTTCAAATTTAATAAATTCATCATTTTTTAGTAGTTCCTCTGGGTAGCTTTTGAACGCTCTTAAAGTGCTCCTGAAAGCTCCTGAAGGCTCCCGAAAGCTCCAGAAGGCTCCTAAAATATCTTGAAGGCTCCAAAACAGCTCCCAAATAGTTCCAAAATAGCTCTAGATAGGTTCAAATTTCTCCTTAAATCTTTAGAATTGCTTTTAGATGCTTTTCTTCTTCTTTTGAGTGGATTGAGTAAAATGAAAGAACTTTAAGTTGAATAAGAGTAAAATAATAAAGTAAATACCTGATTTTATCTTAGTTTTCCATGCAACCATCATGCATGAGTTGTATTTCACCTTCTCCATGTTGCATCCAAAGAATTTCTTCAACTTTTAAGAGCTGCAACCTGATCTTTTACATTGAATACCAACTCAGATTGCTCCATATTTTTTGTTCTACACTACCCAGTCATCTATAATGCCAGAATATCTACCACAAGTTTTTAGAGCAACAAATTTCATAGAAAATTACATGATTACAACCTTTGAGAAGAGGAAATAGCATGTGCAAAACACTTATTTTCAAAAATCAATTCTACCCTAACCTATTCTACTTAATGATGTAGAGAGGTTACACATAACCATTAATTGGTTTTGAAAAATATCTTCCCTTTCTCAAAGTATGTTTCCATGCATTCAATTTTATGAGATAAGAGAATGAAAAGAAGATGAAAAAAATTTTGAAATTCAATGCTTCACCTTCCTTTTTAGTGGAAACCTTCTTCATGATTTCTGATTCTAGCAAATACATGGGCTGATTGGAGAGATCTTGCAATCCTTCCTTCTCATCTATTCCATGCATGACTACAAATGACTCCTTGTTCTTCAAGTCTCTAATTGGGAAACCCTCCTTTGACTTCAAAAATATGATTGGGCAGCCATTTTTGAATTTTGAAGGTCTCCAAATATGTCTCTTCCTTGCAAGATTTTGTAATGAAGATAAAATCTCTTCATTATATTTTGCACCTCGTGCAAGCAATAATCCATCAATTCTTTCCTTAAAGAAATAACCTTTGCTAGGATTTGGAGTGATGGTCCTCCAACTAAGGATATTTTGAAATAGATAGGAGGGTTTCTCTTTAGAACTGGTATTTTGGGGAGGTTTTGAGAGATAAATCTTTCTTGAGGAACTTCTAAATCTAAAAGGCTGCCAAACTAATTTGCTCCCTTCCCTAATGACACCTATCCCCAACAACGATGCCAAAAATGATGGGTTCATTGTAATCCTCACCATTTAATTTATCAATCCAAGGCGGTGTTCATGGCTGTATGCAAGAGAAAAGTAGAAAACTTGCTTGACAGTCAATTCTACTTGCAAAAATAAACCCTATTTGCATGAAAGTAAAGTTGCATGAGAGGGAACTAATCTTAAATCATATTTTCATGAAATGAAACTAATCTAAGGAACAATTGCATCAATTTAAAATACTAAAATACTTCACACTTGATGGAAATGAAAAGCTTTCTTGGATTCAAATTTAATCTAGAAATCTAGAATTACATTGTTGGTAAATGAAACTAGATCTATCCTATTTCATCAGGCTAAAACAAGTCTTTATAATCCCCTCCTTGTGATCAAATGATTACATTTTATTTATATAATTCATATTCTATATCAATCCACTAAGAATGTGGATCCAAGATCCTATTTTTGAGGGATCATTTATAAAACTTTAAGAAACTTGAAGTTGCTGTCCTCCATCACGCCACTTTTGTCTCAGTCATTTTCTGACATTTACTGCTCCTTCCTTGCTACAAATAATGGAAAATTCTCCAAAGGGTTTTTAGATCTTCTAATATAGTTTCCAGATCATTTTGAATTTTCTAATTTTGTTGAGAAACAAGGGAGATATCGTTGTTTTACTGAGACTGCATTTTTGACTATTTCTGAATGCCTGATTTTTATGAAGTCTTCAGTTCTCCACATGAATGGAGGAATTATTCTTCACTTTTCATGCCAAAAGAATTGATCATTAACATGAATAACATGATATATTCATGCAACAACATTTGATTGATGTGGTATCTTGAATTATTTTTGGTGGAAGAAGGAAGCATGAAATCTAATAACTGTGAGAGATCTTAAAACTCAACATGAAACAAACACAGTTCATCCCATTAATTTAGGAATGATTGATGATCCATGATTTTGAATGAATGTAGAAATGTATTGGGAGTCTTCTCTATCTTCTCATTACTTCTTCAAAGCCTTCTAAAGCTTTCAGGAGTTAACTGCTTCAAGTGTCTGGAGCTCTCTGCTGCAAGTGTCTATGAAGCTTCTTCTTCCCATGAGTTATTTAATAACTCATTTATCTAAATTATATCATCTTAACACTTCATGGAGACATATTAGAGGCAATTTGGATCATATTTAAATTCTAAAACTAAATCAAACATTTACTTTATATTCTACTTTAAACAAGCTAAAGAACTTTCAATCATCACTCAAATCCACTTTAACATTAATGCATTAAGAAGAAATACATGATTTTCTTTGATAAAGTATGAGACAATTTATTGTCTCATCACAAAGCTAAACCCTAAATGGGATCTTAATTTAATGGAAATGAACATAAGATCTAATCTAAGATGTAAAAACTTAAAAAATCAAAAAATTGTAATGTTCAATATGTTGGGTTCACCATTAATGATGAGGTGAAGAAATTAGGGCTTATGAAGATCAAGATAAACCACTAGAATTTCTCCACAAAAAATCATTACAAATTATGCAATTATGAGGGTGTAAAGATGTAAATAATAATTAGAAATTGACCATAACTATTATAGCAATTATGAGGGGAGTTTCTAGAGCTTAAAATGATGTGTACCTTGCTACAAGAATCCTATTTTTAGGGAACAAAGGACTGATTCACCTTTAGTGGTGAATGGGTCCCTATTAGGGTTTCTAAAACTAAGATTTGGTTTATTTTCCTTGATGTCTACACTCTCAAATTCTTGTTTATCAGCTCCTGAAAACCTGTACTTAATTTTGTAGCTTAAATTTTTGTTCTTACACTTTGAAGGTCAACTTTGCAACTTGACAACTTTTGTAGCTTAATTTTTTGGTCTTACACACATTCAAAGGGAGAAAAATCTTGTTGATTATTAGTGAATAGGGCTTTTCCTAAGTCAAACCCCTTGTAGGTAATTAAACCAAATGATGAAATAATAAAATTGAAGCATGAACATGAAATGATGCAATTAATGATACCTTGGATGTGGTCTTGTAATTTAGATCTGCAAACTAATATGAAATGGCCATGAAGAATGTATATCTTGATGTCAAATAGGATGTGAGCAATTCTTGTAAGTAGATCCTCAATGCTACATCAACTTTCTTAGCTCAACAACATGGAGGAATGCACTAAACCCTTGTCATGATGAAATGATCTTGGATTGATGCAATAAACTCTTCATAATCTACCTTGAAATTCCTTTGAAATGCTCTATAATGCTCTTGTGAATGTACTCTTATGATCACTTGAACTTGCTAGATCTTGTTAGGAGAGACAATGTGAATTAACCCCTTATTTACACTAAATCAATAGATTAACTTTGAAATTCAAACAATTCAAGTCGACACCATATCTAGAAACAACCATTATTAAATTCCCACTAGAAGGAAATTCAAAAAGGGGGTCATCATTAAGGGAGGACCAATTTAGCACCTAGGGCGAATGGGTCCTAGCATTGTTTTGTAGGACCTTGCCTTCAAGGAATGAAAGAACACTAAAAACACATTTGAAATATGCTAAAAAAGGGGGGGTCCTATAAAGGGAGGACCTATTTGCCACGTAGGGAAAATGGGTCCTAGCACCAATTTCTAGGACCTTGATTTTTCCAAATTAAATGTTATGCAATTTGAATTGTGGGTGTCAGGATAGATTTTTGGGAGGTGTCACAAATAAGGCTTAAATTTGAATTAAAAGGGCTAATTAACTATAATTAACCGCAATTAATTAAGAGGACCCTAGATAAGTGTGAAATTGTGTTATGCCATTTTACAACACTTAAATAAGGTACACATTAAGTTCATTTTATTAAAAGGGGGCCCAAGATCAATGTGAATGTGCTACAAAACATTACAACATTAAACCTAGGAAAAATTAGGTTGATTCAATGACAATTATTCCCAAATCAATTAAGGAAAAATGATACTTTTTCCATTACTACACAAACCTTTGTTTCAAATGAAATAAATATATGCATTCTCTTTGAGATTTTATCCATGAGTTCTTTATACTCTTCTTTGATTTGTCTACTTAAAGAAGTTGATCAAAATCCTAAAGATTCCTAATTTATTATCAAGGAAGTCTATTTTCTTTAACACAAAATAATTGTGACATAAACTATTTGTGAACTTTTATGTTACTATTTCAAATCATGCTATGAATATGGAAAATGCAAGCTCATTAAACCATTTAGTGGTCGAATAATCAAAGGTAATTTTAGACTCATCAATAGACCAAAGGTGATAAAAAATTATCTTATTTTTAATGATAAACAAATACTTCTAAACAATTTGATGTTTATGAATAGCCAATGATTAATTATTTTAAAATTGAGTATTTACACAAGATTTTATTTTACAAAATATTGTTCAATATTAATTTTTTTGTGAAGAATGTCGATATTGATCTATCCAAACATATATCTTATTTCTCTCAATAAAATTAAAATATTAAAAATCTCATAATTGTAAATTTGGCTTCAACTCATTTATAATATTACCTAGAAATTCAATGTCTATCAATTGAGGACAATATAATTTAATTGAATCAAGATATTTTTTCAATGTCTATCAACTAAAAACAATATAATTTAATTGAATAAAGATATTTTTCAAAAATACAATATTATACGACAGAGAAAAACCCACATTTACTTATAGTCTATTAATGCCCAAATAAAATATGCTTAAATCAACATGAGACATGCCTCTCAGCCAACAGAAAAAGCGTTGAAATGAAACAGGGTTCAACGCCAATAGATCTAGCACACACAAAGCAGCATAAAAAAGTCTCATGACCAACAAAACAGGCCAACAGGCCACCCACAAAGCTGCGAAACAACCAACAATAGCAACCATGTCTAGGGTAGACAAGACTACCAAAACTTCAAACCATTACATGCAGGTTTTAATGGGCCCTGAAACCCAAACCACCAGCACGACAGACCTTACGACCAGCAAAATAGGCCAATAGGCCATCCAGCAAGTAGCAATACATCAACCTGCTATAGTAACCACCCCAACCACTCCAACGGTGGACAAACAACCTGAATATCAAACCCATACATAAAGCAAACTTCCACTGTAATCACCCCAACTACCCCAAGGGTGTACAAAACAATCGGAACTTCAAACCCATACATAAAGGTTTTAATATGACCTGAAACCCATATATATAAACTGTGTTATTCCTATTGTTTATTTTACTGGTGGACCATACATTCAAAACATTTTAGAGTTTTTCTCAACATTCTCAATTATTTCCATATTGCAAAACCTCATCTGCCAATTGAAATCTATAGATTCACGGTTCTCCATAGTTTTCGTCCTGCATATACTCGTGGTGATTATAAATTGCGCTTGAATCTTCCTTTTCCTCCTCCTTGAGGAGGTTACTGCGAATTAGTCTCATGTCTTTCTCTTCCTGTGGCTGTTGGTAATGGCTGTAAACTGCGTTCAAATCTTTGGTGGGTGTGTCAAAAAAGTGTAGAAATGATAAGAGGACGCAAGTCGAAAGGAACATCGGAATGGGTCCAAAATTGCATAGAAATAGTGGCAGCGAGAAGTAAAATGCTCTCAGTCCTAATGACCAAAAGTAAGCCCCTCTGTTGATTGCCTTACATACATACTCTCTGTGATCACTCTCCATCTCGGGCGCGAACGGTGGTGTGCTTATGAGGAAGCCAACATGACTGTAATACCTCACGCATTGCGCATTGCAAATGAATGCCACCAGAAAACATAGTATCACCAACAAGCACTTGACGGAAGAACTGACAGATCCCCTCATTCCATATATAGTAAAATCACCAGGACTGGCACCCACACCCATCAGTAAACCCAGCACAGAGCAGAGCGTTATGGCTGTTGCTGCCAAAATCCGTTCTTCATCCCTTCCTACAAAAGTAAGCCACCCGCAATATTTGTCTGTTAAAATTTTGGAACACACTGGCGTGTTTGATATCTATAGATTACGGGACTGTTTAGCTTATTTTGGCTAGCAGTTACTGCTTAACTAATTTTGGTATTATTTGTGGAGCAGGTGGCCCTATGAACAGTTAATTGCTGCTTATTTTAATCAGTCAACTTAAATTAGTATTTATAATATTTAATAATAATTTATGCAATTCAAAATTGAAAATAAAAAATGAAAACAAATATTAAAAAAGAGGGAAAGAAATTTGTGAAGCCATGTGGTATTTGTAACATTATGAAGTTACTGCTTATTTCCAGCCCCCTTTTTCTCCTAACTTATTTTTAATTTTTAAACAACAGCTGCTTAAAAAGATTCCAAATTATCCTTTTCTTGTAATTTTTTTTTTTGCATGGGAACACTCCAGCTGTTTAAACTAATTAAATTTAAGTAGAAAACACACTTAAGCAGTTGCATGGGGACAGGAAGTAAGTTCTTAAAAGATGTTTACAAAACTATGAAGGCTTATACTGGTCCAACACGTTTATGTATACGTAAGGTGCTGCTACTTATAAACTGCATGTCCTATTCATATATATATAAATAAATCATATTAATTTATTGTGTTGGATAATTAATGGAGAGAATGCTAAGAATGTGGTCATATTATTATTTTTGAAGATAGTTTTGGTCTAATATTTTCTGACATTTATATGTAAGATTTTTTCATAGTTTAGTAGGTGATGGTAGTGTACACATTTATAGTAACAAATATAATATTTAAAGGGTCTCGTTTAATCACTTGACATTAATATGTATTGTTAAAGTTATTAGTTATATGGTTAATGCATGAATAATAGTTTACTTAAAATATTTTTATATATTTTCTTTGGTTCTAGGAAAATTCACTGTCAACAATTCACTGCGGAAAAATTCAGCATCACCATGAAAAATTAACCTCCAAAATTTTATGTAATTAATTTTTAGCGTGGTGAATTGCGTGAATTTTCCATATAGCTATATATTCTATAAAAAAATTGCTAATGTTTTTTTTAACAATTATAGATTGTGCATATCTACAATTTTTAGGAATGATATATATAATTTTTTTAGGTATACTCTAGGTTATATATGACACTATAGCTATACTTGTTATATTGAACAATATGTGTTGCATGTAATTATTTCAATATCATTATTTAATACTTGGTTCTAAAATTCTCATTGAATTTTAGAGATATTGGTTGTTTGAGTTTCTTAGATTATTAGTTTTTGTTTCTATATTTCTAACAATTGATCATGTTGAACAATAACTCTTCCATGTTCTAGAATTTAATAGAAATGATTATTGATTATTTGAGTATCAAAATAAAAAGAAATCTTTCAATAAGAAAAATAAATATGAAATTATAGGAATTGATTATCAAGGGCCAATAGATTGATGTATCATTATAGTTAATGAAATAGAAAATAATAAGAACAACTTTCATGAATTATTTTATATTAATATAGTTGTAGATAAGATATTTCTTTCAAGAATTGGAGTTGTAAAGACAACAATGGATATATAGAAGAGTCTATAAGAAGCTTGCCAAGTAGTAATGAAGTCAAAGTGGTCATATTTTAGACTTTTAAGATGAAATTTAAAATAGTGAAGGTGAAGGAAGTTGAAATTATGTGTTTGCTATGTAAGTGTAAATAATATGTTCAATAAGATGGATACTCTTACAAAATTGTATAATAACAAGGTTTTGAAAAACTTTGACTTGATCATTGAAGAAAGAAAAACTACTTTTGAGTTCTATCACCTAGCTGGATGTCTTATGACTTAGGAAGAAAGACTAAGTGATGCATTTGGAGAAAGTGATGAAAATTTTATTGCCTCAAAATTGCAGAACATAAAAGATAAAGAAACTAGTAGTAAAGGAAACCAAGGACAAGGAAAATACAAGAATCAAAATTATTTAAAAGAAAATAAATAAATAAGAGGTAGTTCAATTCCAAGAACATTTTTGGGTTCATTTGATAAAATATATATTTAGTTTTAAATAAATACAACACGTATTATTGCTTTGAAAGGAAAATTATATTTAAATTAGGAAATGAAGGTAAAAGTGCTAAATATTCTATTGACAACAAGGATGCTTCTCTTATTAATTTTCTCTTATCATTTGAAAAAGATAAAAATTGTCATAAAGATGATTGGTATTTAGATTCATATTATTCTAGTCACGTGTTATTTTATACTATGGATGAAAGATTCAATATTTTCATCTATCGTGGTGATGAAATTTTTCTTAGAGGTTGTAGAAAAATGAGCTATAAAGGTAAATGCCAAAGAGGTTGAAATATGTCAATTATATTTAATAAAATTCAATGTTAAAACATAATTTTTTGAGTGTTGGACAAGTGTGTTGAAATAACTACACAAGTGATATTTGGTAATAAGCAATGTGCAATCTATAAAACTAATGAAAGATATGGGGTTGTTAAAATTATGTCCATGTTTAAAAATATGATTTTTCTATTGATGTTTGAAGAATATACTAACATTCCTACTTCAATGATAAATGAAGATAAATGTTGGTTGTAGCATCTTAGATATGGAAAATTAATTTTTTGAAGTTTGAAGATACTAATGGTAGAAAAAATATTTATTTTTTGTCTATAGTTGAATATAATAATAGAGTTTATGAAGGATGTGATAAAGAAAAACATGCAAGATGTTTATAAAATATAGAGCGTAGAGGGATAATCATGAACCTTGGTTGATTCACTCTAACATTTGTGACAATATGCCAACATATTTTTTGGTAAATCATCATGTATTTTACTATATTTATTAAAGAGGTTTAAATCCTTTATAGAGAATAAACTTAGTTATAGAATAAAGTTCTTAGTAACTAAGTGTGAAGGATAATTATATTCTAACTATTTTATGAATTTTTTTTTACCAAAGACATCAAAATCTAGCCTACAAATCCTTATATGCCTCACAAAAATAATATAGCTAAGTTAAAGAACTATATAGTGGTTAAAGTAGAAAGAAACAAGTTACAAACATAGAGATTGAGCAACCTTTTTCAAACTTAGACAACAATAGTATATATCCTAAATTAGAGTCCTACTAATATGGTTGATTTTATGGCTCCTTGTAAATAATTGCATGAAAAAAAATATAATGTTAATCATTTAAATTAAATTTTCTTGTGTTTATGTAGCTACTCAAAAAGGAAAGGAGAGATAAAAAAGAGTGAGATGTCTTTTTGGGATATAATTATTAAAAAACTTATAGATTTTATAATACCCTTGTGAAAACTATTATTTTGTCAAGAGATATAATTTTTGATTCATGAGGAGTGTATGGTCATTGAAAAGACTATGTTAGTAAGTATAAATCTATATGTAATGGTGGTATTACTAAAGTTGTTTTCAATGAATATTTTACTAGTATTTCAACATTTATTTTTAATACCAGTCAGCCAACCAACCCATCATCTAGTTTATTTAATCCAAATGTAAATTTAGCATAAAGTTCACATTCTTTATGGAAGGTAATAAGGCTAAGTGAAATTTACCAAATGAGTAAAGAACTGAACTACATGAAAGGGATATAAGAGATGAGGTAGTAATTGTTTTGTTTAGTAGGATAATTATGAACCATCTTATTTTATAGACGTGTTTACTAATGATGTTTGGTACAAGCAATGAAAGAAGAAATGGGTTTCCTTCATAGAAGTCATTCTTGGAGCATACAAAACTTTCACATGATAAGGAGTGTATTAGTACCTTTTTACATGATTGATATGATAATCATGGTAGTGTTGAAATACACAAATCAAAATTAGTTGTAAAAAGTTTCACACAAAAATATGACATAGGTCATGATGGGACATGCACTATTGGCTAGACAAGATATCATTAGAATGGTGTTTTTATTAGCAATTTAGAAGAAATTGAACATACATCATATAAATATGAAAAGTGTCTTCTTAAATGGGTTCTTAGAAGATGTAGCTTATGACAAGTAGCCACAAAGCTTTGAAGTACATGATAAGAAAGATCAAGTCTCTAAGTTGAAGAAGGATTTGTATGGCATAAAGAAAGAGTTAGGACCATCATATATTGAATTGATAGATATTTTAATAGAATGTTCAAAGAGAAGAAAAACTGAGCTTATTCTTTACTCCAAGAAAGAAGGTATTGTGAATTGTTGTATACGAACAATAATTCTCAGATAAAAGATAAATTGAAAATCTCTAATAAACTTGAAATATAAGATTTGGATTTCATATAATATTTCCTATAATCATAATCATTGCCTTGTTTTTAAAAGACATTTTCAGAATAATCTTATTATTGTTTTTATAGCATAACTGGTTTTTTTAATAATAAATACTATTTTTCAAAGAATAATCTATTGCTTTAATAACCCACTTTAATATGTATCACCCAATTGATTAGTTACATGATAAATGCATAATAGATTTACTCAGTGATCAAGAATTCAGCTGGGTACAGTACTTTTTCTGTAAGTCGCCTATTATATTGAGTAATATATCTTGCAAATAACTAGTTCAGTATTGCTGAAAATGAGCTTTTATTAGCTCGATTAAACAGTGGGTTCTAAAAGCTTCGTATTCTGATCTTAAGAAATAAGAGTACATTAATTTTTGCATACAATGTATTATCATCTATTATAAATATGCCTTGCCACATTAAAAAATAAGTAGACAAGTAACCAAGCAACTACGAACTTCCCTCTACTAAACAAAACAGTAACTGCAATGGTATTGGAAATGCGAACATTTACCTGCATAATGGCATTCACCCATACCCGCCTATTAATTGCGTTGACGCCGATGAAGGTGGTGTTGGGAGTTTTGAGAATCCTGTACAGCAGCTTGCAATGGTAGGCAACCAACATTAGCACCCCCACTGGGACCAGTATTACATCAAAATGACCCCTCACCCACCCTTCTGCTTCTCTCATTACGCCTTCTTCACAATCAATTTCCCCCCACTACAATATACAGCCCAACCACAAAACACAAATAACTATGTAATTAACACAAACGGACCGACCGACTAAAGAGCTTCAAACATCCAGCGCCTGGTCATCTGTTTAAGGCTCACTATATACACACCACTCACCAGTAACATGAATATCGCCGGTCGAAATAAAGCAAATAATGGAGGTAATGACTAGCAAAGCTTTCCTTTAGCTAAATGATTTTCTCGGGACTGAATAGGAGAAAATCAATATGGAACAGTCATAGATGCCATTGACTATACTCTGAATATAATCAAACAAGTGTACAAATCATATGAATAAAAAAAACAAATACGACACACAATAACTGACTTTTTCAAAATTATATCAAACAATACTCAAGATACTACCCAAAAAATATATGAATTATATCAATATAAGACCTTTCATGTTGATATTTAGTATAAGATTTATATTACTATTAGCATTTTCAATCTATTTCAATGATATGACCTTTACTGGTCATTACTTCCATTATTTGCTTTATTTTATCAAATATTAATTTTCATTACCTTCGTTATTTCCATTAAACTATTACTTTATGCTTTATCACCTAAATATTAAAATTAACTAAAAATTATAATGAAACTATATATGCAATGAAAGTCATAAATTGAAATTAATGTAATCATAAAGCATAAAGTAACAATATTATTAATTTATAATTTTCATTATTAGCCTTACTAGTCATTACCTCTGTTATATCACCTGGTTTAATATTTAGAGAATAAATTAATTTTATAATTTTTTTATAATATTTTATTTACTAATTTTGAATATTTTATTTACTATAAATTTTAAATTTATATTAATTTAAATTTAAGAATCTTATATTTAATGTTACATTTATTTTAGTATATATATAAATTAATTTTGTCTATTGAAACAAGATCATTTATGTAGAGTGCAATACACTTTTTTATTTTTTTTATAATATAATTTTCTTAATAGTGACTTGAGTAGAAGTCAATGTTTTTTTCTAAATAGAGCTACATTCAGTATAAAATTAAAAATAGCTATATATATATATATATATATATATATATATATATATATATATATATATATATATATATATATATATATATATATATATATATATATAAGTAATTTCAAAATAACATCTAAATTCGTTTGATACTTCGAAAGTGAAATGAAATTAGTTCTTTTCAAACATTTTGATAGATATGGAGGAGACTTTGCTAGGGGTTCAATCTAAATTTAATTAATTATGAATTTGTATTATTTATAAAATAATTATGCATAATGGCATAACAATACTCACTAAAAATACTATAAAGTATTAAAAATAAGTTATTAGTCGATAGGCTATTTTGTTTGATGTTTTCGCCGATATTTTTGTCATCCTAACTGTGAATTGGATTTGCTAGCACCGGAGATGTCATGGCCGGTGGTGACTTGACTAGGTTTTTTTCTGGCGAAGTGGAGCTTAGTAATTACGTGGGTTGGCAGTGGTGGAGTTGGTGTCCTCGATACACGAAAGCTAAATCATAAGTGTTTGCTCACGAGAAGGTTCATTCCTTTTGTCATTGTTGTACGATGGGGGTAGATGAAGTAAATGTGGGTGAACAAAGTAAATGGAATATTGAGTGTTACAGTGCGGGAAAGTATACTTTGTTTAAGTTGTATTGTCGAAACAGTCATTGCGGTGTTGGTTTCATAGCAGACTATTGTAAAAATCACCGGCTTTGACTCCGTGGTCGGTTTCATAACAGATTGGAGGGTTTTAAAACTGTTGTTCTCTACAATATATAAGTCATTTTGCATGGGTGTTTTGCATGAATGATTAAGTTGCATTGCCAAAAGAACCATTGTGGTGTTGGTTTGATAGCAAACTATTCTAAAAATCGTTGGCTTCAGTTTCATGGTTCATTTGATAGGAGACTATTGTAAAAATTGATGGCTTCAGATCCATTTTATAGGAGATTGAAGGGTTTTAAAACTATTGTTCTACACAATTTGTAAGTCATTTTACATGGGTATTTTGCATAATTGATTTATTTATTGTTTATGTTAAAAATGTTGTTGTCCGGAATTTGTAAGTCATTTTACATGGGTGTTTGGCATTATGGTTTTGTATGGATGGAGAAATTGAAGTTAAATCTTATTTCTTTCATCAAAAAATATAGTTAGGGTTAATAATTTTTCGTCCCTCATTTATTGTTTATTGTTCTCTGTGCCTCTTTGGCCTTATAAGTTGTTACCACAAGAGCAATTGTAGTTAAATCTTGTTTCTTTTGTCAAAAATTATGGCTAGGGTTAGTAATTTTATCATCCTCCATTTGTTGGTTTAGTTATCTCTATTCATCTTTGTCGTTATTAACATAGGACCAATTGCAAATTAACATAGGAGTGATTGCATATATATATATATATATAGCCTTATACCCATTAGCATAGGAGCAATTGTAGTTAAATATTGTTTCTTTGGTAGAAAAATATGGTTAGGGTTAGTAATTTTATCTGCCACCGTTTATTGTTTTAGTTATCTTTGTGCATCTTTGTCATTACACCCATTAACATAGGACCAATTGTAGGTTAACATAGGAGTGATTGCATATATATATATATATATATATGTAGAGGGTTAGTATTAAAACAAAAACATGTTGGAGATAAAATTAGTTTGGTGGGTCTTAAGTGTTATTCTTTCTAATATCTCTTTTATCCATTCAATTTATTTGTTTGAAGTTTCTGACGGGTTTTTCTATCAACTCAGGCATGAATAGGATTTTTCCTATAATAGCTCTTTTACAGTTTCTCTATTTGTGTACAATATTTAGTGCCCAATAATGTAGCTCAATTTTTTGATTGAGTGTGTGGCGATAAAGGAACTTTGTATAGGCTATTGCTACTCATTGGATTTACGATTTGTATTTAATGTGGGTTTAGTGCCAAAGAATGTAGCTCAATTTTTGAATTGACAATCCAACTCTTACACAGACTGCTTGTCTTGTATGAATATGTTTAGTGTGGGTTTTTGATCATTTGTGATTTATGTATGTTTCTTAAATGTTTTCTAATAATTGTTTTACAATTTTCCTATTTTGTTTATAATATTTAGTGGCAAATTATGTAGCTTTAATTTTGAATTGAGAAGCCAACTCTTACATAGAATTTGTTGTTACACCTTGTCTAGATAGTGAGAGAATTTCAAGCAAGCAGGAATATGTTGTAAACTCAAATCTATAGATGCATTTGACTTGAACTGGGTTCTTTACTTTGAATATTCTTTGTAAGTAATTTCACATACATAGATGTCTATATCTAAAATTTTTGGGGGAATGGAAATTGGAAAAGACCTATTAGGAAGACAATTAACAATCGCAGGAAAATGACAAATGTTGGAAAACCCACATTAAATAGAAATTTAAAATATGGAGAATAGAACAAACAAACTACGATAATGAATAGTTTGGTATGGGGGAACTGGAAAAAAGAATATCATGAAGAACATTTTTTTATGGGGAAGTTCAAACAGTTGAGAAAAAAGAATATCATAAAACATTTTGGTACAAGACAAAAATTGAAATCGGAAAAGAGCTATTAGGAAAACATTTAACAATCACAGTTGCCTTGTCAATCAAAAATTCAAGCTAGATTATTTCTCACTAAATATTATAGACAAAATAGGGTAATTGTAAACAAATATGGGGAACTAAAAAAAAGAATATCATGAAGAGTAGTTTGTTGTGGGGAAGTTGAAACAAATGAGGAAGAAAGAATATAATGAAACAAATTGATAAAAGACACTGCCATCCCACATAATTAGCAAGCTTGAACCCTTACATAAACAGACCCAGGCAGTTTGTTCCAGGGAGCTTCAAGCAAATCAGGAAAAAAAGAATATCATGAAATATATTGATACAAGATTCAAGCTATGTTCTTTGTTAATAAATATTGAAGACAAATAAAGAAATTGTATAAGAGGTGTTAGAATAACAATTATTTTCTATAAGTCATTTTATATGGGTATTTTTCATAAATGATATCTCTACAGTATTTAATGCCAAGCAATGTAGCTCGAATTTATAATTAAGCCTATGGTTCTATACACATTTTCTAGATATTTTTGTATCATATAATTGTTGTCATAGCCTAAAGAACATAGGTATCGTGATAAAGAACTAGGTTTAAATAATTGTTTTTCCAAGATGGAAAGTTATGTATATAAGTGTGGAGGGAAAAATAGTTTGGTGGTTTCTAAGTGTTATTCTAATAGCTCTTTTATCTATTCAACTTTACATTTTTAATTTGAGAAAAAAAGAATATCATGAAACATATTGGTATAAGAGAACAAGTGAAATTGGAAAAGAGCTATTAGGAAAACACTTAAGAATCACAAGAAAATGATAGATGTTCTAAAACCCACATTAGATAGAAGTTTAAAATATGGAGAATAGAATAGGAAAACTATGATAATGAATAGTTTGTTAAGGGGAACTAGGAAAAATAATATCATGAAGAAGAGTTTGTTACGAGGAAGTTGGAACAGATGAGGAACAAAGAATATAATGAAACATATTGATATAAGACATTTCCAGCCCGCATAATTTCCAAGCTCCACCCCTTACATAAATAGACCTAGGTAGTTTGTTTCAGGGAGATTCAAGCAGATCAGGAAAAAAATATATCTTGAAACATATTGATACACGATTCAATCTATGTTCTTTGTTAATAAATATTGAAGATAAATAGAGAAATTGTATAAGAGGTGTGAGAATGACAATATAGTTTGTTTCAGGGACCTTCAACTAGATTAGGAAAAAAAAATCATGAAACATATTAATACAAGATTTGAGCTTTGTTCTTTGTTAATAAATATTGAAGAGAAATAGAGAAATTGTATAAGAGGTGTTAGAATGACAATTATTTGTGACAAGTCATTTTACATGGGTATGTTGCATAAATGATTTCTCTATAATATTTAATGGCAAGCAATGTAGCTCAAATTTACAATTAAATCTATGGCGTTATACACATTTTTCAGAGATTTTTGCATCATATAATTATTTTCATGGCCTAGAGAAAATAGGTATGGTGATAAAGAACTGGGTTTAAATGATTGATTTGGAAAGTTGAAAAGATATATGTATAAGCGTGGAGAAAAAATAGTTATGTGGATTTTAAGTGTTATTCTGATAGGCTATTGTTTGAAGTTTCCACTGGGATTTTCATCAGCTCAGCCGTGAATAGGATTTTTTGTCTAATGGCTCTTTTACAATTTGTATGTTTGTTTATAATATTTAGTGGTAGGAAATGTAGCTCAAATTTATGTCTATATATATGTATTGAATTCCTTGTTTCATATTTTAAAATATATATATAGGAAGAAATAAATATCGATATACACAGACCAAGACCACTGTGTCTCGTCTGAGAATGCAACATCAATTTATATATGCACATGTATATCTAAATAGTTGTGTATGCTATCTTTATTTTTATTTAGGTAGACTTTGGTTTGAAAAGAGTTAAAAATAGCATAGGTAGACTAAATATTTAGAGAAACAAGTAATTTGTAAAAGAACTATTAAGAAATCACTGAAGAACAACATATGTCTAATTTTTAAGTATTATCCTAATACCTATTACAACTGTTACATGGACTACTTGTCTTGTACCAATATGCTGCATGATATTATTTTTTCTTGATATGTTTCAACCTCCTTATAACAAACTATTAATTTCCATTGTTTTGGTGTTTGTATGGGAATAAAATTCCTACAATACAACCATAGCATTAAATGATATAGCATTGAGATGTTGTTAATAACAGAGCATTTAATGATGCAATATGTGTAACATGTTCATAAGAAATGTGTAAAATTGAGTGTGCCTTAATAGTGAATCTCCCTATTGAAACTGAATACATTCAAAAAACACTGAAAATAGTGTAGCTTGCATTGGCTTGGTTCCACCATCTTGATTTCCATTGTCCTACCCCAAAAGAAATAATTTCCCATTATTATTTTGTGTTCGAAGGTGGCCAGGAGTCCCCATGTGGTGTATATATTTTAGTAAGCTTTGAAGTTAAAAAACATGTTGTTGGTTTGCATACCTTTTTCCCTTTGCTTGCTTTTCACTTTGCACATTGTGCAAATCACACATAATGTCGATACTATGCACCTTCGGCATTATACCCATTAACATAGGAGCAATTTTAGATAATAATTCCTCCCTTTGAAATTTATGAAGATAGCAAACATCCATAGTGAATTTTCCCTCAATTGACTGGCTGAGAAGGCTATAAATTCAAACCTTTTGTTCCCTATAGTAATGCTTACTTTAGAGTGGAAAATATCCTATAGGAAACAAAAGGTTTTAATTGGTACCCTTCATAACTAGATAATTGATGGAAAATTCAATCTTGATGTATGCTCTCTTCATAAATTTCAAGGGGAGGTGTTACATAGTGAGAAAAAAGTATGGTATAGACATCTATTTAGAAATAGTAGTGTGTATATAAATAGATATATACATGTGTACATATGGATATATATATCTAGTTATATGTGTGTTTTTAAATGTGGAAACAAAGGGGATATTCAATGCATATATGTACTTAATCATTTCTATTGTAATTCTTCTATAGCATATTGTTTTGTTAAGAAAGGGTGAAAGGACTGGCTAGCAACATAAACAAATATTTGCATATAGCTATATGTAGAAATATAGTAAAATAGTAAAAAAATGCATGGATACATATATAAGCAACCTCTAAGATAAATAGACAAATATAGGGGTATAACCATATGCATTTATCATTTTTATTCTTGTTGATGTATCCCCTGGTGTTTTGATGGTATTAAAAGTGCATTTCTATTCTTGTTCTTGTATCCAATGTTCTTTGATCAGTTTTAAAAGTGGAATGGTTATAGATTGATATTTCTAACTTACCTACCAATTGCCACTGGGATGTTGTAATATATTAATTTTTATTTTTATTATGAAAAAGAGCTATCAATTAGTCAACTCAAATTGTAACATTTTTCCCCTAGAAAAAGTTCCCAGAACTATGTTTATGGAATCAGATTTTGTGGATGGGTCTCCAGAGGCCCCCAATATTGATTTGCTAACATCTACCACTGTTCCCATTGTGGAGTCGAGCTCAGAGGGTGTGAACCACCACCCTTTAGATCTTGATCCTATAAGTATAAATTTCCTTTTTGTTATACATCTTGCAAACTTGGTATTATTATTTCCATTTTTCTTTTCTTTAAGGTGTGTACACACATGGGTAAACCTGACAAAGCAAATAAATATGCAGGGAGATACACATTGATATTTTACATCATATAAAAGCATCTCTTTCATGTATATGAATATGCATATGTATACGTATGTATATATATGTATATGTGTATGTGTATATGCATATGTGTATGTATATGTATGTGTATATGTATATGTATGTATATGTATATGTATATGTATATCTATGTGTATGTATATGCATATGTGTATGTATATGTATATGTGTATGTATATGTATATGTATATGTATATGTACATGTACCAGCTGGCGGTGACTTGACCTAGTTTTAAATGGTGACGTGGAGCTTCATAATTATGTGGGTTGGCAGTGGTGGATTTGGTGGCCTTGATATGTGGAAGCTTAATGTTGAGTGTTTTCTCACATAAGGGTTAATGCATCCTATTGTTGTATATGTATATGTATATGTATGTGTATGTGTATGCACATGCATATGTATATGTATATGTATATGTATATGTGGAAGCTAAATGGTAAGTGTTTGCTCACATGAGGGTTAATGCATCCTGTCACTATTGTGTGATGGTGATGGTTGAGGTAAATGCAATATTCAATGTTGTAGTGTGGGAAAGTATACTTTGATTAAGTTGTATTGTCAAAAGAGTAGAATATGATAGATTACCTATGAAGATAGTTGATTTCCCCATACTTTGTTATTGTGTGATGTGTGATGGAATTACATGAAATTCTACGTGGGTGTTCCATAATGTTCTTGGTCAGGGGTTTTGCTGCAGTCTGTGAGCCTCCACAGCGAGGAAAAAGACTGGTGACGATGATACCATCCATGGGTTGTGTGGTTTTGGTTTTAATGGCATGTATTTGTTCTTGTGTAGATACATTCCTACACAAATCTTTATATACACTTCATTTCCACAAACATTTCTTATGGCCGATTGCATACATGCAATATTGTATTCTTTAAAATGGGGGATATAACAATAGTGAAATAGTGGAAATGGTTAACACAAAAACTATAAAATCCTTATATATATATATTTATATATCCAAATGTTCAAACTATGTTATTCATTTTTTGATCATCCATAGATATGCATTTATATACACATGGATACACATATATTTTGTTACATGTTTATGTGTAATTACTACTTTAAATATATCTATGGTTATACATGCATAATGATATATGCTAATATGGTTCAACTTGTATGTATACTACTAGGCTATACTAGTACATTCAAGGTCACAACCCAATCACTTGCTAAATTTAAAAAGTGTAAAAAATAGCAACAAAACCATTTGTACTATAGCCAACATAGAGAGGAAATTTTTTTGAAGCATCATACACAATACAAGTAGTAAAGGCTAACTGCACCATGCACAGCTGCATCTCTACCTACTGGAAATATTCCCTTGCAATGCCCATTGGCAATGGTAGATACCACCCCTTATATACAATCTTAGAGAAATCTCCTTGTTGGACCAACACAACAACAATTCTTGAAAGAAATATTCAATGATTGCTACCTTTCTATGGTAAATTGGTTTCAACACCGCATAGATGCACTTTCAAACCTTTCTATTTGTCAGACATGTAGAGAAAGCTACATAGGGATGCACACTCGTATGTCAAGGTCAACAAAAACATGTGTAAGATGCTATTCTAAAAAAGGCACCCACCTCTTTAGCTCCACAAGTGGCATGGACCTAGGCCCACAACCATTGTTGCTAAAAAATATAACACAGGTTGAATAAATGCTCATTTCTAGGGTGGCTTGAGTTTTGTAAGTGTCCCATGCTAGAGGAGGTCAATTTAAATATAGTGGTCACACAATAAGTGTTCCTCGAGATATCTTGGGCATATAAAAACTTTTTCCATGTCGATTGCAAGACCTTGAGGTTGTCATCACACGTCAAACCACTATTGAAGGTGGTAATTATGATTTCTATGTTAATAAACATCATGTCATGGATGCATTGAAATACAAAATTCAATATGAAAAATATTACAATGATGTTGAGATTGATATTGAGGCCCTTTATATGTTACCCGATGTTGTTGTTGATGTCTCCAATTTCTTGCATACAATACATCAAGTTTCTGATGAAGACCTATTCCATCAACCAACTCAATAAATGCTACTCTAGATGAAAATGGCTCTTCAAACTTTTCATCATTTATCCCTTCCTTGCCAAATTCTAAACGAGAGCTCCAAGCAATCAAAAAGGTATTACAAATTGAAAAAAAGAGTAGAATATTTTGTGTTGGCCTAAAATGAGCTCTTCTCCTATTAATGAATACAACACTGAAGGTTTATTTACATTTTCCTTTCCAACATTGTTTCTCACTAGAGTAGCACTTCCCCTCCAACTGAGGAATGTTCTAATTCACTTGCATGAATATGCCCCACACTTAATGAGATATTTTGACCACATATTTGACAAACATGTTAGGTTCAAGTATTTCCTCTATAACTTGATAATGAGACATCATAGCCAACAAATTGTTTCTTTCTTTGTTAGAGCAGATCTGGAAGAGAAAATCCCCAGGTCATTATCTACATTATGTGAATGTCTTCAAGCTACTTCTGATGGCTAGATAGCTGAGCAACTGATGTATTTTGGTGCATCATTGTGCATGACCAGTTATTTTTGGAAATCTTGTCAGGCCCAACTATTTGCAATGATTGAACAACTTGGCATACCTACCCTTTTTTTCACTTTAAGTTGTGCAGACACAAAATGGGCTGATCTACAAAATGCTTACTCTTCTGTGGCTTGATTGGTGATGGAGCCCACAACAAAGACACTAATAGATAATGTTGTTCAAAATCCACATATAATGTCTTTATATGTCTATCATAGATTCCCAATTTTCTGTGAAGAGGTGATTGAAAATATTTTGCATGCAAAATATTATTGGTATAGATATGAATGGCAGCATCGTGGCTTTCTAATGTATGTGCATGGTTTTCTATGGCTTCCAAAATCCCCCAACATGGAAACTCTTGATTAATCCAATCACCATGATGCTACCATCAAAAGAAACTTTTGCATAGATGTGTTTCAGCTTGGAATCCATGTTTCCCTGCACATAGATTGCTTAGAATGTATCATTGTTTTGAATAAAATTTGTGCTTTCTTTCCACAAGCCAAATTATTTCCAGTTATCCAATCATAGATTATGAAGAGTTTTTAAATAAAGTTCAAAGTCACACAAAATACTTTGAATATACTTGTTTAAGGAAAAAAGGAGAGCAATTACAATGTCAGTATAAAGCACCTTGGTAGCAACTTTTACCTCTCCATTGACATCTGATGTTGAGTCTAACAAATCCTACAAGCCAACAAGAAATGATGATTGTGTAAATATTTATATCCCACCCATGCTTGCAATTTGGCATGCCAATGTTGACTACCAACCAGTTGTTTATAGGAAAATTGTTTTAAATTATATTTCTAAATATGTAGCTAAATCTGAGAAGAAATCAAAAAATTATCTTGATATGTTGAAAAGACCTACAAATACAAATATAGTTGAGAATAAAGCACTACTTGCATATCAAAAATTCATGATGAATATTCTTGTGGAGCATGACATCTCTACACAGGAGACATGCCATATGTTATAGAAATTGCCTCTTCTCACTTCAAGCCGAAATTATGTTTGTTTGAATGTTGGTAAAAAAACATGGTTCTATATAAACAAAGATGATTCTGATGAAGACTTGCCAAAAAAATATATTCATTGCTACATGTAAAGACCTCCAAAGCAAGCTGGTGTATCCTTAATTTACTCGGTCTTCTTATATACACATTCAGAGTAGCACAAAAAGGCTAAATGGAAGCTGAGACACCAGCCTGGAATTGTCCTTGTGTACCCATTGTTAAAAAATGTTCGCGTTCAAAATACCAAAATATTTGAGACATTTTGTTGGAATGAACTTATGTTATACAAACCTTTCTAAAACATATAGAAAAATATAGGTCTTTCCAAACAAGAGATCACACAAAATTAGAAAGCTTTGAAAACAACTAGTTATCATCCTTGGCATGTTAATAGAATTCTAGTTGCATCCACAATTGTAGAAGAATATGGTAGTGATACTAATGATTTCAACAATCAAAGTTCTATGGATTAATATGAATGGGAAGTTTTCTCTTGGCTTGGTACAACTAGTAACTTCAGTATAAATCAACTCCAACTATTGGGTAGGTGGGAATTTGATATGAACCATTCATGGAATACAAACCATGTGCTTGAACAAATTCATAATATTTCTTTGCAGTTCATCCCATCAGCTAGGGCACAACATGAGAAAGCTATGATATAATTTTTTCCTATAAATACATCACCCAATCAAATTTTTCCAAAACAAAAACTGGCTCTTCAAATCATCTAGTCCCATCGCATGTAACCTTCCCCCAAAGACCCTCTCTACATGATTATTCAAGGAACAACTAGCCCTGGAAAATCCTTTTTGATAAATTTTATTAGACAACAAATAAACATGTCTACTACTGGATCCAATAGCTTGTTGCTCACATTGGCCGCCATAGGTGTTGCTACATACAACATATGCCCCTCCACAATCCATATAGCCTTCTGGATTCCCATTAAGGATATGAATCCCTTGCAAGGTCAGGCATTGAGAATATTCTAAGAACAATTTAAATATATTCAATACATTTTGATAGATGAAATGAGTTTTCTAGGCCTAAAGTTGCTGGTAAAACTAGATAGTTGATTGCACCAAGCATTCCCTGATAACTAGAGGAAGCCATTAAAAATTGTTTCCATCATCCTTGTTGGTGATCTTGCATAGTTTCCACTTGTCATGGATACCCCTATTTATGCTTCACAATCATCAGCAGTTACCTTATGGCATACTTTCATAGTCTCAGTCAAATTGGACACTATTTTCCACCAAAAAGGTGATAGACCTTCCCAAAAAAAAATTTGGGCAATCCTTCTCCATATAAGAAATGGTGAGGCTCTCCATGATGATTGGGAAGAGCTTATGAAACAAAAAAATAAAATTCTCTTAGCCATAGAAATAGAAAAAATTGGTGTTGCTACACATTCCTTTGCCATAATTGACTTAGTCATATTCCACAACAAAAAAATGATCAAATAGTTAAACCTGCCCATAGCCATTAGCATTACTCGAGTAGCACAACAACAAACATCTAATCATGGAGATGATGACAAAATTCTCCCAAAATTTCTACTTTATGTTGGTGAACAAGTGATGCTAACAAAAAATTTATGGATTCAAGTTGGCCTAATCAATGGATCTCTTGGTCTTGTTACAACTATTTTGTATAATGCACATTCTAAATCGCCAAATCTGCTTAACTATGTTGTTCACTACCAAAATTACATTGGTCCACCATGGGACCTAGAAAACCCAAGAGACATCTCCATCACAACAATAACTTAGGGTAGTTGAAAACAAATCACACTCACCATGGCATGGGGAATCACAATACATAAAGCACAAGGCTTAACAATAGACATAGCAACAATAAACATAGGCAACAAAGAGAGGCAAGTGTTAACTTTTTCAACTATCTCTCATGTTAAATCAATTGAAAGACTTTGCATTGATTGAACATTCTCATTTGAAAGATACTCCATACTTAGCAACAACAAATACACTACTTGGCATCATAGCGAAGAGTTGCGGTTGGATCAACTCCAACCCTTTCCAAATGCTTCTACCCACAACTCATGCAATGGCTTATAGAAAAGGCTCTGGAAAAATTATTCTTGCATTTGCTCCTAATTGTATACCATCCTCTTTTCAATGATTTCTAAGCTAAATTTTACAGAACCATACCATGTAATAATCTTTGCAAAATGGGTATAATGCCAAACATGGATAGAGATAGTAGGAAACAATAAGTAGAGGCAAGACTTGTACAAGACAGTGACATTTTTTGATTATTTGATTCTATTAAAGAATATATTCAACTATTCCAAAAAAATTTCCAACAATATTCTATTGTATTTCAATGATTGGCTTTAAATTATGCATCTATGCTCTCTTTCCCATTTTTTGTGGCTATATACTCTATGTTTGACTACCACATTAAATTTCCCCCATTTATTCAATGCTTTGCATCCTCTTTATCTTTACCCATTAAAGATAATTTTACTCCTCTTTACTATCTATTGTACCTTCAACAATACAGTTTTTGTTAAATTCAATAGGGAAATATGCACCAATAAATATTAATATGTTGACTTCTTGTTTCAACATTTTGTTGTGTCATACTTTTTGTAAATGGAATTTAGAAGAATACACTCTTCTGTATATTTCACCTATCCATGTTTTTCCAAATATTTTTAAATTCCATTATGTCAATTATTTATCAGCATACCTACAGCTCTCTTTGAACCAATTTTAACATGCAGTGCTCTAAATAGATAGTTGCAGCTATTACAAATTGATACATATGCAGATACAAAAAACTTCAAGTGTCAAAGACACATAGAGATTGCAACCAACAATAAGTAGAGCCTAAAATTTCTATAAGTAAATAACATGTTTTGAATAGTTTAGTATATTAAACTATATATGCACATACTCTAGAAACATTCTGAAAAAAATTGTGTTCCATTTGACTAATTAGTTTAAAATTTTGCAACCATGTTGTGTTTTCTATTTTCTTTGTCTATACACCATAAGTTTTGAAATTTTTGCTTCATCCTTTGCTTCCACAGATTCTTATTTCTTCTTGTTAGATTTTCTATTAGCTTTATTTCATTCAAATACTTACAAATTTTTATTGACAAAATTCTATTTTTCATCATTTCATTGTTTGAATCTTCCCATATATTGCATTCAGAAATATATACTCTTGTTTAGATTGCTCTTTGTTTTTCTTAATTATGATAAAAACCCATGCTATTTATGACAGGTTGCTTGGGCCCGTCTGCAATGATGATCAAGTTTGTTGGTTATGTGGCTTACCAATTGTGGAACTGGTTGCTTTGTTCAATAGAAAAAAAAAGGTAGGTTTATGGTCCCCTCAGGGTTGATACATCTTGGCATTGTTGTTCAATGCTAGGTGAGGGAGTACATATAATATTCTTTGTTCTAATATAAGGATGTCTATTGTTTTTCTTGCACTCTAGAATAACACATTGTGGTGTTGGTTTCATACTAGTCTATTGAACAAAGTTTCCATCCACCTCCATTAGATACTAGATTGGAGAGCTTCCCAGCCACTCCGACCTAGAGTCTATAGTGTTTTAGCTTCTATTGTTGCTGTAAGTGATTTTTCGATTCCTTTTTGTCATTGTATACACATCTAACCAGAGACATATATTTTAATATGTTCAAAAAAAAAATTGCTTTGCAAAAATAGCATGTTGGGCTCAATACAAATATAGATGGAGAATGAGATATGAAGCCCATGTTAGAAAATTTGTACCTGAAAGACGACCATATTTGCAAGTGTAAACAAGGTTTGTTTCATAGATTTGTATTTTGCTAAGCTATACATTCAACTGTTTTCTTCCTCCATGGCTAGATAGCCTCCATATATTTGTCACTATATATATCCATTCTTTCACAGATTCTTACATGCACTTGACTACAATAAACATTGTCTATTGTACACATTACATTTTTCCATGTTCGTATAGTTTCCTTTTTAGCTAATCAAAAATATATCTAGATGCACCGAGAAATTCTAACCATGGCTGCTTTGATGGAAACCCTGGTGGAAATTTCAAACAAATACCTAATAGGAAAATTCCAACTGTTACATAGATTGCTTGTTTTGTATTAATATGTTTCATGATATTCTCTTTCTGTCATCTCTTCGAAGCTAACAAGGTCTTTATTGTTGTAGTTTACTTGTTCTACTCTTCATCAAACATAAGACTAACCTCTACCTTTTGACTAGTTTCCTTTTTTCTTGGCCCATGTATGCTTTGTGCTCTCTGCTTATAATTTTTCATTGTTATATGTGTTCATCCTTACTACTATATGCATTTTCTACAATAGAAGCTCTATATAACAAACTCTCCGTATCTATGGTTTGCAGCTTGTACTCTCCATATGTTAAACTTCCATAAAAAATTTGTTCTAGATAATCTACCATTTGAGAGACTCTAACACAGTTGTTACAAAAACACTTGAGAATCATAGGTAAATGATAGATGGTCAAAAAATCCACATCAAATACAATTTTAAGAGAGGTAAGAAAACGTACATAGTCCAAAAAAATTGGAAAAAGGTGAATGGTTCCTGTTCATATCCCATTTACATGTGATTCTAAAGTCTTATTCTAATACATCTTGCAACTGTTACATAGGCTTCTTGTCTTGTACCAATATGTTTCCTTTTGAGAATAAAGGGTTAAAGCCACTATGGTCGACAGTGAATACTTCATTTTCAAATGGAAACTTTAAGCATTTATGCACAACCAAAGGAACAAATTTCATGGAGCAAAGCCATGGATGGCCTAGCTTCACACAAAATTGGTTTGATTGTGGGATGATGGATAATGGGATATCTAATTTTTTTGGTCCTATTTGTAAGGGAAGAGTGATTGATCCCATCGTAGGGAAAGAAAAACCATTATGTGTCTTGATCCATGATTTTAGTTTATCGTATATATATTGATAGAGCCCATGCAAAAGTAAGAATTCATCAGTGATCACATTCTCTCCATAGGCAAGATCTATTAGTATCCCATTAATGGGCTTGTCATAGATATAGTTGGCTATGTAAAGAGGACCATTAGGTGCATGTTTAAGTATATCCTTAGAGGTGAAAGCAATTCCAAGTGGATTTTTAGTTCGACCCTTACAAGGAATGATGTCTATCACTCCTACTATGTCATCCATTAGATCATTGTCTATAGAATCATGTTGAATATAATCATTGTTATCATCATTTGTATCAACATGGAACACATCATTCTTTGTATTTTCCCTGGCTTTGACAAATGAAATGTTATGTTTTAAATGGCATGGGGTTGGTGAAAATTTTCAAGTTCTGGTTAGGAGAGGCAACAAACTTATTTCCTTGATAACTAACACCTCCAATGGAAAGACGATCAGAATCAATGAGGTCTTGGATAAAATGCTTAAGATGCTTACAATGTTTGGTATCATGTCCATTTTTTAGTGATAGTGGCAATAAGAATTTTATCTAAAGCTCAAGGGTAAAGGCTTATTAGGATTGAGTATTTTGATGGGAGGCAAGGTAATCATTTGTTGTTCTAAAAGTTAGGTCATTTTGTTATGATGGGTATTAGGTAAGGGAGGGAATTTCCTTTTCGGGTCCCCATAGCTAAGGGTATTGTGGATTTAACAATAGCTACTTGGTTATTGGTATTTTGAGTTGTTTTTTGAGGAAGATTGAATTGAACAAACCTTTTGTTCTATTTTCTAAATGGTTGGGGATTTTTCTGGTTTGCCGGCTCAGATTTCTCAGTTCAGCTAGAAGTGGATATTGTATCTAAACTACTAACCAAATTTTGATAATCACGGAGTGCAGTACACAAGTGCATGAAGGATGGGAATTTCATCATGGTGAGCTTGTCTTTAATCATGCTTTGAAAAATTTCTATGAACATATTTGAAGGTGTGGATTTGGAACCTTGACATTGATTTGGGAATAAAGGGATTGATAGTGTGAGATAAATTTAGTTTTCTTTTGTTCTTATTTTTTCTTACATATCATCAAATTAGACAAGGTCATATTAGGATTCATATGCACTTGGAAATGGCTTACAAATGTGTCAACAAGTTCATTGAATGAACTGATTGAGTTGTTCTGTAAAGAGGAGAACCATTCCAAGGTAGTATCTTTTAAGGACCTAGGAAAAAGCATAGCCAAAAGTTTATCATCAAGGACAAATTCACTACATAAGGTAGTATAAGAATTAACATGGTTAGAAGGATCTCCCTTCCCTCTATATTTCTCAAATCTAGGGACCTCTACACCTTGTGGCATTGGTGTTTGTAATATCTCCAAGGATAATGGACTACTTTTGAAATAATATGAAGGTGGGCCATTTTAACTTTTATTGATGGTGGAAATATGTTTTTGAAGGGATGAAATGGTTTGGAAGAGTTGGGTTATGAGAGGTTCATTTTTTGTGTTATGAGATGGAAGTGAAAATGGTGAAGGGGTGTATGTGTTCAAGGGACAAGTGAATGGAATGCTTATAGGTGGTAAAGTGGTAGGAGATATGACATGCGATGCCACATAGGAACAAGGGATCCTAGTGAAAATAGCTAAGGAAGTAATCACATTACTAGTTTGTTGCATTGTTGTTGTGACTTGAGCATTGGCATAGGTAGGTATTGAGGCAATTGTTGTGTGAGGAGGAATTTGAGGTCCTCCTTGGCTTGTGACATTTATTGTTTGTAAAGGAAAACTAGTGGTTGACGTCAAGATTGTTTTGAAAGATTTGAACTATGTTTTTCAAAAGGTCAAGGCCATCTTTACTTTCGAGCATTTGGTGAGTGTTGTCTATAGTAGGGATGGCAATAGTTGAAATGTTGTCATTTTGAATTTGGCATTGTAAGTTGTAAGTTTACTAAGTCTTCATGAATTTGAATTATGTTTTATTGTAGGACACTATCATTCCTTATTTCAACTTGCATACTACATGAAGGTAAAGATTTGTTAAAGGTGTTGACCATACCTAAAATACTAGTGCCAATACTAGGAGTGAAAGAGCTACACAACTGAAGATCCACAACGATTGTGCTATCATGGGATGACATGAGTCTCGAACTTCATCTTGCTATAGTATTAGCAATAAGACACAAATAATCATACAAGGACTACTAAATGCTAGAGGAAAATGCAATATAAACTAAGAACAATGAAATGTTTATAACAAAAATTCTATAAACTAACATAGAAAGGAAATTAAAAAAAAGAAAAATTAGAAACTAAAATTTGAATGCCAAAAAGTGCATTGCAGAATATGGAAAGGGACCGATTCACCCAAGGTGGCAAATGAGTCCCAATAGGGATTTTTTCACAATTTTCATAAATTTTCAATTGAATTTCATGATTTTTATGTTTTATGATCTGTATCTGAGATGCAAATGTAGATTTTTAATGATTTTCAATTAAATTAGATGCAAAAATGCAAGCTATATGAGATTTCACTAATGCAAAATTTGAAACCCTCGAATGCAAATTAACCAATGAAAATCCTAATGCAATTTCAATGCAAGACAAATATAGTATGATAATGCACTCCAAATTAGAATTTATATGTTCTAAATGTAGGTTCACCAAAATGAAAGGTGGAAAATTTGTTTTTTGTTTCTCTCTTATCATTTAGAACCTAGAAAGGACAATTTTCACTGACTTTTACTCAAGAACAAACCCTTGAGATCTCAATATAAAGGAGAAAGAGATCTTGGAAGAGGGTTGTCTTAGGGGATGAATATGATTTAATAAGGGGTTCACCACCAAGTTTAGACTTGGAAAACATAATGATATGCAAGATGGAATGCAAAACCCTCATTGAATGCAAAGTAACACTAAATGTCCTAGAAAAGTGAATGGAACAACACAAAAAATTGAAGATACAAAGGTGTGCACTTGGGAATCTTGAAATGACTGGATGGAAGTCTAGAACACTAGAAATTCTAACTTTAATGTTGATTAGGACTCATTTGACAAGCTGGGTGAATCAGTCTATTTTTTGTAAAACTATGCAGGAACAAGAATCTACCAAATGGGTATCTAAATCTACAAGAACCTAAAATTTGATTGTAACTAGGACTTATTCACCAAAAGTGGTGAATCAATCTAGTCAGGCTTTTCTAACACTTCAAAGGCTAATAGTACTCTTCTCTATCTGCTATGTTCTTCCTGTGTGATTTCCAGATCTGAAACCCTGATTTGTAACCTATAGGTCTTCTCTAGTATTATCCAAGGTTTGATAGTTCAAATTTGACAACTTTGAACTCTTGACAACTTTTCTCCAATCTTGCTTCCTACAAAATATACACCTAGACCTACAATTCACATGCAAAGGAGAGTGCAAAATTTTTTAGGGCTAGTTGATAGGGGTTTTCCTTGTTCAAACCACATTTTGGAAATCAATCCTTGAAATGAAATCAAATAAGAATCAAGAATGATGAATAAAAAAATGAGAATGTTGCAACTCACCAAACCCTAGTAATAAGGGCTACAAATATGCTTGAGATGGCTTCAATGGATGTAAATCTTGATTCTTGATTTGGCTGATGTTGATCTTGAATGAAACACTTGCTTGAATCATAAACCCTACATCACAATTGTTGGCACAATAACAAACTGGACGCATGAAATATTTGAGATCATGATTGATGTTGAATGTTTCTCTAAAATACTTAATAATCTACCCTAGAATGCTCTTGAATGCTCTTGTGAGTGCTTGTGAACTCAAATTTCTATAAGAATGATCATTCATCTTGCTAGGTGTAAAATGAATGCAATTACCTTGTATTTATTCTCAATTATGCATAAATTCCTGAAATTACAACACTACAAGCCAATGTCAGATCTAGGAGAATAAAATCCTACTAGAAATTTGAATTAATTTTGATTATGGGACACACGAGAATCATTCACCAAAGGTGGCGAATGAGTCCCACTAGGCTTAATTTTTGGGACAAATTTTAAAAATGCCTAGAAATGTGTGAAATTGGATTTGGGACCAAAAGATCTAGGTTGGACCCATTTTCCCAAGGTGGTGAATGAGTTCCAAATCACTACATCTAGATCTCACAAGCCTAAACACCTAAATTATGATTGTCTAATGATTGGAGTAAGGACTATCCTCAAAAAGATGCAATAAATGAGGGTTGTGGATGCAAAATAAGTCTAGTTAAAGCATAAGAAATCCCAATTATGAATGGCATGCCTAGAAAAGTGTGAAAGTATGTTACAAAACTTTACAAAACTTAAAATAAGGAAATATTAAGGTTTATTTTGATTAAAAAGAGGTTTATTATGTCTAGTTAATTAATAAGACCTTAGAAAAGTATGAAAGTGTGTTACAATACTTCACAACACTTTAGCAAAGCTCCATTTAAATCCATTAGTTCACAAGGTCCCATGACCTAATGTGAATGTGTTAACCACATTATAACACTAAATCAAGGAAACATTATGCTCAAATTCACAAGGAGGACCCAAACAAGTATGAAAATGTCCTCGATGAATTTTTTTGACACTATAGGTCCTTGGAAGGAATATTTTTAGGTGTTAGTTGTCATTAGTTGTTGTCTTATCTTTTTACTTTTAACAAATATGAATCTAGGTACTTACAGTGTTATAAGTTGTCTCATGTCATATGATAAAGAAACTTGTCATTATCCTATGACATCTTGTATCTCACCTTGGCTATATAACAAAGGGGTTTCTACTACAAATCACATCATTGAATCATAATTGATAAGGATATAGTTTATACTTGTCACATTCCAATCTCTCTCCTTCTGCTTTCTATTTGGTCTCAAGATCTCGACAACAATAGCCAATTCTAACATGGTATCAAGATAGTTTGGGTGCCATTAGATAGTATTTTTTTGAAGAGAGATGGTCAATCTTAAGAAGTTGAGTATGGTCTTCTATTGCATCATATGATGATCTAGATAAGCACCAAAAAATTGATAGAAATACTAGATTTGGGGGGATTCAAGTTTTGGCTCTTTATTGTAGGTTCAAATCGGAGCTTGTTGGTGCAAATATAAGATCACCATTGCATTTGGAAGGTTCAAGAAAATAATTTTTTCCAATAAGGGAAAATGGGTCATTGTTAGGTATTTTCAAATTATTTTTGAATGATTTGCAAGATTTCAATAGTTTCCTTCAGTTCTAGGTCTGAGGCAATGAGTTTTAGTTTTAGATTTTCCAAAAATGTAAAGTGAAAATGCAATAAAAAGATAAATACAAGGACCTGCATTGAAATGCAATTTTGTTTTGATTTCAAAATGAAAATAAATGAGATATAAAAGATGTGAACAATGATAAATTTATTTTTGTAATTTTTAGATTTAGACAAATTTAAAATAATGCAAATCAAAACCCTAAATGAGATACAATTGTGAATGCAATGTAGGAAACCCTAAATGAGATTTTAATTCAATGCAAATTTGATACAAATGAATATAAGATCTAATCTAATATGCAAAGACTTGAAAAATCAAAAAAATGCAATGTTCAATATGTTGGGTTCACCATTAATGATGAGGTGAAGAAATTAGGGCTTATCAAGATCAAGATAAACCACTAGAATTTATCCACACAAAACCATTACAACTTATGCAATTATGAGGGCATAAAGATGTAAATAATAATTGGTAATTGGTCCTAACTATTATAGCAATTATGAGGGAAGTTTTTAGAGCTTAAAATATGTGCACCTTGCTACAAGAATCCTATTTTTAGGGAACAAAGGACTCATTCACCTTTAGTGGCGAATGGGTCCCTATTAGGGTTTCTGAAACGAAGATCCGGGTTATTTTCCTTGATGTCTATAGTCTCAGATTGTTGTTTATCAACTCTTGAAAACTTATACTTAATTTTGTAGCTTAAATGCTTGCTCTTACACTTTGAAGATCAACTTTGCAACTTGACAACTTTTGTAACTTTTCTCTAAACTTATTGTCCTCTTGATCTCCAACCTATAAATCTAAAAACACACATTCAAATGGAGAAAAATCTTGTTGATTATTAGTGAATAGGGGTTTTCCTAAGTCAAACCCCTTGTAGGTAATTAAACCAAATGATGAAATAATAAAATTGAAGTATGAACATGGAATGATGTAATTGATGATACCTTGGATGTTCTCTTATAATGTAAATCTGCAAACTAATATGAAGTGGCCATGAAGAATGTAGATCTTGATCTCAAATAGGATGTGAGAAATTCTTGTAAGTAGAACCTCAATTCTACATCAACTTTCTTAGCTCAACAACATAGACAAATGCACTAAGCCCCTGTCACGATGAAATGATCTTGAATTGATGCAATAAACTCTTCATAATCTACCTTGAAATTCCTTTGAAATGATCTATAATGCTCTTGTGAATGTACTCTTATCATCACTTGAACTTGCTAGATCTTGTTAGGAGAAACAATGTGAATTAACCCCTTATTTACACTAAATCAAGAGATTAACCTTGAAATTCAAACAATTCAAGCCAACACCACATCTAGAAACAAACATTATTAAATTCCCACAGGAAGGAAATTCAAAAAGTGGGTCGTCATTAAGGGAGGACCAATTTGCCACCTAGGGCGAATGGGTCTTGGCACTATTTTCTGGGACCTTGCCTTTGGGGAATGAAAGAACACTAAAAAACACATTTGAAATATGCTAAAAAAATTGGGGTCCTATAAAGGGAGGACCCATTTTCCACATAGGGCGAATGAGTCCTAGTACCAATTTCTAGGACCTTGATTTTTCAAAATTAAATGTTATGCAATTTGAATTGTGGGTGTCAAGATAGATCTTTGAGAGGTGTCACAAATAAGGCTTAAATTTGAATTAAAAGGTCTAATTAACTCTAATTAACCACAATTAATTAAGAGGACCCTAAATAAGTGTGAAAGTGTGTTATGCCATTTTACAACACTGAAATAAAGTACACATTAAGTTAATTTTATTAAAAGGGGGCCCAAAATCAATGTGAATGTGTTATAACACATTAAAATTTTAAACCTAGGAAAAATTAGGTTAATTCAATGACAATTATTCCCAAATCAATTAAGGAAAAATGATACTTTTTCCATTACTACACAAACCTTTGTTTCCAATGAAATAAATATATGCATTCTCTTTGAGATTTTATCCATAAGTTCTTTATACTTTTCTTTGATTTGTCTACTCAAAGAAATTGATCAAAATCCTAAATATTTCTAGTTTATTATCAAGAAAATCTATTTTGGTTAACATAAAATAATTGTGACATAAACTATGTGTGAACTTTTACGTTACTATTTCAAATCATGCTATGAATATGAAAAATGTAAGCTCATTAAGCCATTCAGTGGTCAAATAATCAAAGGTAATTTTAGACTCATCAATAGACAAAAGGTAATAAAAAATTATCTTATTTTTAATGATAAACAAATACTTCTAAAAAATTTGATGTTTATGAGTAGCTAATGATTAATTATTTAAAAACTAAGTATTTACACAAGATTTTATTTTACAAAATATTGTTCAATATATTAATTTTTTTGTGAATAATGTTGATACTAATCTATCCATTTGAACCATTGTTCTGCTGATATAATAGATGGCCCTTTCTGTTCCATTTGTGTCATGCTGAGCTAGAAGAGCTCTGAGGGATGTTGTTGTAACTAACACATAGAGAATTAATGGCTTTCTTGGGATCGGTGGCATGAGGACCGATGGTGTAAGCAGATATTTTTTTATCTTATTAAAGGCTTCTTCACACTTGTTATCCCAGTTTTACACTACTCCCTTGTGAAGTAGGTGAGATTATAGATTTTGTTTATCTATCATTTGTGCTATGAACCTTTGGATGGACTAAAGCCTGCCTTGGAGACCTCTCAATTGTTTCAATATTTTGGATGCCTCCATCTCAAGGATTTCTTTTAGCTTACACGATCTACCTCAATACCTCTCATTGACACTATGTATCCTAGCAACTTTCCTAATTGTATGCCGAAGACACACTTCTTTGCATTTAATCAGACCTTGTATTCCTCCATCCTGTCAAAAATGGCACTTAAGGTTGCTATGTGATCCTTCCTCTTTCTAGATTTGGCTAGTATGTCATCAACATAATCTTCAATAATTTTATGGATCATGTCATGGAAGATTAATGTCATGCCTCTTTAGTATGTTTCTCCTCCATTCTTCAAACTGAATGGCATCATATTCCAGCAGTGAGTCCCCCATGGACAAGTGAAGGCCGTTTTGTGTTGGTCTTCTTTAGCAATCATTAGCTGGTTATATCTTGAGAAATTGTCTAAGGAAAGCATTTTTTGTCTCATTGTCATGTCTACAATCATGTCAACGTTGGGCAACAGGAAATCATCTTTTGGACATGCTTTGTTTAAGTCCCTAAATATGTGTAGATTCTGATGCCCCCATTGGGTTTTGAGAAAGGAACCAGGTTTGACACCCATTCTGGATAGTCTATTGGTAGAATGAATCATACATCCAATAGCTTCTTTAGTTCCATTTTGACTAGCAGGGTGATCTAAGGGTGCATTTTCTTGAGCTTTGTCTAACGGGCTTTACTTCAAAGTACACTGTTAGGTGATGAACTAAAATTTCTAGATCGAGCCCTGGCATGTTAGCATAACTCCATGAAAATTTTACCTATCTCTCTCTCAAGAAGGCTGCTAGGAGTTCTTTTTCTTCTAACAATAATGAGTTCACATAAAATGTGATGTGCAGGGTCACCTCTATTCCTAGATTAACTAGATTGCACTTTTTTGCTAGGACCACTGATTTTTCTTGATGAAGGGCTCTGAAAGGAAGATTGAATCCCCCATCCTCCGACACCTCAGAGAGGTTTTCACTATTGGATGCATCCTTTCTTTTTACTTGTTTTGGGTCAGAGAGTTCCATAGTGTTGGTTTCACTCAACGACGTAGAGATTATTCTTATTTTTTCACTTTTACAATTGAGGGATTCAATCGTTTCCCTATAGTATGCATGTGTATCAAGCTCAATGATGAATCTTGATTTGTGATCCCCATATGGAATATTATCCCATAGTCTCGTGAATTATGAGACTGCCTCATCATTTGCGAATGTGTCAAGAATTGGTGGTCCTCGTTGGTCATAATCAATGAGTTGGGGGTAAACTAGGCAGATTTCATGATTTTAAAGGTTTGAATCAAAGGATAAGGTGATAATCATGAGAAGGTTGGTATCCTTAAAGAGCCTAGGTAGGTTGGTTATGGGATCCTCATCATCACTACTACTACAGACATCAGTTATGTCAAATGTGAAGTTGTTTATGACCCGACCTATAGATACGAGTAAGCGAAGTTCAGCTGCGGATTGCTGAGGAGGGTTATTGAAATTTCTAACTAGAGGACTTCAACCAAATATGGTTATACTCAAGGGGGTACATTAGAGGCCAATATTTCTCATTCATCTCTTCGAAATGATAGGTATTATAAGCCTATTATCATTTTTCCCAAGTATCCAGATGGTTTCTATCATAGCCCATTGCGAGCATCATTTGCAAACCTTTGCTTCTGTCATCCATTGGTAGATCGACTACTGGTCTATTATCTTGGTATAGGAGATGAGATGGGTCCTCCTCTATGACTTCTCAACTAAGATCTCCCCAACTTTTGAAGTTAGGATATTCTTTAGGGAATGTTTGAGATGTGGAGGCTTCATTTGATTGCGGATGTCCTCACGATCTGGGAGATTGTGGTAACTCTCCTAATACAAAACTATTTATGGGAATCATGTAGTTTCTGCAACCATTGTCTTGGATGATGACTTTGATATTAGAAATGGTGGGAATGGCGGGAGTGGTGGGTGTCTCTATCGCAGAAGTGGAAGCGAGAGTTCCTGGATCAATGTACGGTGTTGATGGGCCTTCAAAAATTTTAGGCACTTGAGGAATTTTGTAGTATTTTGCCTCAAGATTCTTGCAGTAGGAGAATGATTCAGGATCTCCATGGATGGTGACCTCTTGTCCTTCATATGTGAATTTGACACATTGATGGAAAGTTGATGCTACCGCTTGAATTGCATGGATCCATGGACGTCTTAGGAGAATGTTATAAGGCAAGTCGAGTTCTAGGACTTAACAGGTGGTTTCCATGATGGCTGGCCCTACTTGAAGAGGGATTCTGATTATTCCTTGGGACACTCTTTCTTGATCATCATATGCTCCTACTGTAATACCTTTTCCTTTTTCTATGGAATCCTCTAAGATTTTGAACTTCTTAATGAACTTGAGGGAACACATATTCAATCCTACAGCTCCATCCACCAAGACTCGCTTGACTTTACTTTTCTGCACTAGGACCTCTAAATGGAGTACATAGTTATGAGATGGTTGAGCGGGAAATCTTGGTCAGAGAATGTAAGGAGATTCGAGGTAATGATGTTTCCAACCATAGCTTGGAATTTTTCTACATCAAGATCTGCGGGGATGATGGATGAAGCCAATGCTTCCTCAAGGATTTTCTTATGGGCAGATGAGATTTTTAATAACTCCATGATGGAGATTTCTGCTGACATTCCTTTTAGCTGATCAAGGACATTGTAACCATTAGGAAAAAATCTTGGGTTGGACGTGAAAGTTTTGTTTGGTTGAGATGATCATGCGACATTAACTTTTCCACCTCTTATGGTGACTGCACAATCGGCCTGAGCTCCTTTGATACTGATTACTACATAGTGTTCATCTAGGGAGGAAACGATAGTTTCATACACATGATTCACATTTTTGAAGGTTCCTTTCCCCTTATCAGTGTTATTGTTCCCTTTATTATTATGGTTAGGCATCAGATTCCTATATATTTTGAGGTTTTGGTTTCCTGTTGGTTGTTCCACATTTATGATTCTTTGATCAATGAGGTCTTGGACTATGTTCTTTAACCTCATGCAATTGTTAGTAGTGTGCTCTTTAATTTTGTGGAAGGTGTAGAGTTGATTTTCATTGTACAACCAAGGAGGTTTAACATCTGGTTCTTGGTAGTTCTCATAGGTGGGAATCTTGATGAGGTTTTCATTTATTGGTTTCTTCATTATGACTTCAAGTGGTTCCCCAAGAGCAGTGTAATTTCTCTTGATGGAATTCTTGTTTTGCTGAGGTGGTCCCCTTTGATCATTGATGTTATTAATCTCTTGATTGATTGGGTGTTGTGTTGTTGTGTTCGCTTGATGTTTTTTTATGATGGTTTTGGATTTGTTGTTGTGGTATGGGTGTGTTTTGTCGAGGGGAACTAATGACAACTTTGGCATCGACGACACCATTGTTGGTAACATTTTTGTTTCTTGCCCGGGTGTGAGGTTTATCATTATAATTGGTGGGTGGGTGATTATTCTATTGTTCAAGATATGAAGTTGATCCTCCAAGTTGTATCATAAGGGCTCGTTTGATGTTGAGCGCCTTGGAAATCAATTGGTCATACGTCATGATCCCTTGGACTTTAAGATGGAATTCCAAGAGGCCATCAAGGTTGGATATGATAGTGCACACTTGTTGTTCCTCGGGAATATCCCATTTGCTCCGATTGGCCTTGGATTGCTATCATTGTAGGAATGAACCAATTGATTCATTCTCACCTTGTTTCAAAGCTGAGAGCTCCTCTAGATTAACATCCATGGCGATATTGCATGCGTAGTTTTTGATGAATGTGTCTATGATTTCTTGGAATGTCTTGATGCTTGTAGGTAGGCAAGAGAACCATTCCATGGCGTGGCTAGCCAAATTCCTAGGAAATAGCCACATCAGATAAGTATCATCATACGTGACTTCCATGCAATGAACCTGGAATTCCCTAATATGATCTTTATGGTTTCCCGTCCTACAGTACTTATCAAATTTGGGGATCTCAAATCCTTTTTAGGAATGGTTTCACTACAATGCTTGTATCAAACAGATAAGGACACAATCTGCTAGGTGTTTTTGTGGTTTGCCCCAATTGAAGGTCAAGCACTTGTTGTGAGAGAAACTTGATTTGTGCTATCACATCGTTTTGTGGATCAGGGGGTGAGAAGAAAGTGTTTTGAGGTGGTTCGATTGTCAGTGGGATGGGTGGATTTGTTGGTATGTTAATGGATGATGTTTGCATATTCTTTTGAGCCAAGTATGCTTGCAATTGTTGATGTACCAACAATGCTTGTTGTTGGTCCTATTGCTGCTATGCTCTTAGCACATGTTGTTGAGCTTGTTGTTGCACTTGTTGTTGAGCTGTTAATTGGGCTACTTCCTACTATTCTTGATATTGCTTTAGCGCTTGCTGATATGCTTGTTGTTGTGTTGTGTGTTGTTGTGCAAGATACTATGCTTGTGCTTGTGCTTGTTGTGCTTGATATTGGGCTTTGGCTTGAGCGTGCACTTGAGCTTGGGCTTGAGCTTGAGCTTGTGCTTGAGCTTGTGTAGCATCAGCTTATGCTTGTGCTTGTGCTGATTGAGCGGCTTGTTGTTGTTGTTGTAATAAGGCTTGGGCTTGTTGTGCTTGTTGTGCTTGTTGTGTGACTTGGGTAGCTTCAGTAGCTTGCACAACTTGAGTGGCTTGCTGAGTAGCTAGTTGTGTAGCTTATTAAGCAGCGAATTACATGGCTTGTTGTTATTGTACTTGTAGGAATTCCTTTTGATAAGCAGCTTGATGACTAGCTTGCAATGCCATACTATATTGGCTCGATGTATTGAGCTTGGTGGTGGTGGAGGTGGTGGTGTATTGAGAATGGTGCTTGTTGTGGTAGTGAGAGGTGTTGTTGTGTTTGTAATTGGGGTTTGATTGGTAGATGGTGTGGTCGATGTGGTTGGTCCTTGAGAGATCATGTTTTGAGATACTAGGGGGGTGTTTGATGATGTGATGGTGATATTTTTGTTATCGAAATGGTTTCCATCTATCGTTGTGATGTCGATGACAAGTTTTGAGAGTTTGTTGTGATGCTTTGATTGATGTTCAAGATGTTGGTTTCATTTTGATTGATATTTGGTAAAGGGGGAAGCCCTAAGCCAAGAAGTGGTGTGGATGATGATGGCAATGGCATAAGTGGTGGAAATGTGAGGGATGTGATCTCTTGAGGAAATGGTGTAGTGTCGAAAATGCCCCCTGGTCTAAACATGTCACCCTCTCCTTGCGAGATTATGGGGAGAGAGGTTAGGGATGCTGTGTGAAAAGATGATGATGATGGATCATTTGGATCATGAAAGGTGAGAGGAACATATGAATGCAATGGATTTTGGGGTATAGTTTGTCCCAAGATGGTGTTTGCATCCAAATCCTGATTGTTTATGAGAAGATGCGTTTGCAATGCATTGAGAAATGCACTTCCTTTGTTAACAATGGGTTGCATTGTAGGAATGGATGATGTGATTTGTGGGATTTTTTGAGTGATGCTTTGAAATGAGGGGGTAGATGAAATGGGGATGGTAGATGAGATTGGAGGAATGACTCGAAAATATGGTTCCACAATAGTTCTCACATCGAAATTGGAGGTGAGTTTAGCCCCTTGCTTTGATAATTCGAGCATGTATAGTGAGGGATTGATTCTCACCATGATGTTGATAATCTTATGATTCTCTAGATTTTAAATTATTTCAGCGATTTCCTCATGTGACATTCTAAAGGGATTATTGGTAAGATCCTCCATTTGGACACCTTCCTCATGATGGTCTTGCGAAAATGGAGGAAGGTTAACTATGAGACTGCTAGACCCAATGGGATTCATTTCAGGAGTAGTTTTACTTAAGTCACTTGAAGTAGATGTTTCTTTGTCGGCTTCCATGTTCCACTTGTGTTGTGATCTAGTTTTCACCATAAAATAGGGATCAATTTTCAAGAATGTGGAAGGTGAATTCTCTAATTGTTCAGATTGATCGAACTTTAGGTACAAAAGAGAAAATTTTGGATGATTTAAGGATCAAAGGGTGATAATGATATGGATGTAAGATGGATGTTTGATGGATGATTGGAACTCTTGAGAAAATATTGAAGGGTATGTTAAACTATAAGACTTGATTTAGGATTGATTTCTTTTGGATTTGGATTTCTGGTGGACTCATAAACTCTAAGAGGTTAGATGTTGTCCTAGAGTTAAATCATTCACAAGATGCTAATTTTTCTAGGTGTGAGAAGAAGGATTCATCTAAACACTCTTATCCAAACAATATGATATTGATAATGAACTCCTAAATCCCAAGATGTTGGATGTTATTAAGGGATGAATTTGTTCACAAGTTTTGATAATTTGATAAAATATGTGGAGAAGGATGCATCTACACACATTCAATCAAACAAGGTGATTTTGGATTGATTTCAAATGATTTTCCCAAATTTTAACATGAAGGATTTTTCAAAGACTTTCAAAGAGTTGATGATGAGATGATATTGGTTTTGATGTTCAAAAATGGATGAAGTTTTGATTTTGATCTTAGGATGTACCTAAAAAGACACTTGTTTACTAGAACTCCATATTGAAGAACATATGATACTTCTAAGAACCTCTATAACTAAGAAGTGGTTCAAATTGAGCATACATTTCTGGATTGTTCAAAGGAATGAGTCTATAGAACCTTGTGAACTTTTTTCTTATTTTGATATGTTTCTTTTGATTTCACTTCTAATGTATATCTTGATGACCTTTTGAGTGTGACTCCTAAATTTTGAACTTTGGCTCAAGGACTTTCATTTAAGGATTTTGACTTTCTTGGAAATCATGAGGAATTAAAACATTTGAGTAATTTTTTTATATTTTCCTAGTGATTTTGTTTTACCACAAACACTTCTTTGATTAGATTTCCAAACTAGATGTCCAATGTCTCAATTTATTTGAATCCCACAAAGTATGTTATGTGGAATTTTGATGAAGTCAAGGCAATGATTACCTATTGTTTAACTTTAGTAAGCAAATTGAGATGTAAATCCAAGTGTTTAGAAACCTCTAAGGATAAAATCTCAAGGGCAAGCAATAACACATGAATTTGGTCAATTGTATTTGCCTCCTACAGGGTTTGAAATTTTGATGATGATGTTAAATGTTTGTTTCCAAAATTTTTTTTAACAAGCAAATTGTTTTGTAACCGAGAACAAGCACAACCTTATGGATCATATGAAAGACTATATTTGTTGAGTCCCCACTTGGACAAGTCTAGCTACACTTATCTTGAGTGAATGGTTAGTTGCTTGACCCCACTAGATCCCCTCCACGACACTCACTTATACATGACAACCAAGTATCAACACCAATGAAACTCCCATGGCATGCTTTCCATTTCTACTAAAGATCATAAAAGTGTGGGGCAGCTTCAGAATGACGTTCTTGCACCAATAAATAGATAAGGATTTTTGTCTTTCTACAACAAGGGTTTTAATTTGAACTTTTGATCGTAGGAGTTGACCCAATGTGGTGAGAGACCATTGTTTCCCTTCTCATTGAAGTTAATCACATGATACTGGCATTTATTCCAATACCCACATTTATATCTCGGTTGGAAATACTCTTGGATTTAGAGTGTTACTAGTTGAGTCGTTCCCTTGGGTGAGTACTTTTTCTCTAAGGCAGGACCTTTAAGATAAACAAAATTGAGTAAACATATTGATAGCTCGATCAAACTTCATTTAGAAATAAAAGTGACTAGGCGAAAAGTTCAGAAAGTGACTAGGCGAAAACTAATAAAGACCGAGTGACATTACTAATAATGCAAAAAAGACAAATTTGGAAGAAAATACATCACTGGCTTTGAATAGCTATGCTATCTATAATCCACCAACCCTGAAACATGCAAGAACAAAGGGATTCAAAACAAAGAAAAAATTGATAGTCGTAGTAGGCAGATAAGCTATCTCAAAATATGCTGAAGTTGTGCCATACAGATACCCCCCAGAATGCACCAGTTGTAGGAATTGTTGTTAAATGCAGGTCACGTCCATGCTTCAACAATGAATATTAGAAGTAAGAAGTTTATCGAAAGAGAATAAACCAGATAGGATATACCTGACCAAGACCAGCTACCAGTGATGCAACCTTAATTGCAATAGCCAAATCTTGCTCGTAACCCATGTATCCTCTTTGATTCTGTAGTAATGACCAAATCTCGCCTTTTATTTCTCTCATATGCTAACCATATCCATGAAAAGACCCACCACCAATTGCTTAGAGCAAGCTGCCTTAGGGGAGTCAACTTTGCAGGTGTAAAAAAATGAGTTTCATCGCCAGTTTAAAACTTTCAAACAATTGCAGTTGGTAGACTTAAAGAGAGGTGCTAAAATTCATTTCAAAAGGCTTTCAAAATTAAATGTGAATGGCAGGTGTAAAGTCAAATTCTCAACCTTTTCCAGCATAGACCTATAAAATAAAATCGTACCTCCTTTGAATCTTCCTTTTAACAAGATGTCTCAATCAGACGTTACCTTATAAATTGCGTTGATTGCAGGTCTTTGCACAGATGAATTCATTGAAAAAAAAGTTTAAGAAATTCTCAAGTAAATTCTATTAGCAGGTCACACCAAGAAGACAATGAATAAACTCAAATTCCATTGCCAAGTATTGACAATATCGAATAAAAACGAATTAACTGCTATCCACCATTGTCCACAAAATTACTAATGAAGTTTGGATATAATAAAGAAAAGTTTTTTTCACCTTCGCTATGGTTAAGTTTTGAACTGGTCGAAGGTCAATATTAGCATCTACATACAAATGTCTTGTGAGAATAAAAGTTCAGAAACTTCCCCTCAAAATTAACAACAACAAAGGTCCCGACGCCTTTGGATTTGGAGTCATTGTTATGCATCTTGTTAGTAATGACCATACTGGTAAAATAAAAAAATCATGTTCTATTGAAAAATATCCAATCACTTTCGTGTGTATTGAAATTCTCCTTGGGATACCATAATTTAAAGGTAAAAACTTACGTTGAAGGCCATGGTTGGTCATCTGCCAATGATATCAAAAGGACTCGTGAACAACTTCTGATCTAAATTTCATATCCACATCACTCATGCATGCCAAACCATAAAACTTTTCTTGCATGCAGTTGTAAGACATTTATAGTGTTTGAGTTATAAAAAGTTTTTAAAAAATTGCATCGTGCACATCATGTAATGTTGTGTCCACAAAAACAAGATAACTGAGTTTGCAAGTCAAATTTTGTTTGAACAAACCTTTGTAAATGTGCTAAAACCAAGACACCATAATAAAAGGTGCACTCAATGCCTCCAAATGAGATGAAGAATCAAAAAGGTTCCGAATGTAAGGAATACGATTTTTTTTTTCCAAAACAAGTGTCAATTGGAAATAACTTCAAAATAAGAATATTTCAAGAAAATGAAAAGTGTCAGATATTAGTGTATTTGGAAAATGAGAGAAATCTACCGCAACCCACATACAATTGAACTAAATTGTTCAGGATTCTTGAGCCATAGGTCACATATGTGTCTCCATTAACAGACTGCCAGGGAAATGATAAGTTCTTGTGAAATGTAGAGTTGTTGCAATGCATTATTAAAGATGAATGTCAGGACATGTGTGATGTCTCATGTGATTTCCAATGAATCATGAGTACAAATTTGTTGATCATTAAGAAAAGAACACAAAAACCTTGAGATATATATAGCTGGATTATGAGGTAAGGTATTGACAGCTCGAACAGGGATGGACATCGACAATAAGATGTTTGCATATAAGTAGAGAGTTAAAATCAAACTTACACACCTCATTCTCAAATTATTTAAAACAAAATGGTTAAGTGGATTGAACAAAAACCAGATTCACACAGAAAAACAGGATTAACCATAATCAAATGCTGATGCAACAAATTCAAGACTCAAAACACACACCAAACAGCCCCATCTTGCACTTTAGAGAAAAAATAACTTCAGAAAGTATTGGCTCCATTAGATCATAAAACACCTATCTTGATTGTAATTCAAATTACAAATTATCTCTGTAAACCAGGGAATTTATGCGATTAATAAGTAAAGTTTTTAAAATAGATGAAAGATAGTTGTAATTACAAACAAAAGATTACAATCAAACATATATGTAAGAGATCAATCCATAAAATTAGGCCAAACCAAAAATAAAAACACAAGATTTAGAACTTTCTAAAGAAACCATCCTTCTAGCGCCATATGTGAGCACCCTGCAGATCTGCACAAAATCTAAACTTCATGACAAAGGTTAGTTTATGCAAACTTGTTAAATGCTCCTATGAAATAATGCATAATTCCTTTCAAACAAGATAACAAAAAAAACTAATTAAAAGCATGAAAGAAACATAATGCACACCTATTCCATAGTGGATTCGTGTCATTTTTTTTTGAAAAGTGACCCTTTTGCAACCCTTGACAAGAAAATGATGAAATGCCTTGAAGACGGAGTGGAAAAAATTAGCTCTCAATGTGAAGAGAGTAACTTTGCATAAATCATGGATGATAAAATGAGGAATGAGACCTCCAATTTATAGAAGATTTTGATGAGAGAGGAAGCAAAATGGGTGAATGTGGGACAAAGATTCAACTAATAGGAAGGAGCCACTTGTCCAAATGTGAGTGGATGGAGGATGTGCAAGTTCTGGTCAATGTGCTAATAAATGAGATTAGTTGGCATTTTCAAATTTCAAATCTGGCTTATTGGAGGGACAAAAAGGGACTTAAATGCCAAGTGGGGGACAGGTAAAAGGAGAGTTAATGCCATGTTGGAAGGGACAAGTCAACTTGTTTTGAATTCAAACTTGAGGGAATATTCTCCAAAGATGCCTTGTTAAGGATTTAATAAATGAATTAAAATGCTTTATTTGTGCAAGTGGGGAAATCTAGAGGGGAAATCTAGAGAATGTGACATGAGTTAAATTAAATTATTTAGGATTAGATTAATTTAGTGAGGGATTTAGGTGATTTAACCTTTTTTCTTTAGATTTTAAAGATTAAACAAAATAAAAAAGAAGATGAATGATGTTTTTAGATTTAATTAAATAAATAATTGATTTATTTAATCAAAGAGGGATAATGATAGGCTTAAATTAAATAAAGTTGATTTATTCAATTTAAACGGACAACCTTAGAGATAAATCAAATATACTTGATTTATTTGATGAATGGATGAATATGAATTTAACTAAATGCATGATGCTAATTTTGCATGTCTACAAGTAACAAACATAATTTTCAAAGGGTTCAATTTAATCGCTTGGCATTAATATGTATTGTTGAAGTTATTGGTTATATGGATAATGCATGAAAAATAGCTTAGTAGTTAAAATATTTTTATATGTTTTCTTTATTTATGTATTCTATAAAAAAAATGTTAGTGTTGTTCTTTTAGTGTCCCTCGGTTGGTGTAATCTTTGTGTTGTTACCGATTCATTTGTGACGTCAAGTTTCAATAGTATGTGGTTAAATTATTTTTTTTGATTTGTATTTTGATAAATAAATAAATTGTGGTGCAAATGGAATTAAAAGGATAAGTTAAAATTAATAAATTAAATATTTTAATTGAGGATTAATTGTGCGTAAATATTGAAGCACAATAATAAATTATTAAGTGTAACAAAAGCCATTATAGCAAATAAATTTGAGGGATATTTGAGATACTGGAGAGATGGAGAGATGGAGAGATGAAGATGAACATACATTAATGAGTCATTTATTTTTTTTTTTAAAACCTTTAACTAAAAATAGGTTATTCTCGTGATAGTTTTGTAACCGCTCTACGAGAGAAAGGCAACCCATTCTGGAAGACTGCTTTAACTAACGGTTAGTGGGACTAATGGAACTAATGATTATTAGTTAATACAATGATTGCATATCAAGAAGGAAAGGGAGTGGTTACATGCAAAAAGATTCAGGGAAAAGCGGTTACACTGGTTAAGGAAGCCTTAGTGGAAACAAACGGATGGGAATCCTAAAATGAAGGGAAGAAGGCTCTTCAAGAGTAAAGGAGAGGATTGGTACTATCTCTGTGGTGTAATGTTGGTTGTAATTCTAGGGTTACTCTGTTGTTTCTTCTCCAACATTCCCTGGCATGTTTATTACAACCAATGCTCTTCCTAATTTTCTTTCCTTGTCCCACAGATGATTAATTTATGCTTCTTTAGAGTTATATGTATATGCCCTGTAATCTTGTTTTTCCCAAATTAGGAGATATCGGTTACTTATCAGTTTTCTACTTGAAATCGTTCTTTATCACCATCATTTATATTGAACAGGTTTAATAATAAGTCTTTGAATTTTGTTTGTTTGTACTTGGCATCCATGATAGACATAGCTAGTATAGTTCAACTTAGGCTCTAAGAAGAATGATATTTCATAGCTTAAATGTGTTTTCCAACCTTGTGTATGAGATCAAAGTTTCTTAGAAGCATTTTGTTTAACAGTCCTATGCCATGTCAATGGTTCCTCATTTCGCATATCCTACATATACATATAAGTTTATGAATAGGCAATGAGTTGTGTGGGGCTAACACTAGTTGAATTCTTGGGCTCTTTATTTGTAATAATCCCTATGTCAACATATATGTGTATGTCTGGGTGTGTACCTAAATGTCTAAATATTTCTATAGAATTTTCATAGTTTTAACTGTGATTGATAACTCTATGACACCTCTATCTTTGTTGGCCACATTAACAAGGGATTTGCAATCTGTCATAGCTGCAACATTTGAACATAGAAGGGAGTGGACGATTAAATAAGCTCCCTAATTCCATTCATAACCTATCACAGTGGCAACACTTGAACATGATAGGATGTATAGATTTAAATAACCTCCCTGATTCTATTGAAACCTCTTAAAGATGCAGCATTTTAGGATCCAATTAAAATGCAGTGTCACTGGAAATTCTTAACCTATATTTATATTTGATCCACCACACCAGAAACTGCTTCATCTCCTATCATGGTGAAAGCCCCATCAAACTTCATAGCCACAACCTAGAAATATTTGACAAATTCCAAAGTCTATATATTCCCATCTCTCTGTCATGAACAGGATTGGCCAGATGACTGAGCCTAAACTTCCAGTGAAGTACAATAAATCCCTTCATCTATTTGTTTTCCTTAAACCAAGTAATTTTAATGGTTAGGTCTGGGCCATGGTATTCCATTCTTGGGCCATGTAAAGATTTTAATTTGGCTAGCGTAGAACAAGGTTTTCAATTACAATTCATGCAACCAGATTCAATGTTTTTATATCTCAATATTTTCTTAAATATGTTCATGACAGTTATAGACTAATTGTAATTCCCAGTTCCCAGGTTTTCTTTTTTTTATCAAAATTCTTTCAGCTGATCAAACTTCCTAGCTAGACTAGATAGTGTTATGACTTCATCTCTATGGACATCTGCTTCTCTTCTCAAGAAGTAATACTCTCATTTCATGATCTCTTGGATTAAATCATTCAACTCTTGTCATATGTTGGATTTATGTTGAATCAATTATTTAAGGGTTCGTAGCTAAGTATTCAGGGATAACAATCTAATCAATTGCTTAAAATTAATAATATGGGTACAATCAATATGTCTAGTGATGGGGTTTGGAAATATATGATCTTAGTTTAGGAGACATCCCATTATTCAATTGAAAAGCCATAGTACCTAGGTCTCTTAATTAAAATAGTTACAATTAGATTGTTTTGCTAGTCTTAAATTTATATTTGTATAGTGCTCCTTCTTTAAAATTTTCTAAACTTTTAAATTAAATTACTTAAATTCTATTCATATAAGTTTGAAGTGAAATTTAGTTGGCACTTGAATCATTTATAATGCATAATTTAATTGAAAGTAGTTTAATTCGATAATAAAATGGTTATAGAGAAATATGAGTACGTTTATATAAATCTTTTACTTTTGATGCTACAGGGGTATCTTGAGAGACGAAATAGAGGTCTCTCTTGGGTGCCTAGTGTTTTTTTGTTTTCAAAATTGATTGAGAAGATTTCGTTGGGATGTTGCCCCTCACTATCTTATACTTGTTGACTCGATAATTGTGGCTTGAAAATAATTCTTGAGATCTTGTTACTGTGTCTTTCCCTTTGATGGGGAAACCTTTGTTTGGATAATTTTTTAGTCTTCCAGAGGTTAGAGAGGATATGGTTTCTTCTTGTGAGAGTTGGTATGGGGGTTCGACAACCTAGGAGAGTTTGCCTTGGGTAACCCATATCAAGTCTGAATAGTTTATTGAGTTTTGTATGGTTTTGTGATCCTGTCACTTTGATAATGGTTGTTGTTGCACTTGGTTTATGTTTATGTGACTTGAGCCTTACACTTGATGTGGTTTTCATTACTTTTAAGTTTGTTCTAGCGTGAGATGGTGCATGCCTCACCTGATGTAGTTATTTTATTGGATTAGGTTTCTTGTGCAAATTGGCTTTCCTTTTTTGTGTTTTCTGAGATATGTTGTTAGTAGGGGAGTGGATCATCATGGGGACTAGCAGACAAAGTGGTGCCTGGGTAACTCATGTGGAGTTATTTTAATCAGTGAAAACTAAATCAATACATTAGGTAGTCTAAAACATTTAACTAGATAAATTATGCCTCACTCATGGACTCAAGGGCTAGTTCATACTTGGGGATGAGTCGAGAAGGCCTGGAATGGCAAGATCGTTATCTTGTCTTTATGAAAGATAATCGATTTCGCATTGGATTGCATGTGGGGCTGGGTTTTGTAGGAGGTTGCCAGGGTAACCCAAGTTGGGGGATGGGACCTAGGAATATTCACTAGGGTAACCCATGCAACATTGCGATGACACTCCACCCTTTAACAACCATGTATGCTTTGTTTCCCTCTAAGTTATTCTTGGGCCTCTGGAAGCAAATGTCAACATTTGTATGTTGATGCTTTATTGGTTATTTTTTTTATGTTGGTTACATCTTGTGTGGTTATATTTTGTACCAGTTGGAGGTTACCTTATGTTATCATGGTTTATGTTGTGAAGTCTTGTATCCTTTTTTCATTTGATGGTTTTTCATTGGGGGTCCTTCTTGTCATCTCCTAGCACGGGGGGTGGGCCTTCGGGTCCATGTGGTTGGGTGGAATGTGCTATGCACCACATTGGTTCCCCAACCGTTGATCAAGAAGTGCAGAATTGTACCTCTGCAGTGACTCCTGAGTTGTACCAGAGTTGGATTCAGCCTTGCATCTTTGTATTCATATATTTCATATGTAATATTCTATGTTTTCGTACTCTTCCCATTCATGATGAGAAGCAACACTGTAATATTGTAATCCTTGTGAAACATAATTTCAAGTTTTGATGTTTTGTCTGTTTTCATGTGATATAATGATGTTGATACAAAAGGTAATGCAATCACGTAACCTCAATGGATTAGTTATATACAATACATGTATAGTTTCATTTCAAATGATGTATGTTACATTATGTTACATGTTAGTTATTTAAAAAAAAAAATTGTCATAATTGTGAGATATCTTAGTTTCCTTTCAGGTTACCTGACGAGGCATTACAGTTTTGAACAAGTTAATTATAGATTGCAAATGTGTACAATTTTTAGGAATGATATATACACTTTTTTAGGCATGCTATAGGTTATATGTGGCATTATAGCTATACTTGTTATATTAAACAATATATGTTGTATGTAATTATTTCAATATTTTTGACAACCATATTTGTATTGATTGGAAATAATTATCATTATTTAATACTTGGTTCTAAAATTCACATTGAATATTAGAGATACTGGTTGTTTGAGTTTCTTAGATTGTTAGTTTTTGCTTTTATATTTCTAGCAATTAATCATGTTGAACAATAACTCTTCCATGCTCTAGAATTTAATAGAAATGATTATTGATTATTTGAGTATGAAAATAAAAAAATCTTTCAATAAGAAAAAATAATTTGAAATTATAGGAATTGATAATCAAAGGTCAATAGATTGATTTAGCATTATAGTTAATGAAAGAGAAAATAATAAGAAAAACTTTCAAGAATTAGTTTATATTCATATAGTTGTAGATAAGATATTTCTTTCAAGAATTTGAGCTTCAAAGACAACTATGGATATATAGAAGAGTCTATAAGAAGCTTACCAAGTAGTGATGAAGTCAAAGTGGTCATATTTTATAATTTTAAGAGGAAATTTAAAACAATGAAGGTGAAAGAAGTTGAAATTATGTGTTTACTATGTAACTATAACTAATATGTTCAACAAGATGGATGCTCTTACAAAATTGTATAGTAACATTGATCATTGAAGAAAGAAAAACTAATTTTTAGTTCTATCACCTAGTTGGATGCCTTATGACTCATGAAGATAGACTAAGTGATGCATTTGGAGAAAGTCATAAAAATTTTATTGCCTCAAAATTGCAGAACATAAAAGACAAAAGTAAAAAAAATCAAGGACAAGGAAAATACAAGAATCAAAATTATTTAAAAGAAAATAGATAAATAAGGGGTAGTTCAATTCCAAGAACATTTTGGGGTTGACTTGATAAAATATATATTCATTGTTAATGAATACAACAAGTATTATTGCTTTGAAAGGAAAAATATATTTAAATTAGGAAATGAACGTAAAAGTGATAATTATTCTACTAACAATGAGGAGGCTTCTCTTAGTAATTTTATCTTATCATTTGAAAAAGATAAAAATTATCGTAAATATGTTTGGTATTTAGATTCATATCATTCTAGTCATGTGTTATTTTATACTATGGATGAAAGCTTCAAGATTTTAATCTAGCTTGGTGATAAAAAATTCTTAGAAGTTGTAGAAAAATGAGCTATAGAGGTAAATACCAAAGAGGGTGAAATATATGTCAATTATATTTAATAAAATTAAATGCTAAAATATAATTTGTTGAGTGTTGGACAAGTCTGTTTAAATAACTACACAAGTAATATTTGGTAATAAGCAATGTGCAATCTATAAATCTAACAAAAGATATAGGGTTTCAAAAAAAATTCCTATGTTTAAAAATATGATTTTCCTATTCAAGTTTGAAGAATATACTAACAATCCTACTTCTGTGATAAATGAAGATAGATGTTGGTTGTAGCATCTTAGATATGGACAATTGATTTTTTGAAGTTTGAAGCTACTAATGGTAGAAGATTTTTTATTTATTTTTGTTTATAGTTGAAGATAATAATAGAGTTTATGAAGGATGTGATAAGGAAAAACATGTAAGATGTTTATAAAATCTAGAGCATAGAGGGCTCATCCTGAATCTCAGTTGATTCACTCTAACATTTGTGATAATCTACCAAAATATTTTTTGGTAAATCATCATGTATTTTACTATATTTATTAAAGATATTGATACAAATATTAGGTTGATTTTTTGAAGTAGAGTGATGACGCATTTGTTACATTAAAGAAGTTTAAATTCTTTATAGAAAAAAAACTTAGTTATAGAATAAAGTTCTTAGTAACTGAGTATGACTTCAGGATAATTATATTCTAACTATTTTATGAATTTATTTTGTTCCAAAGACCTTAAAATCTATCTTACAAATCCCTATATGCCTCAAGAAAATAATATAGCTAAATTGAAGAACTATATAGTGGTTAAAGTGGAAAGAAACATGTTACAAACGTAGAGATTGAGCAACCATTTTTGGACTTAGACAACAATAGTATATATTTTAAATTAAATTCCTAGTAATGCAATTGATTTGATGGATCCTTGTAAATAATTGCATGAAAAAAATTCTAATGTTAATCATTTAAATTAAATTTTCCTATGTTCATGTAGCTACTCACAAATGAAAGGAGGGATAAAAAAAGTGAGATGTCTTTTTCGGATATAGTTACAAAAAAACTTTTAGATTTTATAATCCCCTTGTGAAAACGATTATTTTATCAAGAGATATAAGTTTTGATTCATGAGGAGTGTATGGTGGTTGAAAAGGCTATGTTAAAAAGTATAAATATTTATATGTAATGGTGGTATTACTAAAGTTATTTTCAATGAATATTTTACTAGTATTCTAACTTATATTTATAATACAAGTCAACCAACAACCCATCATCTAGTTTATTTAATCCAAGTGTAAGTCTAGCATAAAGTCCACATTCTTCACAAAAGGTAATAAGGCTAACTAAAATTTACCAAATGGGTAAAGAAGTGAACTGCATGAAAGGGATCTAAGAGATGAGGTAGTAATTTTTTTTTTTGTTTAATAGGATATTTTTGAACCATCCTATTTTATAGACATGTGTACTAATGATGTTTGGTACAAGAAATGAAAGAAGAAATGGGTTCCCTTCATAGAAGTCATTCTTGGAGCATACAAAATTTTCACATGTTAAGAAGTCTATTGGTGCCCTTTTACATGATAATTATGGTAATGTTGAAAGCCACAAATTACAATTAGTTATAAAAAGTTTCACACAAAAAATATGACATAGGTTACGATAGGACATGCACTAGTGCCTAGACAAGAGATCATTAGAGTGGTGTTTTTATTAGCAATTTATAAGAAACTGAACATACATCATATAAATATGAAAGGTGTCTTCTTTAATGGGTTCTTAGAAGATGAAGCCTATGTCAAGTAGTCAGAAGGCTTTGTAGTACATGATAAGAAAGATCAAGTCTTTAAGTTGAAGAAGGATTTGTATGACCTAAATAAAGAGTTGGGAGCATAGTATATTGAATTGATAGCTATTTTAAAAGGATGTTGAAAGAGAAGAAAAGTTGAGCTTATTCTTTATTCCAAGAAAGAAGGTAATTATGTCTTTATTATAAGTTTGTATTTTGAACTTTTTTTTTTGTGTACAAACAATAATTCTTAGATAAAAGATAAATTGAAAATCTCTAGTAAATTTGAAATAAAAGATTTGGGTCTCATATAATATTTCATATAATCATAGTCATTGTCTTGTTTTTAAGAAATATGTTTAGAATAATCCGATCATTATGTTTTAAGTCTATGTCTACAACTGTATTTATAGCGTAACTGTTTTCTAATTTTGTTTGAAGTAATAAATGCTATTTTTTAAGGAATAGTCTATTGTTTTAATAACCCAGCTTTAATTTGTATCAACCAATTGATTAGTTACATAATGTGATCAAGCATTCAGCTGGCTACGATATTTTTTCTGTAACTCACCTATTATATCCAATAATATATCTTGCAAATAATTAGTTCAGTATTGCTGAAAATAAGCTTTTATTAGCTCGATTAAATAGTGGGTTCTAAAAGCTTCGTATTCTGATCTTAAGAAATAAGAGTACATCTAATTTTTCCATTAAATGTATTGTCATCTATTATAAAGATCCGTTGCCACATTAAAAATAAAGTGGACAAGTAACGAAGCAATTGCCAACTTCCCTCTACTAAACAAAACAGTAACTGCAATGGTATTGGAAATGTGAACATTTACCTACATAATGGCATTCACCCATGCCCGCCTATTAATTGCGTTGACGCCGATGAAGGTGGTGTTGGGAGTTTTGAGAATCCTGTACAGCAGCTTGCTATGGTAGGCAACCAACATTAGCACCCCCACTGGGACCAGTATTATATCCAGATCACCCCTCACCCACCCCTCTGCTTCTCCCATTACACCACCTTCAGATTCAATTTACCCAACAACAAAACACAAATAACTAAGCAACAAACACAAACAGACTGACTGAAGAGCTTCAAACATCCAGCGCCTGATCATCTGTTTAAGGCTCACTATATACACCACCAGTAACATGAATAATGCCGGTCGAAATAAAGCAAATAATGGAGATAATGACTAGTAAAGCTTTCATTTAGCTAAATGATTTTTTAAACTATGCTATGTTCCAGTTAAGAACAAGACAAACACGGATACATAATCAATGTGGAACAGTCATAGATGCCATTGACGATACTCTGAATATGATCAAACAAGAGTACAAATCTTATGAATAAAAAAACATATACGACACACAATAATTGACTTTTTTAAAATTATATCAAACAAAACTCAAGATACTCCAAAAAAATATATGATTTATATCAATATAAGATCTTCCATGCAGATATTTAGTATAAGATTCATATTACTATTAGCATTTTCAATTTATTTCAATGATACGAGCTTTACTAGTCATTACCTCCATTATTTGCTTTATTTTATCAATATTAATTTTCATTTATCTCCATTATTTTCATTAAACTATTACTTTATGCTTTATCCACTAAATATTAAAATGAAGTAAAAATTATAATGAAATTTAATGAAAGTCATAGATTAAAATTAATGAAATCATAAAGTATAAAGTAACAATATTATTATTTATAATTTTCATTATTAGCTTTACTAGTCATTACCTCCATTATATCACACTTTAATATTTAGAGATTTTTTTAAAATATTTTATTTATTAATTTTGAATATTTTATTTGCTATAAATTTTAAATATATATTAATTTAAGTCCAACAAATTTATATTTTAATGCTATATATATATATATATATATATATATATATATATATATATATATATATAGTCTATTGAAAGATCATTCATGTAGAGTGCAATACACTTTTTAATTTTTTTTATAACATAATTTTCTTCATAGTGATTTGAGTAGAAGTCAATGTTTTTTCCTAAATAGACCTACATTCATTATAAAAAAATTTATATATATATATATTTATGAAAAAACAAATATTAAAGCTTATATAATTTCAAAATAACATCTCTAGATGACTTCATTTAATACTTTGAAAGTGAAATGAAATAATTTTTTTTCTAACATTTTGATAGATATAGAGGAGATTTTGCTAGGGGTTCAATCTAAATTTAAGTAATTATGAATTTTAATTATTTATAAAATAATTATGGATAATGGCATAACATTACCAACTAAAAATACTATAAAGTATTAAAAATAAGTTGTAAAAATTTAAAAATTACAAAAAAGTTATCTTAAAAAATTTGTAGTTCACATCACTTTCAAATTCTCAATTATTTAATTGCTATAAGTTTCTAAATGTAAAAATTCAGTTACAAATGCTTATTTGAATGTCCTTAAGTCGTATAGGAGAAACAATGACACAAAATAAATCATACTTTTTGAAATATGGATGAATTGAGGATTAGCTCCTTAACAAGCGATTGACTATTTTTCTATAACCTGGCTCTTTATAGCTAGATGATTTTTCTTACAATTATTATTTCACCAAGCCACAAAAATCATCTAGAAATGATCATTTGGGTAGTCCCATATGATTCTTGTGATTGTCTCCTTATGATTAGATCATTTGATGTTGGTTTCTAAATTTGTGCACCACTATTGATGAGCTGAAGTTAGTGTCAAGGTGATATTTTTGACTAAATAAAACAAAAATAATAGTGCTTCCCTTATAAAAATATTGAATGATGAGTCAGAATAAAGATGAAAAAAAAAACTAATTATAAAATAGACCAACAACAAAGAGAAATGAAGAAAGAGCTAAAGCAATAGTGGAGATGTCCCAATTACTACCCACCCTCCAATTATCACTCACTCCATGCTTAGTTACCCCCCCCCCCCCAAAAAATAAATAAATAAATAAAAATGTTTGAACCACTAAAATTCTTTATTTAATCTAATAGAAAGTTGCAAAAACAACAATACATGTTCACAAGACAATGTGTAGTTGACCAATGTAGGTAGTCAGCTACACATACATTTGTATTTACAATACAAGTCTAGTTGCATACAAAAATGCTCATTTACAATTTATAAAAAAAAATTATATTTACAAATACCCCAACTTGCAAAAGGTGTCGCCCTCAATACATATTATATTAATAACTATATATGCACACTTAATGGTGTTTCAGATGACATAATGACAAACTCTTATCAACTCTATGGGATGTCAAATGTACATTCTTCAACACTCTTTATTTCAGCAACATTTATTAACTATGTTCCCTTTAGGTACCTGCACAGACAAATATTGGTGTAAGGCTCCCCCAATAAACATCAAATTTCAATATAATACATAATTTAGTCAATTCAACATAAAAAAAACTTGTGTAACTGATAGCTACAAATTCAAATTTGAAAAACAAAACCAAATTGAATTATATACAATGGCTTTTAAAGGTAAAATGATTATTTTCCACTCCCCATTTTACTATGTGCTCATGGTCTATTAAACCATTCATGGTTTCATGTTTTTTTCCAATAAAATGATGAGGCATCTTGTGGGTTTGACCACATGTTGATAGAAAATAATGTATTTTTTTGCTTGGACCTTTTTTCTTAATAACCCATGTGTATTTGTATGCATACATATATCTATGCATCTATTCTAAATAGTAAAGAATATAGTCTAGGTCTATCCACTTTGTATGAATGTGTCAGGTTTGGGTTGCCAGGTGAATACACTAGAATACTTCTTCATTTTGGAGGTTCTCTCTCTCTCTCTCTCTCTATATATATATATATATATATATATATATATATATATATATATATATATATATATATATATATACACACATGCATAAGTATGCATCTATATAAGTAGACCACATATTTCTAGGTACATGATACTCAAAAATTTCTTAATAATACAAATTATCCAGATTATGGTGCTATTCCATGCTAAGGCATATAGTTACAACCTAATTCATGCATTTGATTATCTCTAATAAGATGATATAATAGCCAAGAAATGTTCAAATATAACATATCCGTTAAGTTTGACATAGGAGGATCCTACCATATCGAACTCGTTTTAGAAACCACATCAAAAATTATGGTCATTCTTCGTATGTCACTATATATTTTCCTTGAATTACATAGTTAACATGACAAGTAATGATCTTGATTTAAACTCTCAAGTACCTCCTTATCAATCATAAGGAATCTAGGTTTTCTATGCTAGAAATGACAATATCTCCACATATAAAACAAATGAGTTAGATACCTCAACAAATACTGTTAAAGTAATTTACATGTATATTTCAAGATTGTTGCTATCATGTTATTTAAATATATTTCAGGTTTTTTGTAATAATTTTGTAATGTTATTTCATGCAAACATGGTGATGAAGAGGTACTATATAGAGTAATTATTGGAGTGAATGCATAATGGTGTCTGGTGTTAAGCCTTGGCGAGTAATGTGTAGTTCTAGACTACTATGACTGCTAACTTGAACCCCTAACTTTAACCTCCAAATTTTAGCCATTCACTTTTGAGTGTTTATGAATAATGAAATTGCTATAATTGTACCCAAATATTGATATATACATATATATATATATATACCTACTATACTTATATATGTACATATACATACATACATACATATTTATAGATACACACACATATCGGTCCATTTTTTCTGTAAAGTGTCGGCTTTAGGTTGCCCTGTTTATCATGCCCTTTGCACCATGTGATGTTTCACATGGCTAGGTCCGGTGGTGGATTACTTCTCATGGTTTTTGGTGGTAAAACTATCACTCCCTACTCTCCATTTTACTACACACTCATAGTTTGGTAAACACTCCACAACTTAATGATTTTGTGTGATAAAATGATGAGGCATCTTGCGAGTTTGACCATATATTCGTAAAAAAATGTATTTTTCTACTTGGACATTTTCATAATAACCCATGTGTATTTTTATGCATTCATATACTTGTATGCTTGGACCTTTTACATGTCAAGTTTGTCCACAACCTATGTATGAATGTCTCAGGTTTGTGTTGCCAATTGAATATAGTAGAATATATCTTAATTTTGAAGCTACTCTTTATATATATATGTAAAATTGTATAATGTGTATCAATGGCTGAAGTTTCAATTGGCAACTGAACACTAAAGAATATAGTTCAATTATTTTTCAATATTAAAATCTTTGTGAAGAATGTTGATATTGATCTATCTAAACATATATCTCATTTCTCTCAATAAAATTAAAATATTAAAAATTTGAGAATTGTAAATTGGGCTCGAACTCATTTATAATATTGCCTATAAATTCAATGTCTATCAACTAAGGACAATATAATTTAATTGAATAAACATTTATTTTTGGGTACATTATTATACGACAAACAAAAACCTACATTATTCACCATGACCAATTCACTGCCATGGAAAATTAACCACATTAGTATTTTTAATAAAATCAAAGTTTTTGAAAGATATATTAAAAAATATTAATGTGGTTAATTTTCGGCCATGGTGAATTGCTGGTGGTGAATTTTCCTTCGGAGAATTTTACGTGGCGTCAAATTGCTGGTGGTTAATTTTCCATCGGTGAATTGCTGGTGATGAATTTTCCTAGAACCAATCTATTAATGCCCAAATAAAATATGCTTAAATCAAACGTACTGTCTCTCTGTATATATAAACTGCGTTTTCCCTCCGTAATATTTATTGCTTATTTTACTGGTGACCCACAGATTCAAAACATTTTAGAGTTTTTTCCAACGGTCAGAATAATTCCTATGCCAATTGAAATCTAGATTCATGGCTATCCGTAGTTTTCTTCCCGCAGATACTCGTGGTGACTATAAATTGCGCTTGAATCTTCCTCTTCCTCCTCCTTGAGGAGGTTACTACGAATTAGTCTCAAGTCTTTCTCTTCCTCTGGCTGATGGCAATGGTTGTAAATTGCGTTCAAATCTTTGGTGGGTGTGTCAAAAAAAGTGTAGAAATGATAAGAGAAGTCGAAAGGAACATTGGAATGGGTCCAAAATTCCATAGAAGAGAGGTAGTGAGAAGTAAAATGCTCTCAATCCTAATGACCAAACGTATAAAACCAAAAGTAAGCCCCTGTGTTGGTTGCCTTACATACATACTTTCTGTGATAACTCTCCATCTCGGGCGCAAACGGAGGCGTTTATGAGGAAGCCAAGGTGACTGTGATACCTCACGCATTGCAAATGAATGCCACCAGAAAACATAGCATCACCACCAAGCACTTTCGGAAGAACTGACAGATCCCCTCATTCCATATATAGTCAAATCACCCAGACTGGCACCCACACCCAGCTGTAAACCTAGCACAGAGTTGAGCGTTATGGCTATTGCTGCCAAAAGCGTGGATGCCATTATGTTGTTCCATATAGTTTGGATTGCTAGCACTCCGTTCTTCATCCCTTTCTACAAAATTAAGCCACCCGTCTTAAACGTCAGGAATATTTGTCGGTTAAAATGTCAGAACACAGTGGCGTCTTGATATTTATAGATTCTAAGTTCTTAACAGATGTTTACAAAGTTACAAATAACTAACAACTTGTTTACGGTGTGGTTACTTATAAACTGCACGTCTTCTATATGAAGGGAAGAATATATATATATATATATATATATCACATTAATTTATAGTGTTAAATAATTAATGCAGAGAATGTTGAGAATCTGGTGATATTATTATTTTGCAAGATAGTTTTTGTCTAATCTAGTGATTGTTTTCTAATATTTATGTGTAAGATTTTTTCATAGTCTAGTAGTTGATGGTATTATAGACATAGTATAGACATTTATAGAGTAACAAATATAATTTTTAAAGGATCCATGCTCAAGAATTTAATGAAAATGATTACGAATTTTGGATCATCAGAAAGAAGAATCTTTCAATAAGAAAAAAATATATGAAATTATAAAAATTAGTTATCTATCACCAATGGATTTATTTAGCATTATAATCAATGAAAGAGAAAATAACAAGAAATTTTTCAAGAATTATCTTGCATTCAAATAGTTGTAGATAAGAGATGTATTTCAAGAATAGTAGTTGTGTAGACAACCATGAATAAATAGAAGTGTCTATAAGAAGCTTACAAAGTGTGGCAACAAAAAAAGTATCCCTCTATTTTTCTTTGCTCGTTTGGGCCCTCTTTGTTAAATTAAACATAATGTTGCCTTGATTTAGTGTTGTAGTCTGTTCAACACATTCGCATTAGGTCTTCAGCCCTTGTAAGCTAAATGAACTAGATTATAACTTAAGGTGTTGCAAAGTGTTGTACCACACTTTCACACTTATCTAGGGTTTTCATTATTAATTGGGCTTTTTTATGCCTTATTTGGCCTTATTTTGCATCAACAAGCCTTAATTAATGCATCTTTCCTAGGATAATATTGGCATAAACTAACATCAAATCATAATTCATGTCTTTTTGTATTGTATGGCCCAAATTTAATGATTTGGGACTCATATGCCACCTTGGCGTATGGGTCCCACCTAAGTTTTAGGGCCTTGATTTGGATTTCACATGAATCTAGGCATTTTTAAAAATGTATCCCATAGATAAGCCTAATGGGACCCATATGCCACTTTTGGCATATGAGTCCCATGTGACACAAAATTAAATTTAATTCAAATTCTTGGTGAGATTTTATCCTACTAGATCTGATGTCAGCTTGTAGTGTTGTAATTTCAGGAAATTTGTCATAAACAATTATAAATACAAGGTTATTTTTTACCTAACAAGCAATCAAGTGACCTAGGAAGTTGATGAAACATTCTTATAGAAAAATTGTTATCAAGATCACTTACATGAAAATTCAAGATCCTTCAAGAGTTGTTTATCAAGTGTTTTGGAGCATTATTCAAGAATCAAGCATCATGTCAAAGTGATCATGCATCATGTTTGTTTTTGAGCTAACAATTCTGATGTAGGGTTTCATGATTCAAGCTAGCTTTCAATTCAAGATCTATCATATTCAAGCAAGATTCAAGACCTATATCCATTAGAGCCACTTCATACATGTTTGCAACACTTTATTGCTAGGGTTTGCGGAGTTGTATCACTGTAAGTTGTTCATTCATCATTCCTTTATCTTATTTTATTTCATTACAAGGTTTGATTACTAAAATGGGGTTTGAACAATTCAAACCCCTTTCCACTAAAATAAAAACATTTTTCCCTCTCTTTATTGTGTGATTTCCAGATCTAGGTGGAAGACCTTCTAAGGCGCAATATTGGAAAGAAGTTGTCAAGTTTACAAAGTTGTCCAAGTTGTCATATTGTTTTTAAGAGAATTAAAAGAATTTTACATAGTAGAAACTTCATCTTCATAGCCAGAAACCAATTCAAGAAGGCAAAGCAAAGGTATAAGAGAAAATTTAGATCTAGATTCTCTGAAAAATCCAAATTGGATTGATACGCCACTTATGGTGTATGAGTCCTAGTGTAGTTAGATTAGAAGATTTGAGGAGTTCTAGATATATCTTCGATAAATTTTTTTTCCTACCTAGAAACCCTAATCTGGGACTAAATCACCCAAACTAGTGTATGAGTCCCAATCTACATTAATTTTAGTGTTTTTAGAATTTCAAGTCTTCATTCAAGATCCTATAGGTTTCTAGGTGCACACATCTAATCTCTCAATCTTCTTTTCTATTTTGCATTCATTTCTAGGTCATTTAGTGAAGCTTTGCATATCATTAGGTTTCATATTTGATCTTGCATGTCATTTTTCTTTACAAGCCCTAGCTTGGTGGTGAACCCCTTTTTAGTATCTAATCAAAACTTAGGACAACCTTTAGTAGATCTCTTTCCTTCATTTCACCCTTGGATTGAGATCTCTATGGTTTCCTTGAGTGAAACAAGCATGTGAAGTAGGAACCCTATCTCCTTAAAGGCAGGGCCCTCTATTTTCAATTGTTTCAATTTAGTGAAACCCCATCCTAGATCTAGCTTGCATTAACATTGCATTAGGTTTTTCATTAGTTAATTGGTATCTAGGGTTTCTAAATCTTACATTAGTGAAAGTCCATATAGGTTGCATTTTTACATATTACATCATTGAAAATCATCTAAAACCTACATTTTCACTTAGATTAAACATCATACAAACCAAAAAGCATAAATTTCACTCATAAATTTATGAAATTTATGTAAAAATCCTCATCTGGGACTCATATGCCCCTTTGGGCAATTTAGTTCTAGTATAGGAACATTTTCTTGGTATTTGGGTATTTTGTGGTGACTATTATTCAACATTAAAACCTCTAAAAAACCCTAATTGGGACTTATACACCCCTCTAGGTGATTTAGTCCTATTTCAAATTTTAAATTATATTTTCCAGAAGTGAATTCTCTATTTCTGTGTTTCAATTTTCTATTATTAGTTTTATTTTTTAGTTTGCAAAGTTTTTGTTACAATCATTTCAATGCATTTACCTTAGCTTCTTTGCATCTTGCATTTCCTTGATTATCCCTTGTGTGAGCTTTGTTACTTGGTGTCCTATTACTAATACTATAGTGAGATGAGGTTGAAGACTCATGTCATCCAATGATAGCATAGTAATTGTGGATCTTGGGTTATCTATCTTTTTCACTACTAGTGCTGACAGTAGTCCACTAGGTATAGACAATACCCTTAACAACTCTTTTTCTTCAAGTAGTGTGGCGCATGTTGAAATAATGGTTGGTAGTATTCCATAAGAAAACACAATCCAAATTCATGAAGACCTAGAAAACCTACAAAATCAAATAAGTACTGAGAACATTTCAACCACTGCTATCCGTACCATAGATAACATTCATTGCATGCTTGAAAGTGAAGATAGAGTTGACCTTGTGCTTAACATAGTTCAGAATTTTGGAAAAAATATTACCTTAACTACTACTTGTTCCTTACCATCAAATAATTTCACAAGCCAAGGAGGAGTTAAAATTCCTCCTCCCACAACAATTTCCTCTATTCCTAACTATACCAACCCTCAAGTTACAACAACGATGCAACCTACTAGTAATGTCATTCCTTCCTTGGGTATTTCAAATAGCATCACTAGTACCTTTGTGGCACTGCATGCTATATCTCCTACCACTTTACCTCCTATAAGCTCATTCCATTGACTTCTCCCTCAAACACATACACACCTTTTCCTTATTCACCTCCATCTCAAAATGCAAACAATGACCCTCTCATAAACCAACTTTTGCAAACTGTTTCATCCCTTGAAAAGAAAGTTTCCACTATAAATCAAAATAAAAATGGCCTACCTACATATAATGTCAAAAGCAGTCCCTTGTCCTTGGAGATATTGAGAATGCCAATGCCACAAGGTATAGAGAAGCCTAGATTCAATAAATATGGGGGGAAATTAGATCCTTCTAACCATGTTTCCACTTATACAACCTTATGTAGTGACTTTATTCTTGATGATAAACTCTTCGCTGAAATTTTCCATAGATCTTTGAAGGATAATGCCTTAGAATGGTTTTATTCTTTACCAAACAACTCAATTCATTCATTCAATGAAATTATTGAGGCATTTATCAACCATTTTCAAGTGCATATGACTCCTAAGATGACCTTGGCCGATTTGATGAGATGTATGAAGAAAGAAGAGGAAAAGATTACTAATTTTATTTCATGCTATCAATCACTTTATTCCCAAATCGATGTAAATTTTCCCTACCCTCATCTTCAAAATATGTTCATAGAGAATTTGCAAAGGAAGATACAAGATAATCTTACCATGATGAAATTCCCCTCCTTCATGCACTTATGTACTGCCCTCCATGATTATCAAAAGTCGGTTAGTAGTTGTGATGCAAAATCCACCTCTAGCCAAACTGAGAAGTCTGATTCAACAAACCAAAACAACTACTAACCTTTTAGGAAATAGAATAAAGGTTTCCTTCAACTAAATCCCCCTCAAAAAAGAACTCAATATGTAGATACCCATGTAACTGTTCTAAAAGCAATGATAACCTTTAACTATGGAGACCCAAAAGGGTAATTCACTCCCCTACCCATTACCCTTCATAACACAATGTCACAACTTTTAGAATAGAAAATGATTACCTTGCCTTATGTTAAAAATATTAACCCTAATAAATCTTTACCTTCAAGTTTTAGATTGAATGTTTATTGCCATTACCAAGGACAAAATGGATATGACACGAAACATTGGAAGCATCTTAAACATCTTGTGCAAGACCTCATTGATTTCGATCATCTTTTAGTTGTAGGTGTTAATGATCAAGGAAATGAGTCCATTTCCCCTCCTAACCAAAATTTGTGAATCTTAACCAACCCCATGCCAAAACATAATTTTTCATTTGTCAGAGCTAGTGAAACGACAAAGAATGATGTGATGAATGTTGAAATGGATGATGCAAACATGGATATAATTCAATAACTTCCTATGGATACTATTGAAAAAGGCTTGATTGTGTTGATCAAAACTAAACCTCATAAAGGCCAAAGTAAAAAGCCTCTTGACATTGCTTTCTCATCCAAGGATATTATTCCAAATGCACCACATGGGCCTCCTTACATAGCCTACTAAATCAATGATAAGTCCACTAATGGGATATTAATTGATCATGTCTATGGAGAGAATATGATGACCAAGGAATTCCTCCCTGTGCATGAGATCTGCCAAGAAACATGTGACAAACTGAAAGTAGCATGGATAAATATGCATAACAGTTTTGCTTTCCCTATGATGGGATCAATCACCTTACCTTTACAAATAGGTTTGAAAAGATTAAACATCTTATTCTCCATCATATCGACGTTGGATCAATTATGTGTGAAGCTTGGTCACCCATGACTACACTTCATGGAAGCTGTCACATCGGTCATGCATAAATGCTTAAAGTTCCCTTTCACAATGAAATATTCATCATGCATCATAGTGGCTTTAACCCTTTGTCTTCCCATGGAAACTTTTCATTAGATTTCTTTTGGCCTAAGCCTATGGAACCTATTAAACCTTGAGAAGACTTCTTTTCAAATCCTATCAAAAATTCAAGGTGAAATGCATAGCAAAACTATCCCTTAAGAACATGCCTCAACCTATGACCAAACCTACTATCCTTGACGAAACCATGATTGAGCCTAAAAAAATTCCAAACAAAAAAGAGCAACATAAGAGAAACTGTCTACCTACTTCCAACAAATGACTGAGAGATAATGAAAACAATCCCATCACGCCTCCTAAGATAAAAAAAAGTTTATAAAGCTAAAGAGAAAGTGGTTGAATAACCTTCCATGGCTCTTTTCGTTTCTCCCCTTAGAGAATAAAAGAAACCTAAGGTTGATAAACCTCCTGATGGAGTCCTTGAATTTTATTTTGGTTCCATTTATTATCCTCAAAAATTTTGCTATGTTCTATCCTTGGGGTTTGGGGTTTTGTTTATCATCACTATTGTACGGTTTTGCGTTACTTGAGATCCTTCCTTAATAACCCTCAAATTCACATTTTTTCCATGGTTCTAATTCATGGTTGACCTTTTGCTACCTATTTCCAGTCATGTTAAAACATCTAGTGTCATTAGAACTCATGGAGTAACCGGTCTCTCATGCCTAGCTCCGATGTTCTTATATTTAATAAGGTTGATCGATTGACCTTGTTTTTCCTTTACACCCTTTTAAATAATATGTTCTAAGTCTTTTGAGGAATTTTTATATGGTGTCCTAGGTGGTTCTCTTCTTAAAACAACTTGTGGGCATGTGCTGAATAGTCTTCACTTAAGTCTCGTCCACCGCTTCCCTTTATCAGTCATCACAGATAGCTTTTGAAATGTAAATTTAAATTGGCAATGAGTGATGAGCGATGTTTCTTTGGTTTGGTGCACCATGGATGGATTTTATAACCTTTTATTTGTATTCGAAATGTGTGATGCTTTGGTTTCTCTTTGTATCATTGAATTTTTTGGCTATCGCTAATTGCTCTTGAATTTTGAGTATTGAATTAGCAATGAGTGATGACCTCTGGTATTTTTTTTCATCACCTATCACAGATGGATGTGTGATTGTCTTGTTGAAATTGGTGATGAGTGATGAGTGGTATTCTCCTTTGTTTCACGTATCACAGATGGGTTTTAAATGTTTGGTTTTGTATTAGCGATACGCGATGCAAGTGTCCTATGTGTTATCGTTGGCTTCCTTCTCATCGCTAATTGATTGAAAGTTTTATGATGGGAATAAAAAATGTGAGATGACCTTGGGAATTCTTATATTTTCTCCTATTTCTCATTGTAGATTCATTCCAATATTTGAGTTCCAAAATAGAGATGAGTGATGGAGTCATTTGTTCAAACTTTCTTTCGTTCATTTAAATTTCTCATGTGAGTGATTGTGTCTTGTGCCTTTGATTTTCATGCAGGTGCATGTGTCTTAATATTTTTTTGTTGCCTTATCTCCCATTGCTGATGTGATCTGGGGTTTGAAGCATGGATTAATGATATGTGATGTTTGATGAACATGATCAAGGATGGGCCATAAATTCAAAGGTTGAGATCTCATCACACAGATGCAAGTGTCATTGATAGGACTTGTGAAAGGTGAAATGTTTTAGTGATGAGTGATGGCTACACTATAAAGGACAACATTGTAGCATCCTGAGGACATAATTTAAATCAAGAAAGAAAGTAGCGAGCTAAAAGGGGAACAATTGATGTGGTTTTAAAATGAAATAATCAATGACTAGGGTTTGAATATGAATAGCTAAATGCTAGTTCTCTCACACAAGCTTTCTATCAAACATTAATTGTGATATGTTCCATTTCTTGGCCATAAAGAATGTAGCTAGCTTGTTTCTTTGACATTTGGAACTGCTCAAGAGTAGAGAATAAATCAAGAGGTTGAAGAAGCAGTGTGGAAAGCTCCAAGCAATTACAACAACAATTATATTAGTCGTTCACCCAGTAAGAAGATTGTTGTACCTCTTCCTATCCAAAATACTAATTTATGCTATTCTAAAAGGGTAGTAGGGAATTTGGGAGGTAACTTGATTACAACTTATTCATTTGAGTATCTTCAATTGGGGTGATGAATATTGTGTAAACTCTAGGAATAATTTGTTTTGAAAGTTGTCTTGAGTTTTTATACCTAGGTAGGTCTTTTTGATTGAGACAACTATAAACCCTTGTCCTACCACTTTGCAAATATGAGTGCGCTAGAACCTAGTGAATCTAGCATCAGATGTGAGAGGAAACCAAAGAAAAAAAGGGTTTAAAGGCATAAAACCTAGGATGTTTCATCCTTGGTTAAGTCATAACCACTTGCAACATCTAACCCTACGCCAAATACCCCTGCGGTGTCTACTAGGTCCAAAAGTGCGGAGAAAGAGAAAGAGAGGTTCATGGAGAGGGAATTTAGAGAAGTAAAGGAGGGAGGGTCATGAATTGGCAAGAGATGTATGGGTTAGGTTGTCATGACAACTAGACTAATTGATAATGCTGGTGAAATTGGAAAATTGGCCCAACCTCAGAGTGGATGGAAATTATTCCTGTATGCTTTTAACAGGTAGAATTCTAAGAAGCTGGCATGTTACTTATGAGGGATCAACCTTGGGAAGCTAGTGGTACCCAATGTGTTTTTGGAAGCAGATGTGATGATGTAGTTGGCCAAGCACTATGATCCTGCTCACAGAACAATTAGGAGTTAAAATGGATATGTAATCCTTGAGGTGAAAAGCAATAGGATTGTGGAGATATTTGGGTTGAATAATAATTATATTGTAAAAATTAAGCATGCAGGTCTATATGGTGAATATGAATATAATAGATTTGCATATAGGAATAGACTGCTTGTTCAACATAGAAAGAGCAAGGAAATATTTCTCAAGCTAAAGATATTGAGCCCTTTGAATGTGAAGAATTTTTGGATTACTTCAAGAACACCTACTATTTCCTGAATCAAGTTTTGGCTCAAAATTTTGAGGCATGGATAGCTCCTTACCTATTCGTGATGACAACAGATATACAAGCTCATAATTGGAACACTATTTTTTATTATGCCACCTATGTTGTTGAAGAAATACATCATGAATTCATTAATCTAAAGAAAGATATTCTCCCTTTGCATTTCCCACAATATTCTTTGTTAATGCATATGCTTCTATATGAGGGCGATTATAGTTGGAAAGGAAAGCTGAAATTGAGATTGAGAGACAATGAGAATAATGTTTTGCTAGTCCAAATGTGGACACATATTTGCGATCAATATTGTCCCAATTCCAACTATTTCATGTTTTCTAATGTCATAAGGTTTGGTATCTTGGAAAGTTTGGGTGTAGTAGCTACTCACAGGCTCTCTCTGGCAATCAAAAATATCATGCATGCAAAGGATATAGTGGGATCAACTACAAAGCATAATTGGGCAGATTGGTTTCTACACTCAAACTATACTGTGATTGGGGCTTATGGATCTAAGGTAGCACCACATTGTTTTCCCCTACATGTATCTAATAGATTGGCATTTGTGGAGTAATGTGGCAAGTTGATTTTACTAATTATGAAATGTTTGGAAATCCTAGGAAAGGTACTGTGGTCACTCTCCAATGTTCTTTTTCTTACTTTAAGGTTATTTCCCCAAAAGGGTATGAGAAATTTGGATTCATGGTGAATAACCTCAAGTTATCTTTTAATGAGGTTAGGAGTTTTGACCTTGAAAGATTTGTGCATGCAAAGAGAAGGGAGAAAAACTTATTAGGAATATATCACTAGTTTTTGTACATATATGATATATTGAGAAACTTGACAAGTGATGAGGCTGTTAGATTTGTAAACAAAGATTTTGGCACCTAATGGCTTTCTAGCACTTCTAGTGTTTTCACCTCAAAGGAGAAAGATGGGCCAAAATGGGCAATGTCTACACTCAAAATCCATGCAAAGATGGATGAATTATGTCTAAATACAATGTATAAATGCAATAAACTGATAAAAGGAATGACTTATTAATGTAAAACTTAAGAAATACAAGTTGTTTGAAAACACATTGTGATATGTAGAAAGATAGATTAAATGCAATAAAGAATAAGATAAGGATGCTAAACATAAATTGTGCACCTAGAAACTGATGAAGGCTGAAATGATTGCAAATTCCTCTAAAATTCTAGAAAACTTGACTTTCTAGCCAACTGGGACACTTACACTAGAAGCTGGGTGACTTAGTCCTAGATTAGGGAAACTGCTCAGAAATTTGTTTCTACCAAATGGTTATCCAAAGCTGGAAATTCTCTGAGAAACCAGTGTAGTGGGACTAAGTCACCACTATTGGTAACTTAGTCCACTTTGGATTATTTGGAAATCCGAAAGTGGAAATGGAAGCCCACAGTCTGTACTCTATTTTCTAATGGAAACCTAGACCTGACTCTATGAAAACACCTACAAAACATAGTATAAATTGATTTATAATGGGGGGTTTACCTTGGTCAAACCCGTAGTTGGTATTTAAAACCTTGAAATAAATAAAATCTACATAAAACCTAAGTAGACCTAAGTGTGTCTAGGACTAGGACATCTAAAAATAAGATCCATAAATGGATTTAGAACAATGAAAGACTCATTCTAAGAGACACTAAATCACATTAGAAATGAATCTTAATGACATGCAAACCTTCCTTAGGCTGAAGATAGAGAGAAAATGGAAGTTGGAATCACTTTGAAAATAAGTCTTTAGGATTGATTTGATGGCTAGTTGCATATCCTAAACCTAGATTTCTCCATGATTCTCAATAGGCATCCATGATCAACCCTTTGCAATGTGAGATCTTGAACAAAAAAGTGATCTTGAAGACCTGAAAAAACCCTTACTTCCCTAAAGCTTCAACTTTGCTATAGATAGACTAATAAAGCTTCTTGTGAAAGATATTTGACTCTTGACTCTTGAATTTTCTTGTTGAAAATGACTTAATGTTGTTAAAAATGACATAAAAAAATATATTTATAGGAATCAACACTTAATTATTCATTATTTTAACTTCACAAGATGACATCCATTGGTAATTTAAATTAAGTTGGTGATTTTCTTGCTCAAAAGTGAAAAATACCTCAAAAGGGACTAAGTCACCGCCTTGGGTGACTTAGTCCCACTAGGGGTTTTTGAGGTGGGTTTTTTAAAATTTGAGTGATTTGAATGTTGCTTGTTGAGATTTGTGTGATTTGTGAGTGGATTAGGCTTTAAATTCCAAAATAATGAGCATTAGGGGCCTATAGATGGAGTTTTTAAGGGGTGATTGATGCAAGGGTGTCTAAAATAGGACTAAATTAGACCATAGATTGTACTATCTCTAAAGGAGTACAATTTTTGTGTCCACAAGATCTAGAAACACAGAATGGACATCCATAATGGACATTGAAGAGAGCATCCTAATGAATAATGCTTTCTATAAGATCCCCTATAATGTTATTGAAGATCCTTTTCAAAGAGCTTTTAAAAAGCTAAGGGGTTATCAAAATGGTGATTTCAAGGTAAAGGTGAAAGAGGTTGCTGAAAGAGCACAAGCTCTCCTAGAAAACAACCACAAACTATGGATGTTCTAGAGCTACCTGCAGATGCGAAAGAAGTTAGGGAGGAAAAAATGGCAGAACATGTCTTGATGATGAGGAGGTGGAGAAGAAATTCCCTCCCCCTCATGTTGAAGAAACTCTAGATTCAAAGGTTCCCCCAGATACAATTGTTCAATGGAAATTTGATGAAAATAATGATGATGATCCCAAAATTAAGGATTGTGATGAGTTCCTTGTGGATGATAAGTTTGTACAGTCTAAGGATTTCAAGGAATTTATCGTTCAATAGAGGAGAAAAGAGATAAAAGAAAGGCTTGAGCAAGAAATGGATAGTGTTGAAACTTCTCAGTAGGAAGAGGCAAAGAAGGCAGGGGAAGAAAAGATCATGGCTGAGATTGTAGCTATCACTTCTGCTGAGTTTAGGAAACTTGTCATAGATAATGGAATCATTTTATTATCAAGATGTAGCATCACCTCAACTATTGCATATGATCCAGTAAGAAGAGACCCTCAAGCTTCAATAAGTGAGGAGTAGTTTGAAGATAAGGTGTTTGGATCTAGGTATAGTCCAAAGTTGCATACTCTTGGAATATAGTCTATGGTACCTAATACTAGAAAGCATGAGGTTACTAGGCCTATTGAAGAGGTTATGGGTTCATTGGTTGTGAAGAAAGCCACAAATATAACACCTATCCAAGTAACTAAGTTAACTTCTCATGCTATAATGCTCAGTGTGGACACAATACAAATTTCTCAAAAGAAGTATGATTCTTTGGTGAAGAAGTATAACAAGGCCTTGGATGAGATAAAAAAGATGAGAGCCACTATTCAGGTTGGCCAGTTAGTGAGGACACTATCTTTTCCATATTCTTCTTCTTTATACTTGTCTACATAGGATAGGGAGACCTTGGCCTTAAGAATCAATGATTTGAATAATTAGTTAAAGATAGAAAGTGAAAATGTCAAGAAGGCTAAATTCTAAATTGTTAAGGTGGCAAATGACATTTTTGAGGATGTATTGAAACATAGGGTGACCAAGTTGGTCAACAAATATGATGATCTATGGGTTTCCTATAAGAACATTCATGAAGAAAACATAAAGTATTTGTAGGTCCAAGAAGCCTTTAGGAATGAATGGAGAAAATGGAGTACTAGGGTAGGTGCTTTATTAGAAATAATACTTAAAATTAAGGAAGATCCTAGGGAAATTACTAATATCCTTGAGATCTTGCAAAATATTGACTTGGTTAATGAGATAACAACCTTTCATGGAAAAATTTGTATGCAACTCCAAAGTAAGTTGAATGTATTTAAAGGGATGGAGGAATGTGGTATGCCTCTAATATTGAATCACAAAAGTGAGTTACAACAATTTGACAAATAGAGGAGTGATCTGGTTGAAATGCTCAAATTAGCTAAGATGCAATTAACTATGACTAATTACATACTGTTGAATTCGAATGTTGACATGTTGCTAGAGATTGAAACAAAAAATGGATATTTTTGTTAAGGAGGATCGAGTTTTAATTGATGCAAGATATATCAAACATAGTGCAAAGGTGTAGAGTTTATTGGCTATCAAGTGGCCTACTGAAGAGGAGTACATCACCTAGTTAGATAAGTATACTGAGTAATCTTATATTGGGATGATCATAAATATGGTGAATAATAGATAGGAGGGAAACAATGCATAGCCTAAAAATAATGTAGATTAGGCTTTTGATAAAGTATTGCAAAAATATTTTTCTCTCCTCAACATGAAAATTGGTGGCATAAAATGATAATGTGGATAAATCAGTTTTGTTTCTTTATTTTATTTTCATGCTTTGTAATTTTTTCTAACTAGGTTTGCCTGTGGTGGACACTTTTTGAGTGCATAGAGGATATTTCGAAGTTGTTGTAACAAAAAAATGTACCTTTTAAAGGTGGGATCGAATCTTAGCAATGAATGAAGGTTATTTGTGCCTCATGTTTATTCCCACCATCTAAGAGCTCAAGCATAACTAAAAAGGGAATATTTGTTACAAAATCCCAATAGGGTTTTGACATGTTTGTTTTCTGGCCTGAGGCTTGTTTTGCTCTTTCATTTCTATAAAAAAGTATTTAGGGCTAGAAGTATGGGGTTAATTGAAATGCAATTGACACAATGAATTGTAAAGGGAATACAAAGCATATTTTAAGTTTTCTCCTAAGTTATGAGTATGTATCTATGTATGTAGTTTTGATAATAGGATAGAAAATACAATACATAATGATTCTAATTTCATGGCCATTGTCTCTCCTTTGTATTTGTTCTATGAGCTATGAATAAATATAATAAAAAATTGTGTTGTTCATCTCCATTGCTTTCCATTGGATGTGTAATTTCATTCTTGCTTATTAAATCAATGAATTAGTGTAAGTGGTTGAATGATATTGTTGACTAGTATGAATTATATGCTAGGATATCTTCAAGAAGTAGTGGTCGAGAATGTTATGGGGAAGTGTTGTAATACAGTGTTTCTTAAGCTATATGTTGCTATTTTTGAATTATTATCAGGTTGCATAGGTTAAGATTGACTTCCTTTTTAGGATAAGGCACTAGTTTTAGTAACTACTCACAATTTAGTTACTAGGTCAATTTATGAGGAAATCACTCTTTATTTATAAATATTTTAGATGAGTTACCATTCTAGTCATGCTACAATGAATTTCACTTTTCTCATGCTTGAAGTATAAGGTATTATTAAGAGAATTTCTAACTCTTTTGATACACTATATTGTTGAGTAGATAAATGAGAATTATCTATTGTTTACAATGTATCTAAATATAAATCACGTGAGTTCTTGATTATACATTATGGGATTACCCTCTTGGGTTTCACAGAGCCCAATGTGTAGGAGTAAAAGTTTTATAACTTTTACTCATTCATTGGAAAATCCCTCTAGATTGCTAATTAATGGAAATGGAAAATTCCATAGGAAATTTTGAATACCACCTTGGTTCTTAGTAAAACAAAAAAAAGATTGATGACTCTATTGGGGATTTTATAATTCCAAAGTCTCTATTTTAGATCTGGTATAGTAAGAGTCGAGTATTATATTATTTTTCACTATTGAAGAATAATTGGTTCTATATGTCTTAGAATATAAGCCACATCTGGTCTTATGCATCAAGTCCTAGTTATTCTATCACTTTATGTCAGGTTATGTTTAGAGTCCTTTCTAAAATTACAAATACCAAGTCAAAGTGCAATCACTTCCTATTTCCCAACATTCTGGATGGAAACTCTGAAGTCTCATATACCAGTGTAAAGATAAATTCTCAAAGAGAACATGAGAAGAAGGATTCTGATACATTTGACACCATGAAGAATACCAAGAACTATACGAAAAATCATCTGGAGCATAAGTTGGAGCCTGAACTTGCAAAGGAAAAAAAACCATTATGGGTGAAGAAAACTACTGAATTAGGTAAGTTTGTTGAATCCCTTGCTGAAGCATCTCCTACTTTTAATGTTGAAGTAGATAGAGGAAATTTCTAGAGGGAATCACATGAAATTGAAGAGCCTAATGTAGACCAAGGGATTTTTCCTATTGAGAAAGTATTTGACAATGAATTTGATGTGTTAAGAGAGGAGGATAGGTGGGAGTTTTGGGATAAGAATAAGAAGTTCTTTGAGCCTTTAACCCCTAGTGTTGGATCTATCTTCAATGGAAAAAATTTCAAACCAAGGGGATAATCTCCTAATATATAGGCGCATATTTCCCTTGAGGAAGAACTAGTTGATCAAGCCTATTATACTCTTGCACCTAATGAGGCTAGAAATATGTTAAAAAATGAAGAAGATATAGAAAAAGACATGCAAGCCTTAGAGAAGAAGAACATAGGCTCAAGAAAGAAGAGGAGAATAGACAAAAGGAGTTGAAGGAGAAGGAAGATATGATTAGAGATAAGAAACTTGACAAAGATGCTTGGAAACAAAAAATAGAGAAGATGAGAGAAGATGGTGCTAGGCGAAAGGCCTTTGATGAGAACTTGTCTAAGTTGATTGCTAAAATTACTTGTGAAATTCCTAAAGAAATAGTTCTAATGGGAACCTCTACTGCTAATACCTATACCACATCTTTTGTGTCTACTAAAACCTTAGATCCCCCTACTACTACTAAGAAATCATCATTTATAGACCATGCAAAGAAACCAATTGATTAGACAAAGAGGACTACTTTTAATATATTCATTACTAGCACCATTAAAAATACCCATACTTCATCTATTAAAATCACCATCAATAATTCTAAAATTGATCCTAATCTATCCATTGCATCCCCAAATCCTGAGATGTTGAAACTACAATTAGAGAATGACAACCTGTAGGAAGATTTGAGGAAAGCTAAAATAGAAGCTACCAATGCAGAAATAGCTATGAAGATTGCTTTTCTTAAGATATCTATGCCAACTCTAGAGGATTCAAGCTCTAGAAACAATAATAGTGAAACCCAAAAAAATAATTCTAGAGGACACACTACTAGTGGAGGTGGTGGTGGAGGAAATAATAAAAACAAGAACTCATACTTTGAAGATGATGAGGGGAAGAATAAGGGAGGTGGTGGTGATGATATAAGTCGGAAGGGTAAGGATAAACATCAATCTGATAACCAAAAGAATGATGAGCATAGAAATTCTCATAGAGATAAACATACTAAGAGGCTGCTCCAAGTTGATAGGTATCAATAGTTATGTTTCACTGGGATACCTGGTTATCCTAACCCATTTCTTGAAGACTTCATACTTGCTTTATTCACATTCTTTGGAAATAATTCCATGAGTGGTGAAGATCACCTCAAAGAATTTTCAAATGTTATGGATAAATTTGATGTAGAATCATATGATATAATGATGAAATTTTTTATGCAGTCTCTCATTGAATATGCTCGAGAGTGGTATAGGAGTTTTCCTACCGAGATTATTGGCTCTTGGCATGAATTCAAGAGGATTTTTTGAGAGTAGTATGGTGAAAGGCTAATTCAATTTATTTATTGAGTCAATTTAATAACATTGCTAAAAGGTATAATGAGTCTATGGCTGATTTTAATAGAAGGTTCCAAAACACAAGGAAAAGGTTGCCTCCTCATTTACAATTGAATGACAATGTGTGCTTGGTAAATTACTACAATTTTTTTGATGCGAAAATGAGCTAATTCCTACTAGATAAGAATCCTCAAAAATTGAGGGAGGCTTGTAAGATGGCAGAACATATTGATAATATTAGTAGAGCCACTAGTAAAGTTGGAAGAAGAGATGATATAAAATTCCTTAGAAACCCAAAAAAGGAGAATAAGAGTTAAGGTGATAAAGGGGGTACCCTTGAGGATAAGATTGATAATTTCATGAAAAATATAAATGATAGAATTGAAAAATAAGATGAACCATATATTTTTGGGAATGAGGCTTATAGGTTACTCTTGCACTCTTAAGATGTTTCACCTAAAAGGAGAGAGATAAACCTCACAAAAAATCAATGTAGTTCACTCAAATTATGAAATGTACGATGCAACTAAGACTAAATGGAATGATATAAGTGCAATTAAATGAACTATTTGACTGATGATGAATATAAAACCTAAGAATTATGAAATTTTGGAAAACACAATGTGATATGCAAGCATGAACTAAACATGGACAAATTCCAAACAAAAAAGAAGAAGGTTGAATTAGAGTGCACTTGGAGGCTTGATGAAGATTCTAGAATATTTTAAATGTTGTTAGAGATCACTAAAAATCACTAGTGGGACTCATTCGCCAATGATGGCGAATCAATCTTGCTTCTGATGAAAATTTCTAAGAATAGGTTTCTAATTGTCGGGATCTGAAATCTGACAAAATCTAGATTTCTAGCCTTAAAGTGTGACTCATTTTCCATTGATGTAAAATCAGTCCACTCCCAAAATTTTGAGAAATTAGGGACCAATTTTGTACAACCAAATCTAAGGTTGTCTACTTGTCGGGTTGACGGAGTCAAATCTGTAGAAAATAGATAGAATGTCTTCTCCAATCTTGAAATGGGTTGTAGTTAACTTAAAACACTTTGTTGACTTCTTTTCCAATTTTTAACACCTAATTGCTTGTCAAATCTAGATACACAAGTCTGCAAACACACATGCAAAGGGGAAAAATGGTTAAGGGTTAGGTTATAAGGATTTTCCTTGGTCAAATAACACTTTGGTAATCATACCCTTAATGAAGAAATGGAATGAAATGAACAAGGAAAAATGAATAAACAATATGCAAATGTCTTAAACTCACCAACCTTGTTGAAGAAAATCTGAAGATATAACAATGGATGCTCCAAAATACTTGATTAATGCTTGATTAAGTGATGAAAAGTGCTTGAATTCTTGAATAGGTGAACTTGATGAATGGGGGTTAAAATGGATGTAAAAACACTTATTTATACACAATTTTGCTTTAGTTACCCAATGATACCTCATCATAGGCTGACATAAGGTGATTTTAAAGAAAAAATCGAAAGAAAATTTGAAATATTTTGAATTTTGAGCCAAGAGGGACTCATTTGCCACCCATGGAAAATGGGTCCCACCTTGGACTTGAAAGTGGGTGTTGGGAATTATCTTGCATTTAATGTTGTTTTGTCAGGTTTACATTCAAAAACACACTTAATTAAGCCTTATAAGGGCATAAAGGGGTCAAGTAAAGCATAAGAAATGTGTAAATAGTGAAATTAAGCCTAGAAAAGCATGAAATCTTATTACAAGAATTTACAACAATTCAAAATAGGACTTGATAAGTGATGAAAAGGCAATTTTTAGGTGAATTGTAATGAATAGAGTATAAAAAAGTGTGTAAATTTTTTACAACACTTCACAACACCTTCAAAAGATGCCATAATTTGAATTTTAAGGACCTAATGTGAATGTCCAAACCACATTGCAACATTAAATCAGAGAAAAATGGACCAAGAATTGTGAAGAAAGGCCTAAAAGACCATGAAAATGACAAGGGGCCATTTTTCTATGGCACACAAGAAAAGTCTCCATCAAAAAATTATCAGAGGAATGAAAGACCTCTTTAGTTGCAGGATCATCCATATAATACCAACTGGTATAATGGGAAGCCTATCCCCAAGAAATAGAGAATTACTTAGAATAAGGTTCCCTCAGATCCTTTGTTGAAGAATTTAGGGAATTTTGTTGATGACACTCAGTGCATGGTTTTTCGGATGCCTCATTCACCTCATCAATGTGCAATAGCATAGATGGTTGAAGTTGAAGAAGATGTACCTAAGGAATGTGATCATTCAAATGAGTAGGTGAACCAAAGATTTTTGTGTGGGGGTCTCTCTTAAAATTCTATGATTTTGAACCTAAAAGGAGATAGGTACAAAAATATTAATGGCTCACTCGCGAAAAAACACTTGAGATTCACGTATAAATGATATTGAAATCTATCAAAGGAGATTTTCCTAAAGACTAAAAAATTGATAAAAGAGATTCACTATCAAATGTAAACCTAGAAAGTGTAAGATGTTTGAAAACATAGTGTGAAATGAAAAAAGACCTAAATGACCTATTAAATTCTTTGAAAATATAATTAAGGTAGAACAAAAATGTGTAACAGTAAATTTTGTGCACCTAGAAATCCTAGAATAGTTGAAAGTAGCTCTGAAAATCTGAAAATGTTGACTTTTTGACCAACTAGGACTCATTCACCAACCTAGGAAAATTAATCCTAGATCAGGGTTTCTCTTGAAATTTTTTTTTCTGAGAAAATAGTACTAGAATCTACAAACTGATCTAATAGACACCCCCAATGGGACTCATTTTCCACTAATGGTGAATTAGTCCTTTTTATCTTTTCTAAAAATTGAAATCATAGATCTGTACTCCAACACCTGCACTTCATTCCCAAATTAAGTCTCGGATCTGAGTCTACAAAAAACCCTACAAAAAAAAATATAACTTGATTGCTAATGGGGGATTTTCCTCAGTCAAACCCCTAATTTGGTAGTTAAACCTTGAAAAATATAAGAAAATATGCAAAAAACCCTAGCCCTAAGTGTTTCTAAGACTAGGAAATTTGATGCAAGATGTAACCCTATTCTAATATGCAAGAATAAGATCCATGAATGAAACTTGAATGATGTAAGACTTCATCCTAAGAGATCCAACATAATTTTAAATGAATCTAAATGACATGCAAACCTTCCTTGGGCTGATAATAGAGAGATAATAGAAGATGGAATCACTTAGAGAACAAGTCCTTAGGCTTGGCTTAATGGCTAGTTGTACCTCCCCAACCAAGAATTCTTCATGATTCTCCATAGCCATCCATGATCAACCCTAGAAAATTGAATATCTAGAACAAAAAGTGAGCTTGAAGACCCAGAAAAACCCTTGAATGCTACCCTAAAGCTTCAACTTTGCTATGATAGACTTGTGAATCTTCTTAAGAAAGACTCTCAATACTTGACTCTTGAATGTGTTTGTTAAAAATAGCTTATATTATTTGAAAATAATCTATAAAATTATATTTATAGGCATCAATACCTAATTTTCTGTTATTTAGACCTAAAAGGCTGAAATCCACTGGAAATTTGAATTAAGTTGGTGAATTTTCTGCTTAAAATTGAAAAAATGCCCCAAAAGGAACTCATTGCTACCCTTGGTGAATGGGTCCCACCAGAGGGGTCTCATTCACCCATGGTGATGAATGGGTCCCACCTAAGATTTTTGAGGTGGGTTTTTGAGATTTGAATGATTGAAGTGTTATTTGTCAGGATTTACATGATTTTTTACTAGAATAGGCCTTGATATATGAAATAATAGGTTCTAGGGGCCTATAAATGGTAATTTTAAAGATCAATTAATGCAAGGGTGCCAAAATAGGTCCAAATTAACCATGAAATTTTCCTCTTTCTTCAAGAGTGTACAATTTTCTATTTTACATTTAGCCCCCACTTTAGTGCCAATATGACTCTATGTGCATATGCAAGCTAAAGGACTCTAAGAAATACACTTTATTTCATAAAAGGATACTCATTCAATAGATGGAAGAATGAAGCCCCCAATGTAGTTATCTTCAAAAACACAAAATTAGGTACCATATCCTACAACACAAATTTGCTAGTTGTCCAAAAATTGTTTTGTTTAACTTCTAGAAATAAAATTCAAGGGTAGATGTATGCTCCCCCTTAATTCCACTTACTTTATGGATGTGGAATCAAGGTAGCAATCTGTCCGCATCAAATTAGGTAAGTAATAACATAAGGTATTTATAAGTACCATGCCACATAATGACAGTCAGAGTAGAATCACAATTCCAACACAACAAACAGTGTCAAAAATGGAGCTCTCTACCACCCGTTATGTTGATTTGAATAAAAAGTGCCTTTTAACTCTAATATAGTAAAAACCCTAGTTTTAAACATAAGATCTAAAAGTGAAGTAAATTGTAACTTACTTTATCATTTTACCTTCTTGTAGCTTGAGAGGGATGAGATAATAGTGAAAGATGTCGAGCAGATGGGACTACAAGCCTACGAGACTAGATGTGCTAGGAGACAAGGCGGCACACAACTAGCGTCAACATGAGGTGGGTCAGTTTTGCTACCTTCACTCAATTTCTATGTAGTTATTTGGTGGTTTTTATGCATTACAAGGTTACTTTAGGATCCTAGAAAAAATTTCACAAATTATCCCCTTTTTTTTGTTGCGAAGTGTCTGATTTGTTATCAAAGTGTCTAAAAAGGGTTCTAAAGTGTCTAGGGCCTTTAGGAAAGCACACTAGAGGGATATTAGTACACTTTTATGATGAATAATGTAGAAATTAAAGATGTTAGATTGATTATATAGAGTATATTTTTTTTTTATTGATAGGTACCTGCTCATTCACATTAGCATCTGGGGGTAAGCAACTTAGATTTCTTAGAGACCTAGCCCCCATACTTTTAGCAGAGGACACAGGGAATTCACAGGATATAGGGATATATTGCGCATACCTCAGGCCCCCCATGAGGTACCATGATGCGATGTTGATGGCTCTAACCAAGCACTGGGATGTAGACACCTCTACATTCCACCTTGATACCGGTGAGATGACAATCACTCTAGAGGACGTCCACCACATTCTCTGAGTTCTCATTTGATGAGAGTGGGTAAAATTGTCAAGAGATCATACATTTTATGAGTAGAATGATAACATACAATATTGCCTAGATGGGATAGTGCACAACAAGAGGGTGAGGTCACAGATCAAGCTTTTGATGCTACTATATTCATGAGCCCTAGTGATGAGACAAATTATAATGTAGGGCATGTGTAGGATCATGATGGGCCAAAAAGTGGAAGTATGATGGGTATGTGGCTGATGACTATTTTTTTACCCAAAATTGATGAAATGAAACGGGTTTTTAAAGGATATTCTCATATTTCCACCAATATAAATTATGCTTTACTTTGAATTTAATAAGTAATTATTATTCATTTTCTATTCAAATTATGACTAAAGTCTTGATTGATAGGCTGATTGAAAAATATCTATAGCTTTCAAATGGGATCACATTTTTTGAATCCAAAACATGTGTCACATTCTATGCTTCACATACTATAGGATTAAAAAAATAAAAATTGAATTTCATGAAGTTTTGACCAAGTTAAGGTGGTCAGACATACAAGTTTTTATATTTTTAAAAGTTGTAATAAAAACCATAATTAATTATTTACTTAGAAAAAGATTACAAAAAAATATGCATCACATTGGGGCATGAGTCCTCTACTTATATCTAAAATATTATAAAAATATTATCATTTTATTGTGGTTAGGGTGGTTAGACAAACACCTACTTCTTATTTTTTCCCTGAAATTTAAGTACCACTGCATTGAAATTTCAAATTTTCACCAAATAGATTTTTTTTTAAGCAAACCTAGTAGTTTAGAAACTACATGCAATTTTCTACATATTCTATTCTTACATATTTTTGAAATAATATAAATAACTTATTCAAATTTTTATGTCAAGCTGACTAATTCTATTTTTTCTAATTTTTTTGCCACTTAAGAGCCTGTTTTATCCATGATGATCCTACACATACCCTGCACATAATTGCACTATTACTCATTCCAAATCAGCATGCAATGCACCTAGAGGGAGGACTACTTCACCTGATATGTGGGATGGTAGAGAAAAGGACAATATATGCCTGGGGGCACTACATCCTAGCACACCTATACTATGATCTCAGATGGTTTATTTTGTAGGAGGTGGACAACATGGTACACTGTACGCTTCTACATGTTTAGTGTCTTGAGCATATCACATGTACCAAACCTATTAGCTTCCCATGTCTGACAGTAGTGGGGTACCCTTGGGCCTTTAGCTATCCTCTATGATGATTGTGGAATTATGGAGATTTACACTTTTGAAGAGTGAGATTTGACTAGCTAGAGGAGGAAGAGATCCTCTTGAGACCCTATCAGCTTATACTTCAATGGCTAGATCCCATGAGGTAGTTATGAAGATTATAGCTAGACAATTTTTTGGTTGGATGACATGACTATGTAGTACATCCCTTCTACTATGATTGATTCATGCAGTAGTTTGGGAAGATCTAGACACCACCTAGGGCACAACCCTTTTTTAGGATATTAGTGCACAGTGCCCATAGACTAGGTGATACAATACGCTTCACTGTAGACAATGTTTTCAAGAGAGAATTTGAGTACTCAAATCATGATGAGCCTCCAGTATTTGATGTGGATAATGTTGGTTCCACAGATGACTATGAGGCCGAGTGGTGGACGGTATCATGACCAACACCCATATTCCAATTAATGATATTGAAGGAGAGATTAGAGTCAGAGATATATCAGTTACACACGAAGAGGGATTAGATAGTAGGCAAACATCAAGAGGTCCTTTGATAGATACAGGGCTTAGAGTTTTCTCTCAAGTTTGGTAGATCACGATCACATACTACTGTCTCCCAATGTATTGCTACCAGAATAGCATGAGTACTAGATCCCAAGGGATCTAGCAGTCATAGACCTCAGTGAGATTGTATATAGTGATGACATATACATAAAACTTTGATATATATATATATATATATATATATATATATAATATGAGCATTTTATGTTTTATTACTTTTCTTTATATGTGGAATGTTAAATGGTAATGTGATTAATAATAAAATAACTTTTGTAAAGTTAATTAATTTCTTCATGATTTAACACATCTTATGAGATCTAATTAAAACATATATTAAAGTTATTCTTAGATACAACATTGAGATTAAGTACGTTATGTTAAATTAAATGCACCCATAATCTATATGATGATATAACTTAACACAGGGAAAACTTGAATAGTATGAAACCTAAAGTAACTATAAAAATAAATTAAATAATAAAATTAGTGCTCAAGACACACAGATAACTATTTGTCAAGAATGAAGCAATGCAAAAGCATATATGATATGATCCAATAGCTCTAACAACACTTCTTTATGATTCATAATATTCAAAGTGATTAGATATAATATGAACACCTATGTGCGACATTGATAGGGTCTTGGAGGGATGTACCATCGAGCTCTATTAATGTGTAAGTGCCAGACCCATAACTTGTGTCGATGATGTAGGATCCTAGCCAGTTAGGACTGAATTTTCGTTTTTCAACATAGTCTACATTAGTATTTCATTGATTTTCATATAGGACTAAATCGCCCTTATTAAATGTTTGAGGGATGACATGATTATTATGTTTATGTTGTAATTTCTTAGTGTAGGCTTGGAGATGATCAAGAGTGTTAATGCACTATTCATTGAGTATCTCAAGCTAGTGTAATATTTTTTTCTTATAGGTATTGTCATCAATAAGACCTTGAAGAGAAATCCTTAGTGTGTGGATTTGTAACTCCAAGGGCATGATTGCCATGGTACCATAGACAAGGTTGTAAGGTGTTGTTCCTATGGATAATCTAACACTTGTTCAATAGGTTCATAGAACATAATGTAATTGTGTGTGTTGATCCTTATAATGTTTTTTAATAGTTTTCTTTAGGATCTATTTGAGAATATTATTAGTGATTTTATATTGACCATTATATTGTGAGTAGTATGGTGTTGAAAAGTGATGTTGGATATTAAATGTGTCCAAGAATTTCTTCATGTCATTGTTCTTAAATGGAGTCCCATTTTCTGAGATTAATGTGGAAGGAAGTTGAAAGTGAGCAATAATGTGTTCCAATATGAAATGACATATCACATCAATAGTCATGGATCGAAGAGGAATCACTTCTACCCATTTTGTAAAGTAGTTTTTTTTTGTAATGATAAATGTATGTCCACCAGAGGAAGGTGGTGATATTTTCCCAATTAGATCCAATCCCCATACTAAAAATGGCCAAATAAGGATTTTAGCATGAAGCTCAAAAGTAGGAGCATGAATCAAATTTTTGTGTTCTTGACATTTGTGACATCTCTTAACATATGTAAAGGATTACTTTTCCATATTTCTCTAGTAGTATCCCATTGAACTAAGGATCTTCCACCAAAACGACCTCCACAGGTGCCCACATTTTCCATTTCAACTGCTATAGTGATTTTAGAGTCCCAAAGACATCTAATCAAAATTTAGTTAAAGGATCTTCTATATAACACATCGAAAAGGATTATGTATTTAGTTGCTAATTTTCATAAGTGAGTTCAAATGTTTTTTGTTGTTGGCTCGGGAATTGTACCATATTTTAAATATTTATATATTGTATCATTCCATTAAATCAAGTCTTCCTTGGTTGTTATTAACACTTCTTCTGATTTATCATTGATTGAAGGTTTCATGATTGTATGAATAGTAAATGTGATGTCCTTTGAAGGATCTTGAGGTGATATAAGAGAAGTTGCACTCACCATTGCATCCGCTTGCCGATTATCTTTTTTGTGGGATGTTATCAATGGTGAATGATTCAAACATTTCTAAAAAAGTCATTGTGAGATCCTTATATTTTGATAATTTTTCATGTTTAGGTTGGTAGACTCCATTTATTTTTTTGATCACTAATTGTGAATCACCAAAGATTAAAGCAACACAAAATCCAACAATTAACACCTCATATTCAGCTGTGTTATTTGTACATAGGAAATTTAATTTGTATGACAAGGGATTATGCTTTCTTGCAAGAAAAATTAATAGAAACCAAGCACCAAAGCTTGTTCTACACTTGGATTCATAAAATATAATTCCCATTTAGGAGCTTCTACTGTCAACACATTTTCATCAGGAAAATAGTCATTGCTAGGTAATGCTAAACCAGAATGAGTGTCAACTAAGTGGTTAGTCAAGGCTTGAAATTTTATTTCTTTTTGTGAAACAAACTTAAGGTCAAACTCAGTCAACAACATCACCCATTTAGCTAGATGTTCTGATAAGTGTGTTTTATTAAAAAGATGTTTGAGAGGATCAAATTTTTTCATTACTTGTATTTCCACATTTAGTAAATAACATCACAACTTACTGGTAGTCAATACAATAGCCAACCATTTTTTTTTTATTGGTGTGTATTTTGTTTTATAATCTATTAGAGTTTGGCTAATATAATAAACAATATGTTATTTACCGCTTTTGTCTTGCTGAGCGAACAATGCTGCAAGAGCATGGGCTGATGTGGTTATATAAAGGATGAATAGCTTTCTTGGCATAGCGGGTTGCAAAACGGGTAGAGTTGCAAGGTATTCCTTCAAAATTTCAAAGGCTTTTTTACAATCATCATGCCAATAAAAATGCACATCCTTGTTGAGGAAATGTGTGAAAGGTAACATTCGATCGACCAAGGATTCCACGAAATGATAGATGGCTTGAATTCTACCTTGTAACATGTAAAATTGAGAAATATTTCTAGGATGTGGCATGTTGATTATAGCATCGATTTTCTTTGTGTCAACCTCAATGCCCCTATGAGATATGATAAACCCTAAAATATTTCCACTATCTACTCTAGAGCCACTTTTTTAGATTTAGTCTCATGTTGTATTTGTGCATCCATTAAATGATCTTTTGATGGACATTCACATTGTCTTGTCTTGTTAAAGATTTGGCTACGATGTCATCAACATAATCTTCCAAGACTTTATGTATGTAATTGTGAAATATCAATGTCATGGACCATTTATAGGAAGTGTGTGCATTCTTTAATCCAAAAGGCATCATAACCTAACAAAATGTTCCCCAAATGGTTGTAAATGTTGTTTTATATTGACCTTGTGGGTTGATGAAGATTTGATTATATCCAGAAAATCCATCCATGAATGAAAAAAAAGCATGTCCCATAGTTGAATCCACTATCATGTTGATATTAGGAAGGGGAAAATCATATTTTAAAGAGGCTTTATTCAAGTCACAAAAAATCTGTACACATCCTAATACAATTGTTAGGTTTTGCAACTGTGATAATGTTTGAGATCCATAGAGAATAATCAATAGGTTGAATGAAACCTATGTCAAGGAGTTTTTCAAGTTCTCCTTTAACAAGGAAAGCTATTTTAGGATTCATCTTTTGTATCTTTGGTCAAAAAAACATAGCATTCTCAGCAAGGATAATGTATAGTGTGTTACTATCTTCGGATCTATTCTTGCCATGTCTAAATATTTCCAAGAGAAAAGTTCAGGAAAGTCATGGAGCAAGGTTGTAGTATCATCTTGTTCTTCATCATCAAGGCACTTCCCTCTCTTAATTACTTTTTCTTTATCATATATGTCCATTGGTATATCAATTGTATCTCCCAAGGGAAGCACATGTGACATGGAGAATTTAGGGTCATATTTTTCCATGCTTGTTTCTTTCTCATTATTTTTTAGTTTCAATATCTTTTTGGTTGGTACTGATCATAACATAGGTAACTCTTTTCTTTGAAGCAATAGAAGATGTCTTATCATTAACAACATTTATTTCAGAGCTTCATCATTTTCAAAGTACTCCCATGATGGTGGTAAATCCATATCAATTAATTTATGATGCTTTATTGTGAGATTGGTTCTTGTTTTGCATGTGATAGTATTGATGTTTAGTGATGGTTGTTGATTTTCTTTTGTTGTCTTAGAAAAACAATATCCTAAATCAATCTTATTCTCTTGTGTATTACATTCTATATGAACTCAGATGCCTTGTTTTCTCTTTCCACATCCTTTACCACTATATCCCAATTGTTTCCCAAGTTCATAGACTCTTCCATAAAGTCTTTCTATTTCATTTGGGTTTGGTGGTTGTTGATAATATATCTCATCAAAATTTGTTGTGTAAGTTGTATTGTCTTCCAATGTAGATGAGGTAGATGCTTGGGAAGGTTCTTCTAAATTATGAGTTTACATAACCATGGGTTGTTCTTGTTTTTTCATCCTCTTTTCATGTGATGATATACTTGCCCATAAATGAAGGTGTGAATTCCAATGATCCCCAATCATCACCTAGTAATTTGGACACTGGTTCTTCTTATTTTTTGGTCTCAAGAGGTTCTATGTTAGATGTTCTAGAATGAATGTGTTTAGAGGACTTGTTGTTCCTTTTTCAAGTTGTAAGAAACTTTTAGGCTCAGGGTCTATTTCAGATTGATAGACTTTGTTGTTATAGACATATTTCATCATATGATGAAGGGTTGAAGGCAAAACATGCATCTCATGAATCCATGGTGGTGGAACCCTAAAAATATTTTTGATGGTCCCATTAGTTTCATTGTCACATTTTTGATTTCTCATATCATGTTGCCATTAGGTTCTAGGGTTTAAGATTTTTATATATCTTGCCACCCTTGGTTATCCTTTGCCTTATGTTCTCGCATTGACCAGTTGAATGAGGTTACTAGTTACTTAAGTGGATTCTTATGGTATTTATTGTCATTGTTCAACTAGCCCCAACATTTAGGTTACCCATCAAGCTTAACAAGTCCCTCTTTTAAGAACAACTTTCATCCATGTGCATTTTAGCACCCTTTGAGTCTACCATTGGTGCTTCATCACTCATCGCATATTCCTTTGGAATAATCCATGTCCATCCCACAACGAGTGAGACACTATATTTATTACAACACTAAGTTCATCACCCATCACATGTTACATTGCCACCAATAGAAAGCAACTTTTAATGACCGATGCAAGTAAGTTTTTAACATATTGCTAGCATTATCACTATAATTGGTTATCTCATGCTCTACAAAAGGGAACTTGTGACTATCGATGGTGAATTTTCTCCCCATCGCATGGGCTTAGTCTATCATAGGTTAAGGTTGCTCAATGAAAATTAAATACACAATGAGTGATAGGGTTTAGGTCTCTAGCTAAGATCCTCTCACAATCATGATCAAGGGCTAATATCTCATTGTTGGCTTCCTAGACATCACTTGATGAGGTCCAAATGTAAAAATGGAAGACGCAATGAGCGATACTCACATAATATGGAGAGGTACGTATGACAACTCCTTAACTCATCAAAGTATGTATCAAATAACTTGTAGAGCCCTGTGGAGATTATGGAATGATGTGAACTATTGGATTGAATTTTTACATGATAAAATCAATGGATTGAATTCAAAAAGGAATGACCAACTGATGGAGTAATTTTTCACTTGTGCAAGCCTTCTTATTCCATTAATGGTTAATGTACTCAGCTAAATTCATGTAAAAAGGTTTGTATTTGTGTTTTCCTCTCATTTTGACATTTGAGGAGCTAAAGAAGAGCTTAAAGATAATAGAGTGGAGCCTAGAGAAAGTTACCTAGGATATTTTCCCAGGTAAGCCAACATTGAATCCCACTAGTTTTTCTTATTGTTTTGCAATAATTGGTATGATGAATCAAAATGTATGGGTTATTTTCAAGGATGAATTAGGGTTCTTTACTTCTCTTAATTAAGTTTAGTTTTCTAATTGGGATAAAAGAAAAAGGATAGAATTGTATTCAAATTCAAGTTTAAGTTGTCAAGAAACAAGTATCAATTCCAAAACCTAGTTTAATCTTGAACCTAAAATACCTAAAGAAGCAAAGATGAGTCAACTTGGTGAGTTGTTTTCTTCAAAACCCACACCCAAGAGAAAAAATAGAAGGTCTCCCATGACCCACCCCAGACATCTGAAGGAACCAAGAATAAAAAGGTCCAACCAAAACACTATACCCATTTCATGGACAACTTCCATCTAGTAGATGTCAAGGCAAGTGGTAGGAAGGCTATTAGGAAAGGGATAATAACCACCAATTTTAAGGACCTTGAAGTTGGAATTGTTCATATTGCCATGCCAAAGCCTGGATGGGAGTTCTTGATAGGGAGAGGTGTTAGAGGAATCAATCTCATATTCTTACTCTAGGTCTTGCTTCCAAGATCTTCTTGGTGTCTTACTCCACCACCTTAACCTATAGGGCCCTTTGCATGTTTAGGTACCCCTAGTTCTCCTAGCCAACCCCACTACCATCACCATTCAAACAACCAATTCAAACTTGGTGCACTGCCTCCAACTCTCCCTTAGCCCTTAATCTACCTTAAAGGATAATCTAACCTCATCACTTAGTAAGCTTCTTTGTAGGGGTGTAGAGGTGTCTCCAATAGCTTCACACCATCCTCCTAGGGTTCTTGTAGGTTCACCATACTACACTTTCACATCGCTTTCATCAAACCTCCAAATGGTCTGATGAAGCCTTCTCCTTCATGTCAAGTCTTTGCAAGGATTTTATCTGCCTCTCCACACCGTGCCATGATAGGGAAAGGTCACCCCTACAAACTAAGTTCTTAGCACTAGTTGTCTTTCCTAGCTGGGCACTGTCAAGCTCGCCTAGGAAAGGACTTTCTCCATAATCCCTTGACTCCTACAGACTTCTAACCCTAGCATATTTATAGACATGGAGCCTAGGCACAATTGCCAAAAGGTTGTACATTATGTACAGTGGGAATGTGTCCTAAACCTCCATTTCCTATTAACAAACTTAACAAAACAATAAATGCAAAGAAACAACTATCTACTAAAATGCTTGAAACAAAACTATAAAGATAAATGAATACCACACAGGGCTTAATATATCAGTACCCTGCATCCTACGCAAGAAATAATAACACATTCAAACCATTAAAGCTCTATTTTGGAACAAAATCATAAATTCACTCTAAAACCACTATTTTTCTTCAACTTCACAAAGCTTCACTACAATACCATTGCAACCAACCAACTCTGAGGTCAAGGCATACCTTAAATATGTTACAAAAATAGTTAAGCTCTTTTGGTTGGTCATGTAAGTGATAAAGATGGCAAACTTGTAAAACGCGCTGTGTTTTTCAACTTTTGCCAAAAATTAGAAAACTAAGTAAAAATGAGCTTGTAACTCATTCTCCCTTCCTCAACTTCTATCCTAGAGAAAAACTACATCCATTAACTATATCCTCAACTCAATGTTCAACATGACCTTCTTGATAAACAACAAAACAAAAGAAAAGCATCCTAGACTTCCTAAATGCCTAATATTTCATAGGTGCTCCTGCACCATTCTCCCCCTCTCTCTGCACAAACACTAAGGAATGTGAGGAGAGATCAGTGATTCATCAATTCCCTACTTCTTGAACTTAGCTTCATCTACCCAAGTACCCTCAGATTCATTTTTGTTCTTCCATTTGACAAGATGCTCCATGTACACCTTATGCCTTGTAGATTTCTCCACTCTTGACTCCAAGATTCTCTCTGCTTGTAGCTTGTCTGGAGTAGGTAAGGCTATGTTTCTTACATCCTTTAAGATCTCTCTATTGTTTTGAGCTAATTCATTGACTGATCCCTTATATCTAATCAAATCAGCTACATTGAACGCTCGTGAAATCCCTAAATCTGTAGGTAACTCCACCTTGTATGCATTTCTCCCATACTTGGCTAACACATTGCATGGTCCTACTATTTTCATCTGCAATTTGGTTGATGTTCCCTTCAGCAACCTGAATTTATTGAGGTGAACCATGACATAATCTCCTACTGCAAATTGCAAATCTTTTCTTGACAAATCTAGCTTATCCTTCAACTTTTGTGTAGCTTTGGCGACTGTCTTCTTTACCTACTCCTGAATCTCTTTCATGGTCTGAGTGAATTCCTCTACACATCCACTCCTATTCTCCATAGCTCCAAGATATCTAAGCTCACACACACCTCTTGGGTGCATCCCATACACTATTTCAAAAGGACTCTTCCCTGTAGTTCTGTTCACACTATCATTGTATGCATACTCAGCCCGTGATATGACTGAGTCCCATGTTTGTCCATACTCCTTGGTTAGGCATATGAGAAGGTTACCTAACACTCTATTAACTACCTTAGTTTGTCGATCATTCTAAGGATGGTATGCTGATCCAAAAGATAGGTTGGTACCTAATCTTCTCCATAGAGTCTTCCAAAAATGACTCATATACTTCACATCCCTGTCTAATACAATGCTTAAAGGAAATCCATGGATCCTTACAATTTCCTTGAAGAAGAGATGAGCAATGTAACTAGCATCTTTTGTGGTCTTGCAAGGGATAAAGTGACTCATTTTGCTAAATCTATCTACTACCACATAGACGCTATCAAACCCTATCTTAGTCTTAGGGATTTCTACAATAAAATCCATGCTAACACACTCCCATGGTCCATTTGGAATGGGTAGAGGTTGATACAAACCTGCATTGCTAGCTCCCCCTTTGGCTTTCATACAAACTACACACTGTTCCACATACCTCTTGACATCCCTTGGAAACTTGGGCCAATAGTAAAACCTTTGCACTAGTTCCAATGTCTTGTTGATGCCAAAATGACCACTAAGACTACCATTGTGCTTCTCTTGGATAAGATTCACTCTCATAGAACCTTTTGGCACACACAACTGATTTCCCTTGAATAACAATCCACTTTGCAATCTATACTCTGAGTATTGGCTATGAAAATGATCTTAAAGTTAGTACACACCTTGTAAGCCTCTGAGAAGTATTCATCTTCCCGATATAGATCCTTGAAACTCTCTATTCCAATGCTCTTGATTTGTATTTCTTGCATTGTCAGCAATCTTCTACTTAGTGCATCTACCACCTTGTTCAACTGTCCCTTCTTGTGCTTGATGGTGGAAGTAAAAGCTTGGATGTATTCCATCCATTTCAAATGCCTATTACTCAGATTCTCTTGAGTGTTGATATAGCTAAGTGCCTGATTGTCAGTAAAGACTACAAACTATTTGGGTAGGAGATAATGCCTCTACTTCCTAAGTGACTGTACTAAAGCATATAGTTCTAGGTCATAGGTAGAGTACTTTGTCTTAGCTTCATTGAGATTTTCACTAAAAATGCTATAGGCCTTCCTTCTTGGTTGAGTACTCCTCCTACTGCAACTCCACTAGCATCACATTCCACGGTAAACAATTTGTCAAAACTAGGCAATAAGAGAATAAGTTGAGTTGCCACTTCTTGTTTCAGTTTCTCAAAACCTTTCTCAGCTTCTTGATTCCACTTAAAATTAGTCTTTAAACCACCTTTTATTATATCTAGGACTAGTGCACATATGCCACTAAAGTTCCTTATGAATTTTCTATAAAATTGAGCCTATCCATGAAAACTTCTTACCTCTATCCCTATGGTTGGTCTAGGCTAGTTTAGGATGGCTTCCACCTTGCTTGGATCCATCTTCAATGAACCTCAAGATACTAAAAACCCTAAATACACAAGCTCTTGTTTGAAGAACTCACATTTCTCTAGGTTGATGGCTAACTTCTCTTCTTGCAATCTTCTAAGAACCACTTCATTCATGAGTCTCATGAATGTACTGGGGGCATTAGAGAGGCCAAATGGCATCACTCTCCACTCATACAACCCATCATTTGTCTTAAAAGATGTCTTCCACTAATCTCCATCCTTGATTCTGATATGATGGTATCTGCTCTTGAGATCCAACTTGGTAAAGTACTGAGCTCCTCCAAGACAATCCATCAAGTCCTCAATTCTAGGAATAGGGAACCTATACTTGATTGTGATTCTATTTATTTCTCTTGAATCAGTGCATAATCTCCACTTACCACCTTTCTTGGTTGCTAAGACCATTGGTATTGCACATGGGTTGATGCTTTTCCTAGTCAATCCTTGATCTAACAACTCATGCACTTGTCTAGCTACCTCTAGGTTCTGATCTAGGGTAAGCTTGTAGGCTGCTTTGTTTGGCAATGAAGCCCCTGGTATGAAGTCAATCTGATGACTGATGGCTCTTTTTTGAGGTAAGGTTGTTTTTGTTCCATCACTCACTATGTCCTTGTACTTCTCAAGCAACTTTTGGACTGCTCCAGGTATGACTATTTTCTCAGTCTTGTCCTCTTCCTTTGGTTGCACCATGACCACATATCCTTCACCTCCTTGTTGTAGGTTGTTAATGAACTCTTTCCCACTGTTTAATAAGACACTAGGTGTCTTTGACTATCCTTCTTCCTCATCTGACAGTGATTGCAACTTAAATTTCTTCCCAACCTTCTTGAAAGAAATGGTGTTCTCTTTTCCATCATATATGACACTTTTGTCATACTGCCATGGTCTTCCCAATAGAAGATGGCATGCATCCATGGGTAAAACGTCACAAACCAACTTCTCTCTGTATCCTCCAATGGAGATAACTCCATTGTTGTCTGTTCATTGACAAGAACATTCTATCCTTTGTTCAACCATGTCACCTTGTAGGGATTGGTGTGGGGTACTTTCTCTAATTTAAGCTTCTTTACTACCTCCTCAAAGATGATGTTATTAGTTGAACCTAAATCCACAATGACCTTACATACTTTCCCAAGTATTTTGCATCTCACTCTAAATAAGGCTCTTCCTTGACTGGTTGTCTAATCAAAACTCTACTAAACATTAGATTCTCCCCCACTTCTGATTCAATGTGACTAACCTCTGGTGATTTGACACTCATGTTATCCTCTTGTGCATATGCCACTCTCTTCTTAGTATTTGATGAAGATTTTTTCTTCGAGCACCTATAGGCTGGATGACCCACTTGACCACAATTATAACAGTTCATATTGGAAAAGTATGAACTACTTCTACCTGCTCCTCTTCCTCTATTTGAACCTCCTTGAGGTCCTCTACCTCTGGTATATCCTCCTCTAGAAGTTGTTTCACCTCCATGCTCTGAGTTTAGACTCTCCTTGGTTTCTTTGTTCAATCCCTCTACCTTGGTGTCCACCTCTATGTCCTCTTTGATCTCTGCCTTTTCCTTTTCCCTTAGAAGCCTATTCTTGTTTCCTCTTTCTTCTTTCCACAATGTTTATAGCCAATTGATAGCATTAGTGTATTGTCTTGGGACTTAGAAGAGTCATCTCCTCTTGAATGTTCCACTTCAAACCATTGAGGTATCTAGCCACCTTGAGACTCTCATCCTTAGTCACATTAGACCTCATACAAATTTTTTGAAACTCCTCAATATAAGTGTTCACATCTTGGTCTCTTTGCCTCAAGATTTTTCTTTTCCTGGGCAACTAAATCTCATAATCATCTGGGATGTATGCTTCTCTTACTTTGCCAACCATTCCCTTCCAAGTAGAGATACGCTGCTTTTGTTCTTTTTCCCTCTCTGTCTGAATGAACTTCCACCATGTCAAGGTAGAACCTCTTAGTCTAGATTTGGCCACTTTTACCTTTTGTGCTTTAGTGACTCCATCACATTCAAAATGGTTTTCCATTCCCTCTATCCAATCAATGACTAATTCAGCTTCCATTTTACCACTAAACAATGGTATGCCTTCAAATCCTTTTCCACTCAAAGCCTTTAATGCCTTGAAGAAAGGCTCTTCTTCCAAAACAGGGTCAAGTTTAGGGATCTCTTCTTCCTCTACAACCTCTTGTTTCTTTGGTACCTTTCCTTCCAATTGCACATTATTCAATGCTTTCTCAAGTTGGTCTATTCTTTCTTTTAACAACTTATTATCTTCCTCTTGTTCTTTGACCATCTTGGCCAATTCAAAATTTGTCACCATGATGGTTGAACCACTAGATTCAAGGTCTAACATACAAGATTCTTCCCAAATCTTTAACTTGCTCTGATACCAATCTGATAGGGAGAGGGGTTGGAGGAATCAATCTCAGATTCCTACTCTAGGTCTTGCTTGCAAGATCTTCTTGGTGTCTTACTCAACCATCTTAACCTATATGCCCCTTTGCATGTTTAGGTACCCTTGGTTCTCTTGGCCAACCCCACTACCATCACCATTCAAACAACCAAGTCAAACTTGGTGCACTACCTCCAACTCTCCCTTAGCCCTTAATCTACCTTAAAGGCTAATCTAACCTCATCACTTAGTAAGCTTCTTTGCAAGGGTGTAGAGGTGTCTCCAATAGCTTCACACCATCCTCCTAGGGTTCTTTTAGTTTCACCATACTCCACTTTCACATCGCTTTCATCAAACCCTCATTTAAGGTTGAAAAGGGCTACAAGACTAGAGCCCCAATTAGGTCTCTAACTCCGACAAAATAGGTTAGACATTGAAAATTTCCCAAAGAATGTAGGAACTTTCCTAGGGTTTCCTGGTCCATATGCCCACCTCTCAAATATTTTTGGGATCTTGGACCTTCACTATCCGTACACAGGCATAACCCATATTTTAGCAATTTTAGGGCTTTTAAAGCCATTTCCTGACTGTACAACAATTTGTCAACTTGTTTCAACCTCCAAATGGTCTAATGAAGCCTTCTCCTTCATGTCAAGTCTTTGCAAGGCTTTTATCTACCTCTCCACACCATGCCTTGACATGGAAAGGTCACCCTTGCAAACCAAGTGCTTAGCACTAGCTGTCTTTCCTAGCCGGGCACTGTCAAGCTCACCTATGAAGGGACTTTCTCCATAAGCCCTTGACTCCTACAAACTTCTAACCCTAACATATTTATAGAAATTGAGCCTAGGCACAATTCCCAAGAGGTTTTACGTTATGTACAGTGGGAATGTGTCTTAAACCTCCATTTCCTATTGACAAACTTAACAAAACAGCAAATGCAAAGAAACAACTATCTACTAAAATGCTTGAAATAGAACTAGAAAGCTAAATGACTACCACATAGGGCTTAATCTATCAGTACCCTACATTCTATGCAAGAAACAATAACATATTCAAACCATTAAAGCTCTATTTTGGAACAAAATCAAAAATTCACTCTAAAACCACTGTTTTTCTTCAACTTCACAAAGCTTCACTACAATACCATTGCAACCAACCAACTCTCAGGTCGAGGCATGCCTTAAATAGGTTACAAAAATAGTTAAGCTCCTTTTGGTTGGTCATGTAAGTGATAAAGATGGCAAAGTTTTAAAACACATAGTGTTTTTCAACTTTTGCCAAAAATTAGAAAACTAAGTAAAAATGAGCTTTTAACTCATTCTCCCTTCCTCAAATTCTATCCTAGAGAACAACTACATCCATTAGCTATATCCTCAACTCAATGGTCAACATGACCTTCTTGATAAACAACAAAACAAAAGAAAAGCATCCTAGACTTCCTAAATGCCTAAGATTTCCTAGGTGCTCCTGTACCAGTTCTTTTTGTATGCTTTCACAACAATAGATGCTCCACATCCTAGTTGAAATGTTTGGGGTTTTAATTTGGGTAAATTGTTTGTCCCTAATATTTTTGTGGAGGTTGAATTAATGCTATAATTCATAGATCTAGGTATAATGATGTCAATATGGTAATCACAGACACTGATGGTAAGAGTATTTTGGAAATAAAGAAAAGTAAAGTTGTAGAGTTTTTCAGAATGAAACCTGATGCTAGTGAAAATATTAGCATGGAAAAGTTGCAAAAGGAATATGCTAAACACAGAGTTGGGTTCAGAAGAGGTGAACTACCAAAGAATAGAAAAGAGAAGGGCTTTGTGTTTGCAATTTAAGAAGCTGAACCATTGGATTGTGAAGAATTCATAGATTATTTCAAATACACATACTTTATGTTGTGTTAGATGCTTCAAGTAAAGTGTGATAGAAGGAGAACATCACCCATGTTAGTTATGATCATGGTTTGACTATGCTAACAGAGTTTCCGAGCAGTTACACTATGACTTGATGAGGTTGAAAGAAAGAAAAAACCCATTGATATTCATACACTATTCATTATTGATGCATATGATATTATACCATGGAAGGGAAGGTTTTGGTTAGGCCATAAAATTGAGACAAGTGGATGAATGGGGTAATAAATTTCTTTTCCAAATGTGGACATACATATGGGATTTGCACTGCCCAAATTCAAATTATGTTGGATTCTGCAAAACCATAAAACTTATTATTTTGGTACAAATGGGATTGGCACCAGCTGAGAGAATTTCTAAAAAAATTCAAGCATTGTTGAGACTAAGAGAATGCGATGATGACTCAAATTATGAGTGCAATTGGGGATATTTTTATTTGTATGATAATTGCATAGTCATCAGTTGTTATGGGACTACTGTGGTGCCACATTTATTGCCTAGGTTTATTTCTAATAGGATGGATTTAACTGAAATAATGTGGCAAATAAAGAATTGTGATGCAAAGAATGTTAGATTATCTAGGAAGGCCTCTATTATTGCATTAACTTTCTCTTTTGATTATTTTATTGTCATGGCAAAGAAATCATGTGAGGTGTTTGGAATAATGATAAATAACTTGAGAATGAATGTAGCCCCTACTAGAAATTTTGATCCAGAGGGGCTCATTAATAGAGAAAAGATAGAAAGGGGAATTGAAATGATTGGTGAAGTCACAGGTTTCCATGAAAGAATTGGTTGGAAACTACAAGGTAAAATCAATTCCTTTAGGGACATGGAAGAACAAGGTGTACCAAAAATCCTTGATGAAGATGGAACACTCAAAGAGTGTGCACCATGGAGGGATTTCTTTAGGCATCAAATAGCTATGGGTCCATAGATAACATACAATGATGATAAGTTGGACTTAATTGTGCTAAATGGTTTAATTAATAATCTCATGAGGATTGAAACAGACATGGACACCTTTGTGAAAGAAGCTAGAGTAGTAATTGATGCAAGATATAATTCATACAACACAAAGGTTCAAAAACTATTGGATATCAGTTGGCCCATAGAGGATGAATACAAGAATTGGCTAGAAAAGTAATGTTTAATAAGTCATAGGGATGGTGAGATGGATATAGAACATGGTTTAGTATAATACAGGTTTGGGATTTGAAATAACTATTTGAGAAAAATCTATATCCTCTCAATTTGAAAATGCACATGGTATTCTAGCCAAGTTTCTTTCTTTTCTTTATGGTTTCTTTTTCTTTCATGTTTCATACTTTTTGCCAAATGAGGTGATGACATGGAATTCTCAAACAACGAGGATACAAGTTCAAGTGTACAAATAACTACCTAGGGTTGAAATGAAATTAAATAATTTGAAATACAAATTGAAATGTAATGTGACCAGCCAATAGCCCGATGATTATTTTCTCCCTTCATCTTATAAAAGGGAATTCAAGGATAATATGCAAGGGTTTTTGAAATTTTTTGGTTGATCTCAAGTAGTCTTAGAAAATATTTTCATGAAGTGTAAGAAGAATACAATGGATATAGAATTACTCATTTAATCCTAGGTTATGAGTTTACATTCACAGTCAGCTTAAAGGTTTTACAACAATTGTGGCATTTGAAAATAAATAATGGAAAATTTCATGCAGATTGTCTTGTATGTATTTTTTCATGAATCAACAATGAAATGATCAAGGATTATTTTATTTGTCTCCAATTAAGGTGGTTGGATGTCTATTTTCATTTATTCTTCAATTCAAGTAGTTTATTTAAATGCTTTCATGCAGTCACTTGTTTGTGTGTTAATTCATAGGATCTTTAAGAATTTTCTTTCTAGAAGGTTTGAGTTATGAATTTCTAATGCAAATCCATAAAAGTCTACAAATGTCAAATTCCTTTATTGTTGCATTACAGTATGTTGTGAATTTGACCTTGTCACCTTATGATAATGCACTATTCTATGTATTAAGGGAATTCAAATATATATGATCAGCTGGATCATGTCAAAGAAAAATTCATTTAATTAAAATCATACTCAAAATGATGACGGCTATTGTAGTTCTCATTCAAATTGCACATTCTCTGCTCTAGGTTATAAAAGTGTAAGGGATTTACCAATTCCTTGCAAATTGTCACTTTTTGAGTCATAGATAAGAGAATGTTTCTTCTTAATATGCAATGCATATGGAAATTTTGTGAAGGAGTGTTGTAAGTACATTGTAGGATCACCCTCTCAGGTCTTGTAGAACTTGAAGTGCAGGAGGAAAGCTAAATTGCTTTCTCTCATTCATTGGCCAACCCATTTTAGGTTCCTAATCATTAGAATTGGAAAATTCATAGGCTTTCTTGAAGATCTGGTTGCTATTTAAAAGAGCCATCAGATTGGTGACTCTGTTGGGGACCTTTCTAAATTTAAAGTCTCTAGTGCAGATCTGGTATAGTCAGATTTAAGTGTTTTGTTATTCTTCGTTAGAATAATTATTAGTTCAAATATTAAAGCTACATACATCTTAACCAATTTATACAAAAAATTTTGGTCAATTATATCATAGTGTGTCAGGTCAAGTTTAGAATTTTCTTTGAGTCACAAATAACAACTCAAGATATAATAATTTTTTATTTTCCAACATTGTGGGTGGCAACTCTGAAGTTTCTCAATCTAGTACAATGACAAGATCTTAAAGGGACCTTGAGAAGAAGGATTCTGATGCAACATTTGACATCATGAGGAAAACTAGAAGTTACATAAAGAAAAATCCTAAGCAGTAGTTAGAACCCAAAGCTAAAAAGGATAAAAAACCTCTATGGAAGAAGAAAACTACTAAATTGGGTAAGTCTATTGAATCTCTTGCTGGAGCATCTCCTACATTCAATAATGAAGTAAATAGTATAAATTCCAAAGAGAATTCAAATAAGGGTGAAATTCCTAAGGAAGGTCAAGGAAGTTTTCCCATTGAACAAGTGTTTGATAATGAGCCTGATATTTCTAGAGAACAAGATAGGTGGGGATTTTGGGAGAATCGTAATAAATTATTAGAACCATGAAAATGTGGAGTTGGGTCTATTTTTCATGGAGGAAACTTTAACCCAATGGGAGAGCTCCATAATCCAGAAACACTTGCTCACACTGAGGGAGATCCAGTTGAGAAAAATTTCATACCCCTACACCAAGTGAGTATCGAGACTTATTAGAAAATGAGGAAGACATAGACAAGGATATTCAAGCCTTGGAGGAGAAAGAAAATTGGCTTGTTGAGAAAGAATAAAAGAAGATACTAAAGGAATTGAAGGAAAAGGAGGATAGGATTAGAGCCAAGCAACATGAGAGGGATGCTAGGGGATAGAAAGTTGAGAAAATGAGAGAGGATGTTGCCAGGCATAAAGCTACTGAAGAGAATGCTACTAAAATAGTAGCCCAAATCACCCATGAAATTCCTAAGGCAACAGTTCAGAAGGGAACCTTTGATACTAGCACTTATACAACAATTGTTACCACTACTAAAACCACTGATCCTCCCAAGAAAACATCATTTGTAGATCATGGGAAGAAACCCATGGATTAGACCCAAAAGAATATCTTCAATACATTAACCACCAATACTAATATAGATACCCACACCTCATCTACCAAAAATCCTATAAATAACCCCAGAGTTGACTCCATTCCATCTGCTACCCCCCTAAATCCTGAACTCATGAAATTGAAGTTGGTAAATGAAAAGTTGCAGGAAGACTTGAAGAAGGCTTAAATTGAATCGACTAATGAAAAAATGGCCAGAAAGTTTTCCTTCCTTCAAATTTCTATACCAACTCCAGAGTCTTCAAGCCCTGCGAAAAATGATAGTGGACCTCACAAGAATATGTTGGGAGGATATACCCTAGTGGAGGTGGTAGTGGCAACAAAGTTGGTGGAGGTAGAGGAGGTAGTTGACATGAATATTAATTCTTATTTTAAGAATGATGAAGAAGATAAGAAAAAGAGTGGTGGTAATAATGTAAGTGGAAAAGGTACAAATGTAGATCAATATAACAATAAGAGGATGCTAAACAAAGTGATACTCATAGGGATGGACATCCCAGGAGGCCACCTCAAACTGATAGGTATAGGAAACTATGTTTTGACAATATTCTTGGCTATCCAAACCCTGTCCCAGATAATATGAGGAAGCATCTCCCTAAATTTATTGGTAATAATGCTTTCAATGGTGAAGATCACTTGAAATCCTTCCAAAGCTTTTTGGAATATTTTGAATTATGGGATGACGATGTTGCCATGAAATACTTTATGAAATCCTAAACTAAGGATGCAAGAGATTGGTACAAGGGTTTACCTGATTCAAATATTGATTCAAAGGAGTATTTCTATAGAGTTTTTAGAGAGTAGTATGGGGATCAGATTGATCCTAGGTTTAGGTTGAATGATTTTAATAACATATCATTTAAGGACATAATGAAACGGTCACCAAATTCAATAGAATATTTCATATGTGTACGATTAGAGTCCCTACTTATCTATGGCCTAATGTTGATGCATGTTTAGTGACCTATTGTAATGCTTATGATTATAAGATGTGTTATCTACTCAGAGATAAGAATCCATAGAATTTGAGAGAGGCCTACAAGATGGTAGTCAACATTGAAAATAACAAGAGAGTCTCTAGTAAAATAGGAAGAAGTGAAGACCCCAAGGCTTTGAAAACCTTAAAGCTCAAAATGACAAGGTTGGTAAAACTATAGCTCCTAACGAAAAGCTAGATCAAGATCTCAGCTTAGTACAAAAGTCAGCGAAGAATGAAAATTTGTAATTCTAGAGAAATGAAAGCTCCCCAAGATTGCAAGACTACCCATATCATACAAACTGGCATAATGGGAAGCCAATTAATAATAATCAAAAGAATGTCTAGGGTACAGCTGATCCTTTGCAAAATAATTCCACCAATTTTATCAAAGACTTGCCATGGTGTGGAGTTTGTCAAATACTTCATTCCTCATAGCAATGTGTTATGGAAATGTTAGTAGAAGAATCTCAAGATAATCAAGTAGGATCCAACTCTTTTTAGGATTGGGATGAAATGACAAATGTACTTATGACTAAATAAGACCTTGGTTGTGAAGAATAATCCTCAAATGATGAGCCTAACATGAGCAGTGTGGATGTTTAGAGACAAGATGTGAATTCTTATGGTCAACAAGTATTGTCATATTAAGGAGAGAATAGATGCATAGTCTATACTCTTGATTCAGATAATGTTTCTTTAAGGAGACCCTCAAATGAGGAAATTGAAAGGTATATAGTTGCATTGAATTTTAAGGCAAGGAATGAATATCATCTAAGGAATATAATTATGATTGGAAATAAAGGTAGCCTAGGTATCATGCTTTTCAAGGAAAGCAATGCGAAAAAAAAATGAACAAAGATAGAGAACAAGAAACAAGAAACAAAACCCAAGGAGGGGAAAGAGATGAGAATTTGGGCCAAGAAAGGAACTAATGAAAAACTTGATGGTGAATTTTCTCATCAAGCTAGGAAATCCAAAGATGTTAAACCCAACGCTGAAAATGTTCAAGGACAAGGTGAGAAGGTAATTCCTCAAGAGTTCATACTCCCTGAGTTACCAAATCATTCTTGAGTAGATATGTTTTAGGTATTAGCTCAAGTCAAAGTGACAATCCCATTCCTAGAAATGATGAGGATAGACAAGCATAAGAATAAGACTATCACTCTTATCAATAGTATTGTTGGTATTAGGAAGGATAAGGTGATAGTTGATCAACTTGAAGCAAGCACAAGCCAAGAAAAAAATGTTCAGGCTGAAGTAGTGATCAATGAAAATCCCAAGATATATTTGGGAACCACTATTACTACCAATCCAAGCCATGTGAATCCATTCTTTCTAAGTTTGATCACTGATGGTAAGTTGATTAGAAATTGCATGATAGAATCAAGGGCATCAAACAATGTAATGCTAGTAAATATCATGGAATAAATGAGCTTAAAGGTTGATAGAACATATGGCAAGTGCTATGACATGCACTCAAGGGAAGTTCCTATTATTGGGGTAATCAATAAGGTTTGATATAAATTGGTATATTTTCCTAAAAAAGGAGTTATATATGAGTGTTATAGTGGTGGATATCCAACCAACTTATGAAATGTTGTTGTCCAAACACTAGAGTGATTCCATGGGTGGGAGTATTTAGTGTGACTTGTCATTTGCAACTTTTTCTATTGACCAAAAAGATGTAAAGATTACTAGAGAACGAAGGGATCCTCACATGATCAAAAATATTGAGGAACTTGAAGAACCAACGAGGATTAATGTTGTGGATATCAATTAAGACACTTTCTGGATTGAGGAAGAGATGCCAAAAGAAATAGTCAAGCCTACACCAATTTTACAAGGAGGTCCTAGAAACACCACAAGAAGACAACCTTTGGACTATGTACTTTGATGGAGCATGTTCAAAGGAAGCATTGAGTGCAAGAGTTATTCTCATCTCTCCACAAGGTAAAACTTTCAAGTACTCCTTATTACAATTTTCTTGTAAAACCAATGTTGTTGAGTATGAGGCCCTCTTAGTTTGAAATTAGCTTCCAAACATGGCATTAAGTGTTTAATGGTGTTGGCGGATTCTGATTTCATAGTTTCCTAGATTAGATCTAAATTTTTTACTAAAAATAAAAGTCTTAGGAAATATAGGAATGAAATTTGGGATACTATTAAGGCCTTTGATGCTTTTGGCATAGAGTGGATTGAAAGGGGACAAAACATTAGTGAAAACTTATTAGCTTATATTGTTGTCAGATTAGATGATGTTACCTTTGATGGTGTTGCACACATAGAAGTATAGACTAGGCCTATAGTTCCTAAGAACATTTGTAATTGGAAAGTGGTTGACGATGACAATGACATCCTGAGATTCTTGCATTGAATTGACCAATATTAAGGCCAAGAGATTTACTTTAGTTCATTTGTAGCTGACTCGGTTGATGGGAAAGAGATGTTATTTGGGAATGAGATAATTCAATTAAAGAAAAATAAAATTCCTAAAGGGTTGGTCGCACTAGAGAGGGTCTTTGATGGCCTTGACAAGTCAAATGTTAAGCAAGAATCTTCCCATAAGAAATATTTACAAGAGATAAATTTAGGGATAGAGAATTCTCCTAAAAAGGTGTATATAGGCAAGAAGATGAAAATCCATGTGAGCAGTATATTAATTTCCTTGTTGAGGAAATACACAAATATGTGTTTATGGTCATATGATGATTTGGAGACTTATAGGGAGGACCTGTTTCAACATGAGATACTACTAAATTTTGATGCAAAGCCTTTTAGGTAGAAATAGAGGCCAATTGACCCCACTCTATAGCCAAAAATGCAAGAGGATCTTACTAAGATATGAGATGCAGGGATTATATTGCCTATCAAGAATTCATCATTGGTCTCAAATCTAGTTCCAGTCAAAGAAAAATGGAGACTTGAGGTTGTGTGTAGACTTCGAAAATTTGAATGTGGCATCTTTAAAAGATAATTACCCTTTGCCTAATATGGAGGAAATGTTGTAGAAGGTGACTGGATGTGAGTTGTTCTCTATGATGGATGGGTTTTCAGGTTATAACCAGGTCATGGTGAAGAATTCAAAACAATTTAAAATTGCATTACAATGCCAAGGGGGACATATGTATATGTAAGTATGTCATTTGGCTTGATTAATGTTGGTGCCACTTTTCAGAGTGCCATGGATGTGGATTTTGCAAATTTTATAGATTTGTTTCTTGCCATTTATCAAGATGATCTTACTATCCACAGCAAGGAGGATCACTACTCACACCTTGAAAAGATATTTATTAGAGCCTTGGAATACGAGATTTCTTTGAATCCCAAGAAATTTCAATTTTGAGTTAAAGAAGGGAAATTGTCAAGGATCACATTGTGTCAAAAGATGGGGCTAGGATTGATCTTGAGCAAGTAGCAGAAATTTATAAGATCCCATAACCCAAGAATGTGAAGGGAATATAGTCATTCTTTGGAAAAATTAACTTTGTATGGAGATTTTTCACTAACTTTGTTGAAACTATAAGACCTATTAATAAAATTCTAAAGAAGAGGGAGACAAAAGAATGGATAGAGGTACCAACAAAAGCTTTCCAAGCCATTAAGGATGCTATCAAGGATGCCCTTCTCCCTAAATCCCTTGACTATTCAAAGCCTTTTCAGTTATTCACATTTTCTTCATTACATACTATAGTAGGGGTTTTAATTCAAAAGAATGATGATGGTTTTGATCAACCTATATCCTTCTTTAGAAAATCATTACAGTGAGCAGAGTTAAAGTATGATCCTACAAAGGAGTGGGCATATCCCCTAGTCAAGGTTGTTAAAAATTTCTAAACATATTTGACTTGAGCTACAGTTGTAGCATATGTCCCAACAGCAGTAGTCAATTACATATTTGACTGAAGCTAAAATTGTAGCATATGTATCCAATTCATTAGTAATAAAAGGTTTAGATGATATAGTTTTTCTAAATTAAATCAATTTTTTTATTGTTTCATTTGATGTGTTTAGTTTTTAGTTTTTAGTTTTTCTAATTTTTCTAATTGAAATGAACTATGAACTAATACTAAAAATGAAAATTGTAAAAATATAATGCTATCCATAATTTCCATGAAATTGAATTATGCTAGTTCTAATGATTTCAATGTAATAAAAAATAACTGAACTAAAATAGAAAAGTAACTGAGACAAACAACCACTTAAAAAAATGGAAACTAGATTTTGAAAATAGTAATGTAAAATGTGCAATAGGACTAATTCGTCCAGGATGGAAAATGAGTCCTAGTATGGATATTTTTTAAATTCTTTTGAATTTTCTAGTGCATGCTTATGTGTTCTATTCTATACAAGGGTATGTGTAGGATCATGATGGGTCAAAAAGTGGCGATATGATGGGTGTGTGTAGGGTATGTGGTTGATGACTTTTTTTACCCAAAATTGATGAAATGAAAAGGGTTTTTAAAGGAGATTCTCAAATTTCCACCAATATAAATTATTCTTTACTTTGAATTTAATAAATTATTATTATCCATTTTCTATTTAAATTATGACTAAAGTCCTGATTAATAGGCTGATTGAAAAAAGAAAACTATAGATTTCAAACGATATCACATTTTTTGAATCCAAAACATGTGTCACATTCTATGTTTCATACACTATAGGATTAAAAAAAGAAAAATTGAATTTCATGAAGTTTTGACCAAGTTAAGGTGGTTAGACATACGAGTTTTTATATTTTTTAAAATTTGTAATTAAAAATTCATAATTAATTATTTACTTGGAAAAAAATTACAAAAAATTATGCATCACATTGAGACATGAGTCCTCTACTTATATCTAAAATCTTATAAAAAAAATATTATCATTTTATTGTGGTTATGGTGGTTAGAAAGACACCTACTTCTTATTTTTTCGCTAAAATTTAAGTACTACTGCATTGAAATTTAAAATTGTCACCAAATAGGTTTTTTTTAAAAATAAACTTAGCAGTTTAGAAACTACATCCAATTTTCTATAGATTCTATTCTTACATATTTTTGAAATAATATAGACAACTTATTCAAAATTTTACGTTAAGTTTCCTAAGTATCATTTTTCTGAATTTTTGCCACTTAAGGGCCTATTTTTTCCATGGTGATCCTGCACATACCCACAATGCAAATATAAAGTGCAGATGCATAATTTTGCTATTTTTCAATGAAATGAAGTGCAATAATGCAAGCTAAATGAGCTTTTTACTAACACAAATTTTTAAACCCTAGAATGTAAGTGAAATAATAAAAAATGAAATTTAATGTTAATGTAAGCTATTCCTAGGATGTAAATGCACTCTAAATCAGAAATATGATGCTCTAAATTTAGGTTCACCAAAATGAACCAAAGTTTTTTGTGTGGGGGTCTCTCTTACACTTCTAGGGTTTTGAACCTAAAAGGAGTAAGGTACAAAAAATATTAATGGATCACTCAAGAACAAACCCTTGAGATTCCCATAGAAATGAGATTGAAATCTATCAAATGGGATTGTCCGAACGAATGAAAATTGATAAAAGAGATTCACTATCAAATATAAACCTAGAAAATGCAAGATGTTTGAAAGCATAGTGTGAAATGCAAAAAGACCTAAATGACCTATACAATGCTTTGAAAATACAATCAAGATAAAATAGGAAAGTGTAAAAGTAAATGGTGTGCACTTAGAAATCCTAAAATAATTGAAAGTAGCTTTGAAAATCTGAAAATGTTAACTTTTTGATTAACTGGGACTCATTCGCCAACTTGGGTGAATTAGTCTTAGATTAGGGTTCTACCTAGAAATATATTGCAGAGTGTGAATGGTGGATCTAGACCTACAAAAACACAAACAAACAACACAATATTAGTCCTTTATGTAAATCAAAACCATCATTCCCCATATGATTCATTTGAAACATGAAGAACAAGAAATAAAGTAAATAACAAAAATGAAAGAAAACTACATCTCATTCAAATGCTCAAACTTTGAATTCTTGCAAGATTGATGATGATCAATGGTGCTCATTGATAAAATTTTCCATAACCTAGCTATGAAATTGAAAACTATGAAACTTGGATGATACTGGATGGAATTGCTCAAAACATGAAGATAATGATGTTGCATAAAGTTGTGGATCCCAAATTAGTAAAAGAGCCTTCTATTTATAGAAGAGAATGATGGAAGAATGAGAAAAAATGATGAATGTGGGATAAAACATCAACCAATGGAAAAATGCTACTTGTCAACATGTTAGTGGATAGAGGTGGAGCATATTTTGATGAATGTGCAAATAAATGCTATTAGGTGGATATTTGAATTTGAGGAAGTAACATGTTTGAGCGAGAAGAAAGGAGAGTTAATGCAACTTGGCTCAAGAAAAAGGAAATGTAAGAGGCCTTTAATGCCTTGTTGGATGGACAAGTCCTTTTGGGAGGGAATTTCCAAATTTGAGGAATATATTCCAACTTGATTCCATTTTGAATGAAAATAGGAGATTTAATAAATCAATTAATTAATTTACTTGCACAAGTTGCAAAATATAGAGGATTTGATGGATTAGAGTTAGGATTAATCAAAATTTGATTAAATTATATGATAATTAGTTGATTTGACACTTTTATGTAGGTTTTAGGACTTAAATAAATCAAAATGAGATGAATAATGAATAAAAAGATTTAGTTAAATAAAGTTTGATTTATTTAACTAAAGGGGGTGATGTTAGATTTAAATCAAATAAATATTAATTTATTTAATTAAAAGAAGATAGCGATTTAATTAGATAAAATTGATTTATATAATTGAAAGATGAAATATGATTAATTTAATCAAATAAAGATTATTCAATTAAATGGTTAGCCAAGGAGATGATTTAGGATAAACTAGTGCTAGTAAATCAAGATCAAGTCCACGAGATCAATTAGTATATTTTACATGCCTACATTTTCCCCCTCTTTGAAGCAAATTACTTGTTGCTTTGGTTCAAAGAATAAACTTGTGAAGATCAACATTTAAAAAAAAATCAATTTTTTCATATGCCCTACTACTGCCCCCTCGAGAGATCAGATGAAATTTTGGTTTTTTGGGTAAACTCGCAAAAAAAGAGGAAAAACTTCCCGATGGGTCCAGAAAGGCTTTAGGATGCCAAAAACATGCCAAAATATGAAAAAAAGACCTAAAATGAGCCTCAATCGAGAGAAAATGGGGTTGGGGGCATGAAACCCTAGTTTGATGGCTAAACAGGGTAAAAAACCCTAACTTTCATGCTTCAATAACCCTCAAGGGGTCACTTTCAATTCATTTTCACACTCAGTCTTTACAAAATTCTTGTTTTGAGCTCTAACCTTCGTGTGAAATGGTGCAAAGATTTCTTCCCTGACGCATCTTCGAGTGAGTGAGAGTCTACCAATGACTTCCAGGCGTAGGACCACCGGTATGTGACCCTAACCCAACTTATATTTTTTTATTTTTGTGCACATTTAAAAGGGTTTGAAATTCAAAATAGTCTAGTAGCACTGTTTAGCACCACTCAAAGGGTAGAATCGGCACCGCTAGGCCTCAAACCATGCCACTATTACGATATGCAATGTTGTGTTGCAGTTTAGGATTTAGGGCTCAAACTCCAAATGGCACCACATATGGAAACAGTGCCACTACATTCTAGTTAGGTGTTTAGGGTTCTTAGGTCAAATAAGTGCACAGTTAAACATCGACACCATGGTTGAGTTTGCAATTTGGGGCCTCCCACGGTGCAATTTGGAGCTTCCAAACAATGATTCCTTTTGTATTTTAGTTTTAAAAACTTCAAACAAGAGCCAAATTTTTTATGAAACTTGATGTTGTGGCCTTATTGGTGTAGGAGGATAGGGAGCCTATTCATTCACATGAGCACCGATCCCTAGTGCTTAGTAGATTGTCTAGATTGCATGAGTTGCTTCAAGAGCACCTTGGAGTGATCGGTCTATGGTATGTCGTGTATGCAACTTCCATCAAGAGACACCTAGGCATGATGATCGCACTGGTAGAGAGATGGCATAGCGATATATCATCCTTTAACCTTCCCATAGGTGAGGCAACCATCACACTAGAGGATGTCTAGTGAATTCTTCGATTTCCCATCCATGGTGAGAGGGTTATTTATAACATGGATGTTGGCATAGATGCATGATATGAGATTATGAAGCTAGATGAGATTGGCTTTGTCGAGGGATGGATTGATCTTGAGCATTACAAGGGTCAAGTGTCTACCTTTTGATTGATTGTGGTGACTATGAGTTGAGGATTTGTAGCTCTAGATCAATGGGGCAGGTATTTCAGTTCAGGATGGGGTCTAGCTTTGGAGTGGAAGCTCTTCAAGAGGTGTTGCTTTGCATGGGGACCAGTGATGTTGGCCTCACTATATCATGATTTGCATGAGTTCGCATATTGTGACAACTGAGCCATCGATGCAAGGGTCACACTTCTACACATCTAGGCATGGGAGCACATAGTTGTGCTTCGATCAATGGTCACTATGGTCGACATGGAGCCCGATGACCTAGTGGTCTTGCGATATAGGGGTGGTCTAAAATTCACGCACACAGGACAAGCTAGCATCCCTCACTGGAGGAGGGTTATTGTTGAGATGACCACCTTTACATCGAGGCCCTAGGTAGGGATTCTTGCATGGTAGGATGATGTATATCAAGTCCTTTATGTTAGACAAGATAGGATCATGCAGGGATGTGATCATACCATGATTGAGTGCTACTTGCCTGATCAAGTAGCGAGATAGTTTGGTGATATTCAGGACAAGCCAGATGATCTGTATGTGGTAATTTTTCCTAAGACTACCTAAGAGATGACAATGGGTTAGAAAATCCCACTAGAGGATGTAGTCAACTCATTCAAATAGCTAGTATCCAGATCTTAGGCTTATGATCAGGGGCAGCTAGACCCAGGGACCACACAGGCTTATGTTGACTAGTTCAAACCACCAGTCTGGTTGACATTGCTAGTGATAGTTCTTCTGTGGTGGATACCTCAAGGTTGGACAATAGGGAAAGGGTTGGGATGAAGAGTACAAGGAGATGAATATGGAGATGGATCATGAGGAGATAGACCACCTCCACACCCACTATATCAAGGGGATGGGCATCAACTAAGGGATGCCCACAGGTATCAGTAGCCACCCCAAAGGGAGAACCCACCACCACCACTTGTGCCACCTCAGCTTGACCAGAGGGATGTTTCAATACAACTTTCGGTACAGGTGAAAACATTGATGGCCAAGAGAGACTAGGCCCAGAAGTAGGTCTAGGACCTTACAACAAAGCATGATAAAGTTGTATAGCAGCGGCGGGCCATAGAGCTATAGCTGGCCCAAGAGGTCTATAGATGCCAGTAACTGGAAAGCATGAAAAATGTGACATAGGGAAAGATAGTACCTGTGTGTATGTACCATGAGGCCATCAGAGAGGATGAGTATTAAAGGGTACATTATCGATAAGTAGTGCCTTTGGTGGCTCGGGTGCTATAGTTTTCCCAGTAGACAGGATAGAGGTAGGACCAGCCTAAGAGGTAGGCGGGCAAGGGGAGTAGCCACTAGGGCTAGCTCACAATTTTTATCAGTGACACCATTCTTTTTGAGATCCATGGGCTCTATTTTTTTATAGCTCTATGGGAATTTGTATACATTGATTGAAACACACATTTGATCTTGATTCTTTTGTACCATGATAGTTACATTATTGATACATATATGATATGATTCGATTATGATATGTGTCTATTCTATTCATGCATGATGGCTAGATGTATTTACTTTTCTATATGCCATGTGATGACATGATGTGACTTTATTTTATGTGGTGTATGTATGATTCTATACTATGCAATGTATGTTTATGGAGATGCTTATGGATGGATGAATGCATCTCTTTTTCAATATCTTTTCTATGCACTTTTTATGATGATGTATGGATGATATGGATGTAAATGTTATGATATGAAAATGATTTTAAAATACTTAGATTATCAAATCTATATTATCTATCTAATGGATGATGATGTTATATGTTATAGTCATGAGATGTATGAGATGTTATGACATATTCTTTTCTTTTTCAATATCTTTTCATGTATGATATGATCGTGCATGTATGGATGACATGATGATGCCTATATAATTATGCAAATGGATGATATGATGATGTGATGATGCACATGAGGATGCTTTTATAATGACGCTTTTATGATTATACAAGGGATGCAAATGTATGGTTTATGAGATACTTAGAATAACTAATCTATATTATGCAATGATGCAATGCATGTGAGATGATCATTGTTTCCTATATGATATGATATGGATGATATACAACATGTTGATGGTTTGAGGATGTAGGATGGATGCATTAGCGATGTTTTTATTAATTGTCATGGCACCACACTAGCATGGAGAGAAGAAAGATGAAAAGAAGATCCAACAAGTCCATGATCTATGAGACTTTATTAGATATGATGATAATGATGATGATGATTTTCTTATTAGAAATTGGGATTTAAAAAGGGCTACTTACCTTATGTTTGATAACACATGTTGGCACAATGCATCAGGGTATAAAGAACTAGGATGGAATTGCACCTAGTGTGATGGACTTTGATTTGATAATCAGATAGGAGTATTCATGTTCACACCTAATATGCAGAACCTCATTCAAGATGTAGTTAAGATATTCCAAACATGTCAGACCAAAATATAGAAAGGAAATCCTTCCTTTGTGGTCAACAAGACACCTAAAACACCCTCCCTATAGACTAAACAAATTAGGCATGACCAAGGTTATATTACAAGAATATCCAACAAGCACATTAGATAAAAGATAATGATCATTGCCCAATTCCTTTTGTTTGGACATCATCAAGAGATTATAGGAATGAGTGCAATAAGATAAGTTAAAAGACAAAGATCAAGTAAAAAACAAGCTAATGTTCTTCATACCACTAGCCAAGACTAAAATATGATGATGCCTGATGTTGATTTCCATTGTAGGAAGGATGCACCCTAGGACATGATGTTATCAGATGATTTGGGACAACCTGGATGATGAGCTATTAGTACCAAGAGTTGACCAACTTGTTTACTTAATGATCTAGACTTGAGACCTTGATGCTTAAGTTTGACTTTTAACCTACAAGACTTGTTCGCGATTGTTGTACCAAAGGTTGAGGGTGATGATTTACTTATTATAAGCGAATGTCTATTGTGGGTGAAAGCGAGATGGGATGGATGGATTTTTTCAAATATTTGGATGTTTTTGACATTTTGAAATATTTTGAGGCTCTTTTTGGGTTTTTTTTTTAGATGTTTTATGAATGTTTGATTTTCAAAATTTTTAATTTTTTTGGGGTTTTTTGAGATTTTGACCAAGAAACTAATCTAAAGACCTATCCTAGGGGCCTCAGGGGCCAACTAAAGATTACACTTTCATACGTTATACATGTACAGACCACATAGTTTGACTATCATAGACTCGATTTATTGATGAGATATGAACAAATGGATTTCCAATTTATTATGATGGACTCCTAAAGGACTAACCAAAGTGTCTCGGGGGATGATCAATGATCAACCTTGACTACGTTTAGAGCTTAGAGACCCATATTTTGACAAGATAACTCTATTTTTGACTTTTTGGTTGACTTTTTGACCTATTTTTGGATTTTGATATGTTTTGAATGTTTTTGATACTTTTTGATTTTTTGAATGTTTTGGATTTTTTGGGTGTTTTGATGTTTTTGGATTTTTCTAATTTTAAGGAAGACTTCAAGAATATACGCAAATCCAATCTAATGAGAAAATGCCCCTAGAGTGATGTAATAGACTACTTTGATATAGGTAGGACAAACTGACCTTGAGAATGGGCCAAGTAGTACTAGGAGGGATCATGATACAAACACAAGACAAAGCTATGATGTGGACATGGATGGGTGACAAAAGGAGATATGGAATGCGATGGATGAATGATATAGAATAAGCCATAGAGATCCCGGTGGATGGAAAGTGATTATTTACACAAGGTGCCTATTTTCCAGGTTTTCACCAAGGTACTTGTTCAAAGCACCACCATATTAGTTTTCACTAGAGGACAATTTTTTCCCTTTACTTTTTTTTTTAATCCTTTTTCTGTTGTTTTTGGATTTTTATTTTTATTTTTATTTTTTTTGGTTTTATACTGTGGAAATTTTAGGCATAAATATTTTTGAGATGAGAGCTATTCATTGGCTCCAATAGGGGTTCCCTTTCTGGTGTTGATAACTGATATTCTGCTAACTTGTAACATGTTGTGAAGATGAAGGGTCCTTATCAATTGGGTTCAAACTTTCCCTTGTCTAGATTTAGAACATTCTTCTAATTCTCCTTTAGCACAAGTTCTCTGACTTGAAAGGTCCGATTCCTGATCTTCTTGCTATAACTTTGCTTGAGATAGTTTTGGTAGACTTGCAAATGGTTTAAGGCATCCATGCACCACTCATCTAGTAGTTCTAGCTCATTTAATCTTGACACGTGATATTCTTCATTTGTGATGATATTTTACAATGATATTCTTAGGGACAAAAGCTCAATCTCAATAGGGAGGATGGATTTTGATCTGTAGACCAAGGGGAAAGGGGTGGCACCTATTAGTGTGTGGATGCTTGTTCAGTAGGCCCATAAGGCAAGATTCAACTAACAATGCTAGTGACAACCATCATTATTGATTATTTTCTTAAGAATTTTTAGGATGGTCTTATTTGTAGCCTCAGCTTGGTCATTTCCTTGGGGGTAGTATGGGGTGGAAAAGTGATGTTGGATATTGAACTTTTAGCATAGGTCTCAGACATCTTGTTTTTTGAAAGGTGTCTTGTTATCTGAGATAATGGCTTAAGGGACACCATAGTGAAAAATTAGGTAATTCAATATGAACTTGGATATATTATTTCCTATGATATAGGTCATGGGGATGACTTCAACCCACTTCATGAAATACTCCATGGCGGTGATGATAAACTTATGTCCACTAGATGAGATGGGGGTAATTTTTCCAATGAGATCAACCCCCATTGTGAAAAGGTCCAAGGTGTAATGATTAGGTGGAGCTCCTAAGTTGGTCCATAGATGAGATCCCCATGTTGTTAACACTAAAAACACCTTCAGACAAACTCATGAGCTTACCTCTCCAGTGTAGGACAATAGCACCCAGTCCTCACCAGTTTCCTAGCCAAGGTCATACCACTCAAATGTGAACCACAAATGTCATTATGTACCTCAGTTAAAGTGGTCAAAGCTTCCTCAACATTTAGGCATCATAAAAGGATTCCTTCAATGCTTCTATAGTATAGGGTATCTCCTAGGATGAAAAAATGGGATGAGTTTTTCACAAAGGCTCTTTCGAGGTTTGGGGTTATATCTACAGGGAGGACTCATATTCTCAAGTAAGTGTATATATCATGATACCAGGGATCACTGGGAACAATGACTTCACATACAAATTTAGACTCTAGTACCTCTAATGTTGGTATGAGAAGCTGCTTTATGAGGAATTCTTACTTTGGGACATTGTGTGGGATATCCAATAGTGACCCAATTGTAGCCATTGCATCCGCCACTCTGTTATTTTCTCTTTGTAGCTTCTCAAAGGTTATATCAATGAAGGACTCTTTGAGATTCTCCACTAGTTTCTTGTATGGAGTCAACTTGTCATCCTTCATTTTGTACTCATTGTTCACTTGGTTGATTATGATTTGTGAGTCTCCATAAACTTTGAGTGTGATTATCTACCACTACACTACAATTCTCAACTCTATGACAAGAGCCTCATATTCTACAATGTTATTTGTGCAAGGAAATGATAGCTTGTATTATTTAGGTATGCAATCCCCTTGTGGTGTGATGAAGAAGAGTTTGGAATCTGACCCATGTTGTGTGTAGGATCCATCAAAGTACATTTTCCAGTGATCTACTACACTTAGGTTGAAGACTGAATCACTAGGGAACTCTGATACGAGTGGATTCTCTCAATATATTGGTGCTTCTTCTAGTTGATCTAAAATTTCTTATCCTTTTACGGCCTTTCATTCCACATACGCAATGTATTGTTCTATCAAGATCATAACCCAATTAGTTTTTCACCTTGTGAGCATTGCTATAGAAAGAAAGTACTTGAGAGGGTCTATCTTTGCAATGAGTTTTATCTAATGTGCTAGCATGCAATGTCTGAATTTTTGTGTCGTGAACACAACTGCCAAGCAAGCTTTCTCAATGGATGTGTAATTCAACTTGTGTCCCATTGTAGTCCTATTGATGTATTAAATAGCTCCCTCTTTCCCATTTTCATTGTGTTGTGCTAAGAGAGGGTTGAGAGTTGTTGTTACTCATATGTATAGGATCAAGGGTTTTCCTAGAATTCATGGCATGAGAACTAGTGGTGTGAGAAAGTACTCCTTGATTTTTTGAATACCTGATCACATTTCTCGTCCCATTTGTATGCTACCCCCTTGTGGAGTAGATGAGAATATGGGATAGCCTTTTCTGCTAGTTGTGCTATGAATTAAGAAATGGACTGGAGTCTTCCTTGTAGGCCTCTTAGTTGTTTCAATGCTTTTAGTGCTTTCATTTCAAGGATTTCCTTAACTTTGGCAAGGTCTATCTTTATTCCTCTCATGGATACAATGTACCCTAGGAGCTTGCCTGATTGTACCCTGAAGACATATTTGGGTATGTGCAAGATCATGATGGGCCAAAAAGTGGCAATATGATGGGTATTTGTAGGGTATGTTGCTGATAACTTTTTCTTTACCCAAAATTGATGAAGTGAAAAGGGTTTTTAAAGGAGATTCTTAGTTTTTCACCAATATAAATTATGATTTACTTTGAATTTAATAAATAATTATTATTCATTTTCTATTTGAATTATGACTAAAGCCCTGATTGATAGGCTGATTGAAAAACATCTATACCTTTCAAATGGTATCACATTTTTTGAATCCAAAACATGTGTCACATTATGTGCTTCGCATACTATAGGATTTTTCAAGTTCTGACCAAGTTAGGGTGGTTAGACATATGAGTTTTATATTTTTAAAAGTTGTAATAAAAATTCATAATTAATTATTTACTTGTAAAAATTATTACAAAAAAATGCATCACATCTAGACATGGAGTCCTCTACTTATATCTAAAATCTTACAAAAATAATATAATTTTATTGTAGTTGGGTGGTTAGGCAAACACCTAATTCTTATTTTTTCCTTGAAATTTAAGTACTACTACATTGAAATTTCAAAATTTCACCAAATAGATTTTTTTCTTTTAAAATAAACCTTGTAGTTTAGAAACTACATTCAATTTTCTACAGATTCTATTGTTACACATTTTTGAAATAATATAGATAACTTATTCAAATTTTTACATCAAGTTTCCTAACTCTGATTTTTTTGAATTTTTTGCCACTTAAGGGCCTATTTTTTGCATGATGGTCCTGCACATACCCATTTCTTTGGATTTAGTTGGACCTTGTAATTTTCTAGCCTATAAAAGATGGAGCTTAATGCTGATATGTGATCTCAATGTTTCTTTGATTTAGACAATATGCTATCTACGTAATCTTCCACAATTTTATGAATCATATCATGAAAGATTAGTTTCATGGCCCTTTGGTTTGTAGCTCCTACATTCTTTAACCCAAACAACATTATATTCAAGTAATATGTCCCCCATAGACAAGTGAAAGTTGTTTTGTGTTGGTCATATTTGGCTATCATGATCTAGTTGTAACTTGAGAATCCATCCATTAATGATAGCATCTCATGTCTCACCACCATATCCATAATTATGCCAATGTTTGGGAGAGGGAAATCATCCTTGGGACATGCTTTGTTAAGGATATCTGAATTCCATGTAGATGCAAATGCCCCTACTAGGCTTTGAAACAAGTACAATATTTGAGACCCACTCTGAATAATCAATCGGTCATATGAATCCTACATCTAGGAGCTTTTGTAATTCTATTTTGGCCAACAATACTATTTGGGGATGCATTTTCCTTAGCTTTTATCTCAGTAGTTTTTCTTTGGGATATACAACTGGGTGGTGAACTATAATGTCTGGATCAAGCCTAGGCATGTCGGCATAGGCCCATGCAAATTTTATCTTTCTTTCTTTTAGGAATGCTGTAAGAAGCTCTTGTTCTTCTATCATAAGTGATTCTACATAGAATGTTATGTGCGGCATTTCCTCTATTCCTAGGTTGACTGGATTGCACTTCTTTACTAAGACCACTGACTTCTCCTAATGAATAGCACTAGGGGGAAGATTTAATCCCTCATCCTCTAGTGCCTCAAAGAGGTTTTACCATTGGACATGTCCTTTATTTTTACTACTTTTGGGTCAGAGAGTGCAACAATGTGGTTTTCACTCAAAAACCTAGAGATTATTCTCAGATTTTCACTTCTATGACTGAAGGATTCAATCATTTCCCCATAGTAGGCATGTGTGTCTAGCACAATGTCGAACCCAGCTTTTTGATCTCCACATGGTATAGTATCCCGCAATCCCATGAATTTTGAGAGTGCCTCTTCATTTTTGAATGTGTCCAAAAATGGTGGTCCTCATTGGTTGTAATCGATGAGTTTGGGATAGACTAAGTTTATCTCATGGGTTTGATTGTTGGACATAAAAGACAAGGTACTAATCATGATAAGGGAGGAATCCATGAATAGCATGGGCAATTTAGTTATGGGATCTTCATCACCACACACATCAGTTATGTCAAAGGTGAAGTTATCTATGAATCGACCTATGGATATTGGTAACTGAAGGGCAAATGCTAATAGCTAAAAGGGATTTTTGGCCTTTTTAACTAGTGCACCCTTTCCAAGTATGGTTACCTTCGGAGGGGTACATCTGAGGCCAATATTTCTCATATGCTTCTTCGAAATGAGAGGTACTAGAAGACCATTTTCATTCTGTCCAAGTTTCTTATTTCTATTATAGCCCATACCAACCATCATTTGTAATCCTTTGTTGCCCTCATCCATGGGAAGATTAGGCATGGGCCTTTCATCTTGGTACAATAAGCTTGATATGTATTTTTCATCTACCACTTCCTGAAATAGATCTCCCCAACATCTAAATCTAGACGGGTCTACCTTGAAGGTTTGGGATGATGTTTCAGTTGGTTAGGGTTTCCTATGATACCTAGGAGATTGAGGTAACTCTCCTATTACGAAAGCACTTTTCTTCATTCTATAATACCCACACCCATTTTCTTGGATAATGACTTTGATTTCAGAGATATCAAGAATGGTAGGTGTCTTTGTCTTAGAAGTGGAGACTAAAGTAGCTAGGTCTACATATTGAGTTGTAGGGCCTTCATCGCTCTTTGGGACTTGACGGATTTTATAGTACTTTTCTTCTAGGTTCTTGCAGTAATAAAATGGCTCAGGTTCACCATGGTTTGTGACCTCTTAGTTTTGATATGGGAATTTTATGCATTGATGGAAAGTGGATGTGACAACTTGCATCCCATGGATCCATGGATGCCCCAAGAGAATATTATAAGGAAAATCAAGGTTAAGGACCTAGCATGTGGTTTCCATAATGGATGGCCCTACTTGAATAGGGAGCTAAATAGTGCCTTGAGACACTCTTTCCTAATCATCATATGCTTTGATTGTGATACCTTTACCATTTTCAATGGCATCCTTGGAGAATCCCATATTCTTTATTAGTTTTAGGGAACAAATATTTAGACCTGCACCCCCATCCACCAAGACCCTTTTGAATTTGTTTTTATGAACCAGTACTTCAAGATGGAGTGCAAAATTATGAGATGGTTGGATGGGAAAGTCCTGACCAGAGAATTTTAGGAGATTTGGGGTGGTGACATGTCTAACCATGGCTTGGAACTAATTAGCATCAAGATCCACGGAGATGGTTGATGAAGCCAATGCTTCTTCTAGGATTTTTCTGTGTGGATGATATCTTCAGCAACTCCATGATGAAGATCTGAGTGGGGGTTATTTTCAGCTGGTCCAAGAAATTGTAGCCATTCAGAATGGATTTTAGATTTGAGGTGGATTCTCTAGGTGGCTATGATGACCTAGCAATGGTAACCTTGCCACTATGTGTGGTGACTCCATAATCAACTTTGGCTCCCTTCATGTTAACAACAATGATCCATTCATCTAGGGATATGGCAATATGATCATACACATGGTTCACATTGGCATACTTGGTATTTCCATGGTTTTTCCCTTGGTTATGATCTGGCATCATATTCGTGTATATTTGTAGATCTTGATTTCTGGTTGATTGCTCAACATTTATGATCTTGTCATCGATGAGGTCTTGGATCAAATTTTTCAACCTCATGCAACTGGCCATTGTGTGTCCCTTGATTTTATGAAAATCAAAAAGGTGGTTTTCATTGTACCATGGTGGTTTCACTTGGGGTTCTTGATAATTCTCATAGATGGGGATTTTGATGAGATTCTCATTACCCTGTTTCTTCATGACCAATTCAATTGGTTCCCCAAGGGCTATATATTTTTTCTTGGGGTGATATTTATTTCATAGGAGTGGTCCCCTTGATTATTTAGGTTGTTGACATGATTATTGGGTGGTTGTTGTGATACCATATTGGCTTGCATATTGTTTCAATTGTTGCCTTGTGGTTGTTGGTATGATGGCATGTTTTCTTTTGGAGCACTAATTATGACCTTAGCATCCACCACACCATCATTATTGATATTTTTTTCTTCACCCATGTGCAAGGTTTGTCATTGTAGTTGGTGGATGGGTGGTTGTCTTTATGTTCTTGATATGTGGGTGTCCCCTCTTGTGCAATAAGGTATCATTCAATGTTGAGTGCCTTGTGGATCAAATGGTCACACGTGGTGATACATTGCATTTTAAGATGGAATGACAAGGTTTTCTCAAGATTGGCAATGATGGTGCAAATTTGTTGTTCCTCTTGGCCTTGGATCACCATCATTGTAAGAAGGAAGTGAATGATTCCACCTTAGCTTATTTAAGAGAAGAAAATTCCTCTAGACTCACATCTATACCTATGTTAAAGGAGTAGTTTTTTATGAATGCATTCACAATCTCTTGGAATATTTTGATTCTCAGAGGAAGGTGAGAGAACCATTCCATGGTTAGGCTAGCCAAAATTCAAGGGAATAATCACATTAAATATGTATCATTGTATGCAACCTCCATGGAATGTACTTGGAATTCCCTGATGTGATCTTCAAGGTTTCTTGTCGCATGATATTTGTCAAATTTTTGGATTTCAAATCCCTTTGGGAATGGTACCATTACAAGGCCCCTATCAAATGGATAGGGGGATAAATTTCTTGGTTTTTTTGTTGTTTTCCCAATTTGGAGATCTAGCACTTGTTACGAGAGCAATTTGATTTGTGTCATCACATCATTTTGCAGATCAGGAGGTGGAGTGAATGTGTTTTGAGGTAGTTGAAATTTTTGAGTGATGGGCAGGGTGTTTTTCACATTTATGGGAGTTTTTTGCAAGCTCTGCTATGTGATCAAGGCTTGTTGATATGCTTGCATTTGTTGTTGTGCCAACAACGCTTGTTGTTGGTCTTGCTACTATTGTGCCAACAATGCTTATTGTTGGTCTTGTTTTTGTTGTGCCAACAATGCTTTTTGTTGGGCTAGTAATTAGTTGGCTTCTTGTTGCACTTGGTACTATTGTAGGGATTACTAATATGCTTGTTTTTGGGCAGCTTGGTATTGTGCCTGAGCTTGTGCTTGTTGAGCTTGAAATTGGGCTTATGCTTGGGCTTGAGCTTGTTGTGTTGCTTGTGTAGCCTATGCAACTTGTGCAGCTTGTACAACTTGGATAGATTGGGTAGCTTGCCATTGTTGTAATAAGGCTTGAGCTTGGGTAGCTTGTTGTGCCTATTGCACCTATTGTGTGGTTGTTGTTCCTACACTTGTTGAGTATATTGTTGTGTAGCTTCCCTATTTTTTTGTGCTTGTTGAGCTTGGAGCTACTAAAATTCCTTTTGATAGGCCTGTTGCGTTGCTTGCAACATGATGCTATATGGGTTAGCCATGCTTGGGATTGGTGGTGGTGGTGGATTTAGAATGGTGTTCATTGTTGTGATGAGAGGTATCATTGAATTGATAATAGGGATTTGTGTAGTAGATGGTGTGATTGATATGATTGGTCCTTGAGAGACCACGCTTATGGATGGTGAGGTGATTTATTGGGTACCTTGGATGGTTTCCACCTATTGTTGCAATATTAATGGAAAGATTGAAGGATTTGGTATGATGTTTTGATTTATGATAGTGGGTTGTTTTTAATTTGTTTATTTATGGTTGGTAAAAGGGGTTTCCCTAAATCGAGGAGTGGTGTGGATGTTAACAGAAAAGGCAGAAGTGGTGGAACAATGGGTGGTGTATTCCCTTGAGGAAATGATGATGTTGAGGGATCAAAGATGACCCCTTGTCCAAATAGCCCACCTCCTTGAAAATTCATAGGGAGAGAGGTTTGTATGTTAAGAGGATATGTCAGCATTGCGTGAAAAGTCTATGGGTAGTTGGGGTCATAAAAGGTGAGTGGAATGTATGGGTGTAGCGGATTCAATGGGAAAGATTGAACCAAGATGGTGTTCACATCCAAATCTTGGTTGTTAACAGGTGGATGTGTTTGAAGAGCATGAAGTAATGAGCTCCCCTTGTTGAAAATAGGTTGAGTTGGAGCAATGGATGATGTGATTTATGGGATGGTTTGAGTGGTTATTTGAAATGATGGTGCAAATGAGATTGGGGGCATAATCTCAAGAGGCTTCTCCAAAATCGTTCTTACATCATAGTCAGAAGGGAGTTTAGCCCCTTCTTTTTCCAACTCCAACATGTATTGTGAGGGATTAAGTTTCATCATGGCATTGAAAATTTTGTGAGTCTCGGTATTTTGGACCATTTCAATAATTTCATCTTGATTCATCCCTAGAACATTGCTGGTGATGTCCTCCACCTGGCCACCTTCCTCTTGATGATCTTGTGGAAGTGGAGGGAGATTGAGTGTGGGATTGCTAGATCTAATTGGATTGATTTTGGGTATGGTTTGACTCAAGTTACTTGAATTGGATGTTTCTTTTTTTGTTTCCATGTTCTTCTTGTGTTGTGATCTAGTTTGGACCATAAAATGAGGATCAATTTTTAGGGAGGTGAATCTCTAATTCCTTGGATTCATCTAAACTTTAGGTACAAAAAAGAAATTCTAAGATATTAAGGATCAAGGATGGTGATGAGATAATGACAGATGGATGATTGGTAAATGTTTTAGAACTCTTATGAAACCTTGAAGGAGTTAATAAACATTAGGACTTTTGGATTGATGTTTGATTTGATTTTAGATTTAGATTTAGATTTTGTTTTGATAATGAACTCATAAACTCTAAGAGGTTGGATGTTGTCCTAGAGAAAACTTGTCCATAATATGATAACTTAACTAAGTGTGTAAAGAAGGATTCATCTACACACACCTAGTCAAACAAGATGATTTTGATTTTGATTTCAAGAGGATTTTCCCAAAGTTTAGTATGAAGGATTTTTTTAAGATTTCCAAGAGTTGTTTGTGAAGTGAATTTTTATTTTGATGTTTGAGGGGTGGATGAGAGTTTTTATTTTGATCCTAAGATACTTTAGAGAGACTTTTGTTTACTAGACCTAGGTGTTGAAGAACATGCTATACTTCCTATGTTAGATACTCAAACCTTTGAAAAAGTCTTGGATTTTGACAATAGTAAAATGAATACAAATTTGGATTGTTCCTTGATGCATGTTTGTAAAATTTCAAGGTCAATCTTTCTCTAAATTCTTAAAGCATAGACAAACGTTTCTTGTGATTTTTTTTACTAAGACCTTTGGACTTTGGTTTTTGGATTTTGTTCTTTCATGAAATCATTTGAAAGAGCACATGTGTGAGGTTCAATTGTTTCTTATATTTGCTTAATGAGTCATTTTTACCAAAAACACTTTCTTGATTAGGTTTTCAAACTAAATTTCTAATGTACCAATTTATTCTCATCCCACAAAGTCCATTATGTGGAAATTGATGAAATTAAGGCAATAGTTCCCTAATGTTTACTTTAGTGGGAGAAAATTGAGATATAAATTCAAATGCTTAGAAGCCTCTAAGGATGAAATCCCTAGGGAAATCAATAACACTTAGATTTTTTCAAAGGTATTTGCTTCCTCTAAAGGGTTTGAAATTTGATGATCATGGTTGAATGTTTGTTTTCCAATGTTCCAAATCCAAGCAAAGTGTTTTGATTCCAAGAAAATGCACAACCCTATGGATAGTAAAGAGACAATATTTGTTGAATTCCCACTTGGATAAATCCAGCTATGCTTATTCTTGGTGGATGATTAAAAGCTTGACCACACTAGCTCCCCTCCATGGGACTCATGTCTATGGGTCAACCAAGATTTAGTACCCATGAAACTCCCATGGAATACTTCTCATCTCTACCAAGAATTGCATGAATGTGGGATGGCTTCAAAATGACCATTCTTGCACCAACAAATAGTAAGGATTTTGGCTTCTACACAAACTGGTTCTTAGTTAGGGTGATCGAAACATGGAATCGTGTGAGCATCTAGCAAGCCACTAATATTTTTAATCAATCCTATTGGAACAAAGTTTTCATAATTTTTTTAAGGATTTTATCAATTGAAATCCAAAATTCATACTATCATTTTTTTGAAAAAATCACATTATTGTCATCCACCAAGCCAAATTTTCCTTTTAACACTATACCACTACAACATTGGCTACCCTACATAGCCCTCATCTCATACCTATTTAATGCAACCCCTTATTAAATAGCTCACAATATGATTGTAAAAGAAGCTAACACTATACTCAGACACATTTTCCTTTTACAACTATACCTTGGGGGTCAAGGCACAACTTGTGGTAGAGTAATATACTCAAAAGTAATGATAAGAGGAGATACCATTATACTACGGAGGGTTAGAGCATGGCCCACAGTAAAGTAGTATACTAAAGAAAAGTATTGGGATGATACCGCAGTACCACAGGAAGACAAAGGGTAGCCCGCAGTAGAGTGGTATATTAATAAATGAATTAAGGATACACCACGACACTACAAAGGAGACAAAGGTGATGTGTCATAGAGTGGTATACTAAAGTAGGATAACAAAACATACTGCGGTACCACAGTGGAGTGAAAAATAATGCAAGGTAACATGGTACCATTGAGACATTTAAAGCATGCTAGTCACATAAGTCAACTTTGAAATATAAAATTAAGCTTGATACAAAGATTTGAGTGATGAGAATTTATGATTTGAGAGTTAATGTGTCTTGGTGTGAAGATACACATAGTAGATTAAGATTTTCATTCATAATAGTAGATACCTAGTGCAAACAAGCTCAAGGTGCAGGAGCGAAGGGAAATATCCAAGGTGAACTATATTTATGGGTAAGCTCTGATCATCATAATTTGAATTTATAACAATGGCACCAAAGAAAGCAAAAGTAGGAGCTAAAAAAGATGAAGCTAAAAATAGTAAACCCTATTTACAATATCCATTGCTTTCTTTATTGCCTGGTTTAGTAGATAAGGGCTCAAAAAGGGTTTTTAGAGATTTAGCTCAGGGATGTACATACCTTATCATTCCTTAGTTAGGTTGGAAATTTTCTTGGTAATTCTATAGAAACAAAAATGATAAGGTTTTGACATCAAACCCATGGAAAAATTGATTGTTCTTAACATTTTCATTAACATCAAGTTGATTAAAGCCCTGGACCATAGATACCATGCCCCAACCAAAATTGGCAGGCTTCCAAATGGTGGGTGTTTAGTTAATGTCTCAAGAGAGGCCATTATCAAATGCTTTAACCTAAACAAACAAGTTGTTACAGAGGTGAACAAACAAGTTGTTACATAGGTGAATTTGGGGAAATTGGAAAAAGAGTACAAGAGGCTAAGGAGAACCTATAGAAGTGATGTTCTTCCCTTGCATATGAAGAGGGGTGACAATAAGAGAATACTCCCCATTCCTTCCTCAAAAACAGAGCCTTTCCCAATGTCAAATTTTTACGTTTACTTCAAAAACACCTATCATGCATTGTGTCAAGCACTTGGGATAGATGCAAAACAAAATATATCAGTAGGGTTGATGAGGATGGCTATGATTATTCAACACCCTGAGTTGAATGGGGAGTTTGATTTTTAATTTGTGATTGAAGAGAAAATACATGAGGGCTTGTTGCAGGTTAGAGAGGCTAAGGCTCCAATGGCCTTTAGAAAAGATTATTTTCTATGTATTTTTATTTTATATTAGAATGAAACAAAATGAACTACAAGGATGAAGCTATCCACAAAAGAAAATGGAGTAAGAATCCCTGTATATAATTGGTGCTACATCTAGGACAACAACTACACAACAATTCAAATGGCCGAATGATCTGACAATAAGTAAGTGGTAGGAGAAGTTTTTGGGATCTGATGAGGATTGATTACAATCATCACAAAGAAATATTATCATACAGTAAAAGCTTTGCATAGGTCTTAGATGACCATAGGCTTTTACTCGAAGAGTAGTAGATTAACTCACATGTTTTTTGTTAAGTTATTTCGGTTATATTTAATTTCATAATTATGTTTTGTTATCAAGAGACATTTCCTTTGGTATAAAGCTTGTTGCCACTCATATAAATAAGAGAGACCAAGACCAAAAGGAATTATTAGGTTAGAGTTAGGGTAAAGTAACATGTGAATAGGGTTGGATGTAATGAACTTACGTTTCAAAAGACCATGATGCATTTATGAAATTTTGGAGGAATCAATGAAAGATCTTTGATTTTGTGGTCTCATACTAGTATCAATTTTTTGTTTAATTAATTGAAAATATTATTAGATTGTCTCCAAGGTTGATATTTCTTTGTTATTTAAATTGATATATCAAGTATATACTCAATTTATCAGTACACATTTGTTGTACTTGTGTGATATGATTAATTGGGTCTTTCAAGTAAAGATTAAATCTTTCTAGTCTTTCACAGTAATTTGGAAGTGTCATTTGGATTGATCACTAAGAAGAACTTGGTAATTACATTCATGCATGTTTATACAAGTTATAAATCAACATTAGTATGAAAAACAGTTAGATTTTTTGCCAAATATAAGCCACTCATCTTTGAATTTCATTTTACTCTATTTTACTTAGCAAGGCACTAGTCTCACCCATTTTATTTAGTTTTATCATACAAAATTCAACTTCATATCTATTAAGTGAACATATTAAATTTTACCTTGATATTGCGTCTAAAATTTATAATAAATTAGGATTTCATCTCTCCACCTGCAATTTCCATTGTGGATAGATTTCCTAAATAGGAAACACACAATCTAAGCCTTCTCCACTTGCATTGGTATACCCACCTATGTCTGGTAGAGCCTGAAGAGAAGAAGGTTCAAATTCATCATTTGGCCTTATATGTTAGACAAAAACATACCAAGAGCTTAGAAACCTCTTGTGGTTTCAAACTAGTATTTTCACGACCTAACAGTTTGGTGACTCTACTGGGGAGTCAACTTAGAGTCTAGGCCTTTGTCATAGAGTCAAAAATCTTACACATACTTTTGCTAGGAATAAGACATTATTAAATTTTATCACTTGCACATAAGTGAGTGGTGACTCTTATAAAATAAAGTACACATCAAACTATCAAAATAGTTCACAACATGCATGGTAGAAGGTCCTTATATAAAGGAGGTCCTAGTGACAATAGTAAATGGACAAATAAGAATGATAAAGGTAAGAATTTATCTAATGGAATGTGCATGAAAAATAAGGATAAAACATCAAAACCCCAATTTGAGACATATAATTGATATGATACATTGACAAATGAAAATAGTTCAGCTAGGGAACCTCACACTCCTGAAGAAAAAATGAATCCTTTCTATCAACCAGATCCTAAGAAAGATGAAGAATTTATGGCTGAAGTTAAGGCTAAAAGAATCAAGAGACAACATGAACATGATCAGGGAATGGAAGGAAATTAGAATGAGCCTATTGAAAATGTAGCCCCTAAAGAAAATTATGAATTTATGACTAATGAGGAATTAAATGCACAATTGGAGTATGAAAGAGAAGAAATGGAGAGAAATAAAGTAGAATATGAATAGAGGCTCCAAGTGAAAAAATAACTTCAATATTTGAAGTTGCAAAGACCCCAGTTTGATGCTCAGATAGCTAACCTTCCTAAATGTATACCACCTCACAAGCAAGAGAATAATAGTGTAGGACCTTCAAATCCACCAAAAGCATCACAAAAGACATCTTAGAATCAATACAAGTCATCAAATTCTCCACCTAGAAATCCATCACAACACCTGAATGCTCAACCAACCCCTAGCCAACAATATGTGACACCAACCCATGCACAATAAAATAATCCATTATATCAATATCAACATCCTCAAAATCCACCCCCTCAACAATACACAACCATGATCAAACAATTTGACTTAGCAGGATTGTAAATATATCCTTACCTTATGGACAATAGCTAGAGAGGCCTTGTCCCAAAATGTATAGGAAGTAGTGTTGCCACCACTGAGGAACACCTAAGGATTTTTAATTCTTTTATTCAATATTTGGATAAGATGTATCAAGATGTACATATGAGATTATTTATGTTGTCATTAGCTAAAGAAGCAATAGATTGGTTTAATAGTTTACCAATAGCTTCTATTGATTCCATTCATGAGTTTCATGATCAATTCCTTGAATAGTATTGTAACTAGTGTGTTCCATATTTTTCCTCACATGAATTGATAAGTATACAAAAGCATCATAATGATTCAGTTTATGAATTTAACCAGAAGTTCTCCAAATTGCATAATAAGATACCTCCTAGATCCAAATTGGCAGACACTATAGCACTAACTATTTATCTGAAAGCATTTGATCCAAAGACATGATATGAGCTTAGGAATAGGTACCCTAGAAATTTGGCTGAAGCTCAAAAAATAGCATTAACTATTGAAACTAATAGAAAGGTTGCTAGGATGATTAGTAAGGGAGATAATCCTAGGGTTCCCCAAAATATTAATTACCCTCTTAATAGGCAAGAAAATAGATATAAAAATGAAAGGCCGAAGTTGCACGATATTCCTTATAATATGAATTGGAAGGATGGGAAGCCTGTGATAGATAGGCCTAAAAGTAAGGAGACTCCTGATCCTTTAAAGAAGAGAGGAGAATACATGGTAAATAATAATCCTTGGTTCCAAGTTTACAACTTGCCACACTCCCCTGACCATTGTATTGTAGCTCAATCAATACAAGAAGAGGAAATCCTAGTAGACAATAATGAAGAGGATCTTACAATTTATTTGACTTCCCACACCCTCCATCCCATTGAGTAGAGATATTCATCTTCAAAAGAAGAAGGCTATGAGTATGTTGTTGATAATCAAAGATATAATATCCATATGCAGAACAACAAGTCTTTTATGATTCTAAAGGAAGCAATGATGAACTATACTCTTCAAGTGCACCACTTCAATCAGGTAAATGCAATAGAAGAAAACCTACTGAGGAAGAAATTAAGAAGTTAACCATTGTTGTAGTGGAACATGCAAAAATAAAATATTGGTTGAGGAATAAAACAATAAATGAAGGAGAGGGTGTTCCAAGAGGAATATTTGTAAAAGATAAAACACAGGGAGCTTCAAAAAACATAGAAAATAAGCAGCCTGATAAGAATGAACAAAAGCATGTTCATAAGGAGGAAAGAAAAGAATTGCATAAGGAAAGAAAAAGCCTGATCAAATAAGAAAAAAAGAAAGGGAGAAGAGCAAGGGATGATTGTTAGAGCAAAAGAATATGATCAAAATAGAAGGCGCCTCTTTTGATTTCACACAAGATTTATCCCAAGTAAAGATGTATGTCCCATTACTTGAAATGATGAAAATTAAAGAGTATAGGGATAGTGCTATGCAACTAATATCTAATAGGGGTGATAGAAGCACAAACTCTGAGAATAAGTGGAAAAGGTAAATTTTCTAGAGGTTTTCCTAGGTGATGTATTGATAAATCCTACAGAAGTCGATCCATTCTTTACTACATTACTCATAAATAACAAGCTGGTGAGGAACTGTATGATAGATTCAAGTGTTGCTATCAACATCATGCCAATAGGGGTTATGAAGAAGCTTGGCATGTCGGTAGACATTAATGGTGGAAAATGCTACACTATGGATAGCAAGCCTATCCCAGTGACAAGGATCATGAAATATGTAGAGGTGAAATTGGCTGCTTATGCACAAGCATCTTATAATATTGACATAACTATGATTGATACACCTCCTCATTTTGGAATGCTTTTGTCATGGAAATAGACTATAGAAGTTGGAGGAAATGTATAGTTTGACTTTTCATATTCCACCATACTAGTCAATGGTGAAGAGGTCAAGTTATAGAGAGAACCAAGGATGAACCGGATTGTGGATTTTGTTCCTCAAGAACAACTAAATTAATTTTGTGATGTGGATATAGGGAGTTTCAAGATAGATCTTGCCCAGCCTGAATTAGTGAATACTGACCCAATTAACAAGCATGTCTCTAAAGATTAGCACAGTGTATGGAATATGTATTTTGATGGAGCTTGTAGTCAGGAAGGTAATGGAGCTGGGGTAGTTTTTATCCCACCAGAAGGTATTGCATTCAAATATTCATTTTTTTTGGCATTTGAATGTATGAATAATATAGCAGAGTATGAAGCCCTACTTATTGGTTTGAATATGGTTGTCAAACACAAGATTAAATTGTTAACTATTATGGGGGATTATGAGTTGATCGTTTCAAAAGTTAGGTAAAAATATGCTCCAAAAAATAAAAAGGCTAAAACAATATAGAAATGTTGTGTGGGACACAATTAAATTATTTGATGCTTTTTCAATTTAATGGATAAACAGATCAAAAAATTTGATGGAAAAATTCGTAGCCAATATAGCCCTAAAAAGAGATGATATCACCTTGGCTGGAGTATCTCAAGTTGAATTCAAAACAAGGCCTACTATCCCTAAGAATATCTATAGTTGGAAAGTTTTGAATGATGATACTAATCTCATAAAATTTCTCCACTACCAATATGAAGCTCAGGAAATTGGATTTAATACATTTGTTGAGGAAGTAGATGGAAAATAGACTATATTTTGAAAATAAGTTTTGTAGCTGAAAACTAACAAACTTCCCAAAAGGCTTGTGGCACTAGAAATGGTATATGATGGGAATGATCATTCTCTCATGAAGCAGATTCTAGTAAAGAGAGAAGATGTTGAAGAAGTCAATTCGGGGACTGAATTAGCACCCAAAATGGTATATATTAGAAAGAAAATAACTCCAACAATTAGAAAAATGTTGATTGTGTTGTTGAGAAAGTACAAGCATGTTTTTGCTTGGTCTTATGAGGATCTTAAGGCCTACAGGGAAGACTTATTCCAAAATGAGATTCCATTAAAACCAAATACAAAACATTTTAGGTAGAAGCAAAGACCCATCAACCCAACTTTGGAGCCTAAAATGCAAGAGGATTTAGAAAAACTCAAAGATGGAGGAATTATCAAGCCCATTAGAAATTCAACATGTGTCTCAAACTTGGTCCTAGTAAGAAAGAAAAATGGGGATATTAAACTGTGTGTAGACTTCATAAATTTAAATGTGTCTTCCCTTAAAGATAATTACCCTCTTGCAAATATGGAAGTCATATTACACAGAGTAATAAGATGCAAGTTATTTTCAATGATGGATGGGTTTTTTGGGTATAATCAGGTTAAAATTAAAGAGTTTGAGCAATACAATACAACATTTACTACACCGTGGGGGACATATGTCTATGTGAGAATTCCATTTGATCTCACAAATGTAGGGGAAACTTTCCAAAGGGCCATGGACATGGAATTTGTAGATTTAATCAATGCTATAATGGTGGTGTATTAGGATGACTTTACTGCCTATTTCAAAAGGGAAGAAGATAATGTAGAGAACTTGGAGAAAATATTCATCAGGACTTTGGAATATGGTATGAGTCTCAACCATAATAAATGTCATTTTCTAGTCATAGAGGGTAAGCTTTTAGGGCATATTGTGTCAAAAGAAGGAATTAGAATAGACCTTGAAAGAGTAGAAGCCATAGACCAAATTCCCATTCTCAAAACTGTCAAGGCCATTCAATCATTTTTTGGAAAATTAACTTAGAATATTTCTGCCAAATTTTTCTAAGATTGTTAAACCCATATCCAAAATGTTGAAGAGAGGAGAAAAAATGGATTGGACTGCAAAAGCCTTGGAAGCTTCTATATCCATCGAGAAAGATATCAAAGAAGCCCCCATTCTAAAATCCCCTGACTTTTCTAAACCCTTCCAAATATTCTCATTTTCCTCATTTCATACCATAGCAGATGTCATGTTACAAAAGAATGATAAAGGGTATGAGCAACCTGCATCCTTCTTTAGAAAATCATTGCAGCGGTCAGAGTTAAAATATGATATTATGAAGAAGCAAGCTTCTTCATTGTTCAAAGTAACAAAAGCCTTTAGACCCTATCTAGTTGGAGCCAAGGTAATTTCATATGTACCACATGTAGCTGTGAAAGATATTTTGGTACAAATAGAGGTGATAGGGAAGATATGTAGATGGATTAATAATATCCAAGAATTTGATATGGAAATTTAGATTACCAAGTTAGTAAGGGGACATAGTCTAGCCAAACTAATGGTAGAAGCAAACATTGAAGCTAACCAAATCTGCAATGTCAAAAATGAGGAGAGTGCAATTGTAAGCATTGAACATACTCCTTGGTACAAAAACATAATATACTATCTCAAACACATGAAGTTCCCTAGAGGATTGAATTATAATCAAAAGAGAACTCAAAAGTTGCAGGCATCCAAGTACGTATTCATAGAAGGGGATCTATTTTGGAAAAATAGGGATGGAATGTTATTATTGTGTCTAGACGAATCACAAGCAAAACATGTCTTGAGGGAGATTCATGAAGGAGTGTGTGGAGGTCATTATTCTACCAAAACAACAGCACATAATATTCTTAGGGAAGGCTATTACTAGCCTAAGGTTTTCAATGATTCTTTTTCATATGTAAGGAAATGTGAAGCTTGCCAGAAATTCTTAGGAAAGATGAAGTATCAGGGAACCCTACTACTTATACCTTTATAAGAAGCTCCATTTCATCAACGAGGAATTTATTTTATTGGGAAAATACAAGAAAATTCAAGTGGGGGACATAGGTGTATATTAGTGGCTACTAACTATTTCACTAAATGGGTGGAGGTGATCCCAACTAAGCAAGTGAAAAGAAAGGTGGTAATAAATATCCTGATGGAGAATATCATAACTAGATTTGGTAGACTAGTAAGATTGATCACAAACAACGGGATGTTTTTTAGGTTTGATGAATTCAAAAGCTTTTGCAACACATATGGTATTACTATTTCTTATGCTACCCCCTACCACCCAAAAACAAATGGTCACACATAATCTAGTAATAAAAGTATTTTGAAAATCATAAGAAGAATGTTAGATGGAAATAAGAAGTCTTGGGACTCAAAGTTAAGAATGGTTGTGTGGAAGACAAAATTGATGTGAAAAAGGAAATTGGAAAGTCTTGATTTGAACTGGTGTATGGGACACAAGCTAGGGTACCATTACAAACCTTTTACCAGTTTATAATTTCATCCTTTAAGAAGATTTAGACATTTCAAAACCAATGGAGGAGAGAAAGGAGAAAATTTCAAAGCTTGATGAAATAAGGAGGATGGCATAAAAGTAAATTTGTAATCTCAAATGAAGTATCTTTTTAATAAGAAATCCAAAAATAGAAAATTTGAGGTGAATGATTTGGTGCTAATGTGGAATGCTAGATGTTAGGAGAAGGGAAAGCATAGAAATTTTGAAGCCTTGTGGTTAGGTCCCTTTGTTATCACTGGAAAAGGAGGAGAATATTCTTATTACTTGCAAAACATGTCAGGTGAGGAGCAAGAATTGCCAATACATGGGAAATTCCTAAACCATTTCTTTTCTTGAGGAGTACTAGAGGATTAATGATTGCCAGTGCATGGACAATTCTTAACAAGCCTCTTAAAAATGATCTCTTTCTAGGCATAGTAGTTTAAGAAATCAAAAAGGGACTAGGACTTGCTAGTACATGGACAATCCTAGATTTCCCTCAGTAAAAAAACATTTTATTTCCATGTATAGTAGTGTAGGATCATTTCCATCTCCATTATTTTTCACCTCCATATCCTTCTTCATTCCATTCTCACCACCTTCCAGTTTCATATGTTCTAAAATCTTGGTATGCACCCAAAGATATCCTGGATTCTTGTAGTGATTGGTAAATCACTCATCCCCAACTGGAGCCACTGGTTGAACCATAATTTTTCATAATTTTTTTAAGGATTTTATCAATTGAAATACAAAATTCATACTATCATTTTCATAAAAAATCACATTATTGCCATCCATGAAGCCAAATTTTCCATTTACCGCTATACCACTACCACATTGGCTACCCTACATAGCCCTCACCTCATACCTCCTTACCACAACCCCTTGAAAAATGGCTTGTGGTATCATGGTAAAAGAAGCTAACACTATACTCAATCACATTTAACCTTTACCACTATACCTCAAGGGGTCAAGACACAACCCGCAGTAGAGCGGTATACTCAAAAGTAATGATAAGAGGAGAGACCCTTATACTGTAGAGGGTCAGCGCATGGCCCATGGTAAAGTGGTATACTAAAGAGAATTATTGGGATTATATTGTGGTACCACCAGAATACAAAGGGTAGCCTGCGATAGAGCAGTATATTAATATATGAATTAAGGATACACCACGACATCGCAAAGGAGACAAAGGTGATGTGCGATAGAGTGATATACTAAAGAAGGATAAAAATACATACCGTGGTACTGCAAGGGAGTGAAAAGTAATGTGAGGTCACACAATAAAGCAATGGCTGAGACATTTAAAGCATGCCAGTCACATCAGTCAACTTTGAAATATGAGATTAAGCTCGATACAAATATTTGAATGATGTGAATTTATGGTTCAAGAGTTAATGCATCTTTGTGTGAAGATACATGAAGTAGATTAATATTTCTCATTCATAATAATAGAGGCCAACTAGAAATGAGATCAAGGTGCAGGAGTGAAGGGAATTCTCCAAGGTGAACTATATTTCTAGGTAAGCTTTGATCATCACTCTTTGAATTTATAACAATGGCACCAAAGAAAATAGTAGTAGCTAAAAAAGATGAAGCTAAAACTAGTAAACCCTCTTTACAATCACCATTGCTTGCTTTATTTCCTAGTTCAATAGATAAGGGCTTGAAAAAGGTTTTTAGAGATTTAGCTCAGGGATGTAGAGACCCTATCATTCCTCAGTTAGGCTAGAACTTGTATTGGTACTTCTATAGAAACAAAAATGATAAGGTTCTGACATCAAACCCATGGACCCTTGACTTGAAAAATTGATTGTTTTGAACATTTTCATTGGTATCAAGATAATCAAAGCCCTAGCCCATAGATACCATGCCCCAAATAAAATTGGAATGCTTCCAAATGGTGGGTGTTTAGTCGATGTCTCAAGAGAGTCCATTATCAAATGGTTTAACTTGAACAAACAAGGTATTACAGAGGTGAATTTGGGGAAATTGGAACATGAGTACAAGAGGCTAAGGAGAACCTATAGAAGTGATGAGTTTCCCCTACATATGAAGAGGGGTGACAATAATAGAATACTCCCCATTCCTTCCTCAAAAACAAAGCCTTTCCTAGTTTAAAAATTTTATGTTTACTTCAAGAACACCTATAATGCATTGTGTCAAGTACTTGGGATAGATGCAAAATAAAATATGTTAGTAGGGTTGATGATGATGGCTATGATTATTTAGCACCTTGAGTCGAATGTAGAGTTTTATTTTTCATCTATGATTGAGGAGCAAATACAGGAGGGTTTGTTGCAAGTTAGAGAGGCTATGACTCCCACAACCTTTAGAAAATATTCTTTGTTGTTTCATTTGATTTTATATCAGAATGAAACAAAATGGACCAGAAGGATGAAGCTATACACACAAGAATATGGAGTAAGACTCCCTATATAGAATTGCTACTATATCTGTAACAAGAACTGCACAATAATTCAAATGGTCGAATGATCTGACAATCAATAAATGGCAGGAGAAGTATTTGGGCTCTGATGAGCATTCATTATAATCATCACAAAGAAAGATTATAGTACAATAAAATATTTTCATAGGTCTTAGGTAACCACAGGCTTTTACTCAAAGAGTGTACCATCGAAAAATGGACCCTTCCCATTTTCATGGTCTTTTATGTCTTGTTTCATAGTGTGGACTATGTTGCTTTAATTTCATGATGTAACTTGGCTTCAACATGTCTATTTTGGTTCTAAAATTCAAAGAATGGCATCTTGTGAAGTTGTTGTGAAGTGTTGTAAGACATTTCTACATTCTTCTAGACTCTATTTAATGCGATTCACCTAAAAACCATCTTTTAACTCATCAACAAGTCCTATTTTGAAGTGTTGTAAAGTCTTGAACAAGATTTCACACTTTTCTAACCATATTTTCACTATTTTAACCTTTCTCATGCTTTATTTTGTCTCTTTATGCCCTCATATACTTATATTAAGTGTATTGTTGGGTCCTATCCTGACAAACAACATTAAACATAATATTATTTTTGACACTTGGTTGTGGGTCCCAGGTGGGACTCATTCGCCAAGGGTGGCGAATGAGTTCCCCTTGGCCCTAAATTAAAAAAATTTCAAAATTTATTTTAGGATTTTAGTCAAATTCACTTCATGTTAGCTTGTGATGAGCTATGAATGAATAGTAAGGCACAATATTTGTATAAATATGTGATTTTAACCTCATTTTACATCTCCCATTCACTCATTAATTCAAGCATTTTGCATCATCAATTCAAGAACTTTCAAGCACTTTGGAGCAGCCATTGACATCTCTTCATCTTTGCATATTCAAGGATGTGGTAAGCTTATAATACTTTCATGTTATTCATTTATCATTTCCTTTGCATTTCATTCATTTCTATTGGGTTTTATTACCAAAGTGGGGTTTGACCAAGGCAAACCCCTATTCACTAACCCATCAACATTTTTCCCCTTTGCATGTGTCTTTGCAACCTTTTTTTTGTAGATTTGACAGGTTCAAAGGTGTCGAAAAGTGTATTTCAAGTCAACTAGGCTCTTCAAATCAATTCATCATCTATTCAAGAAATTTGTGTGAATTTCAACCTATTTTCTATAGAGTTGACCACCAAAACCATACATTTAGTGCTTACCAGATCTGGAGTAGCAGTGTTGACCTTTGATGTTTTAGAAATCTTCAGGAGGACTGATTCGCCACCCTTGGTGAATGGGTCCCACCTAAAATCTAGAAATATGCATTTTGTTAGAAATCAACTCCCGGTTGTCAGAAATTAGTTCCCTGCACTTTTTCAATAGTAAGAGAATTGATTAGTTACCCTTGGTGAATGAATCCCACTATGAAAAAAAATAAAAATCACTAGCATTCCAGACATTCCAGAAAGCCCAGACATCATCCAAGTGCACTCATATTTAACCCTGTACCTTATGTTCTGCATTTTTCTTTCAATTTCTTCATACTTCATAGTAGTTTGCATAGTACACTATGTTTTCAAACATAGCATAAATTTCATCTTTGCATTCATTCTAGATCATTTAAACAATCAATTTAATTTACTTTAGTTCATTTACATAATATTACAGTGCATAATCCTAATTTGAATGAAACATAAGCATTTTAGGATCTAATCTCTCTCCTTTTGGGTGAAAAACCCTATAAGAATTAGAGAGTCCATTGGGTCCTAAAATCTATGCTTCATTTTGGTGAACTTGATTCTTGAACATTTTTAAAATTCTGATTGCATTCATATCTTACATCCTAGTTTACATTTGCATTTAAATTCAATTAGGAAATTGGATTGGTTATTGCATTCTAGGATCTTTCATTTTGCATTAGTGAAAAACTCATTTAGTTTTCCTTCTTGCATTGAAATTCATTAAACAAACTGAAATTCTGCATTTTGTCCTTGTCTTTGCATTCTAAAAAGCATTTAATTCATTCTTAAAATTCTAAAAAATACAAAAAAATTGCATCTTGGGACTCATTCACCACTTAGGGAGAATCAGTCCCTCTGCATATTTTCGACATTAATTTTGCACTATTTTTAGCATTTTTTTGCATTTATGTTTCCTGTATTCATATCTTTGTTACAAATACCAGATCTTCCATTATTTGCATTTTACATTCTTAGATTATCTTTCATTTCCATCCACCCTTCTTTTGTGGTACTTCATGAGTGTTTGGTGCCATATTGATAATAATTTAGTGAGAAGAAGTTCTAGACTCATGGCATCCCATGATAGTACTTTCGTTGTGGACCTTGGGATCTCACAAGCTCCTACTCCTGGTATGGACAATGGTGTATTAAACCTTGACAATACCACCTCCATTCCTTCCCCTTTACATCCTATGCATGTTGAAAATCAAAACAAGTCTCTCCCGCAAGAAAAGGTTATTAACATTCACGAGGACTTTGCACATTTACAATAGGACTTGTCACTTGAAAACATTTCCACCATTGTTATATTTTCTATTGAGAACTTTCATCACTTAATTGAAAGTGATGATGGATTGTAAGTGCTAAAACAAATAGCCAAGATTTACAATAAACATGCCTCTTCCAATACTCCATCAACATTCATGCCACCCAAGGAATATCTCACGTTCCTCTTTCTGCAACTATAGCTTCCATTCCAACTTATACCAACCCGCAAGTGCATACAACTTTACATCAATCCAACTATGTAGCTACTTCTTTCCTGATTTCTCCTAGCATTCCTACTTCTATTGTGACATTGCAACCACCTTCCACCACCTTCACACCCCTTACTATTCCTTCCACTTCCCTAAAATCACCTTCACTCCATCACCATTTTCCCTTCCACCTCAACCCCATTATCCTAATCCCTTTATGACACAACTCCTTAACTCTGTTTCATCCATGCAACACCAACTTGACACCATTAGTCAAGCTCAAACTACTCCACCCACATATCTTGTTCGTAGCAGCCCTTTATCATTATAAATCTTACATACCCCGATGCCACAAGGGATAGAAATGCCGAGGTTTGAGAAATATGGATGAAAAGGAGATGCTATCAACCATGTCAATGCTTTTACTTGTGTTATGACTTTTTCCTTGATGATAAAATTTTAGTAAAACTCTTTCCAAGGACCTTGAAAGATATTACCTTAGAGTGGTTTTCCAACTTTCCTAATCATTCCATCTGGTCATTTAATGAATTGGAAGAAGCTTTCATTAATCACTTTCAAGTGCACATGACACCTAAAAAGACAATGGCTAACCTTATGTGATGTATACAAAACAAGTAGATGATGAAAAGTAACAGATTTCATCTCTCGTTACCAGTCCTTATATGTTCAAGTTGATGTCCAAATTCTAGATGCACATCTACAAAATATGTTTATTGAAAATTTTCACACTAACCTTCAAGAGAAGCTTATGATGATGAAATCCCCTTCATGCATTTGTGTACAACCTTATGTGAGTATCAAATTTTTGTTTCAAGTTGTGAGTCAAAATCCATTTCTAGCCAAATTGACAAAACTGGAAACAATAATCAACACCAAAACAACACACAAAATTTTTGCAAACCTAACCGAGGTCTCTTACAATTTATTACACCTCCTCCACCCCAACCATAACCAACTTCACAAGTTTAGAATTCAATGTTCGCCTCTCAAACAGATGTGCCTTATCGTTATGGTGATCGAAATAGACATTTCACTCTTTTACCTGACACCCTCCACTAGAAAATGAATCAACTCATCCAAAAAAACAAGCTTACCTTACCACGTATTTGACCACTTGATCCTAATCAACCCCTACCTCATATCTTCAAACCTAACGCTTATTTTCATTTTCATCATCAAAATGGCCACGACACCGAACATTGCAAGCATCTTAAAAACCTAGTTCAAGACCTCATTAATTCGAGTGAATTGACCATTATGATTGTTAATGGTCAAGTCAATAAGTATGTTGCACCCCCTAACCAAAATCTCCAAATATTCACCAACCCTCTACCTAAACACACTACCTTGTTCATCAAGGCTAGTGAACCTTCATAGCTTGATGTAATGATTGTTGATACACACAATGAACAACCTAATACATATCCTCATGTTCACTAAGCTATTCCTATGGATAAAATTTTTGCCATGATAGATGTTATCCCTAACAAGGGCCAAACCACTCAGTCTCTTGATATTACTTTTTTTGCTAAGGACATACTACCAAAGCTTCCTGATGGTCCTCTTTACCTAGCCAATAGAATTTATGATAAACCTACTAAAGGGATATTAATACACCCCTTTTGTGGTGAGAATGTGATCATAGAATAATTTCTACTATTACATGATCTATATCAAGATAACTATAATCCACCGACTGCATGGATTAAAGCACATCATGGTTTTGTATTCCCTACAATTGGATCGATCATGCTACCTTTACATATAGGACCTAAGAATTTGGAGGTAAAATGTTCTATTATTCCACAATGTGACCAATTTTGTTTTCCACTAGGCCTTCCTTGGCTTCACTCAATGAAAACGGTACCATCAATCATTCATAAGTGCTTAAAGTTTCTACACGGAAATGATGTCTTCACTATAGACCATAGTGGCTTTAATCCTTTATCTTCCAAAGGTATCTTTTCATTAAAAACCTTTTGTCCTACACCCATTCAACCTATCACCCCTTGAAAGGACTTATTTTACATTGCTTATCAAAAGTTCAAAGCTAAAAATATTGTTGAATTATCTCTTTGTAACACATCTCTGTCCACTTCCACTTCTCTTGTCTCAAATGAAACCATGATTACACCTAACCAAGACATGCAACAAACCAATACAACTTTAGAAAATATCTCTTTAGAATCTTCCCCACCATCGTTTAAATGACAAAGGGAACCTAACACAAATCCTCTTTAGCCTCCTTGAACCAAACAAGTGTATAAAGCAAAAGAGAAAGTGGTTGATACCTCTTTGGAAGTAGAAAAACCTATACCAACTCAATCTGCTCTTACACCTCAACAATTGCAAAACAAAATTAAATGCAATCATGGTGCTAGGGAACAAAGACATCATCACCGTCTACTTCCTCGTTAATCTTGCCTCACAGACAATAAAGAAAATCAACCTATACCCTTGACTGAAGTAATAGATGATCATCTTCCTTTTCTTCACCAACCACATGATAGTCCTATACCACCATCACACCAAAATGAACATATTCAACAACCAACAATTTTGATACATCCATCCTTAGAAATCACCCTTTGTCCTCCGATTGTTATTAATCTTCATGATGAGGATGGAGATGTGATGATTTCTAACATAGATGAAACAATAAACAATGAATTGAAATCTTTATTTTCATCTACAATGAGCTTAAAAGATAAATCCTCTCCACCAAGTGAAGAAACCGGTACAAGCCCTAGTTTGGCACTTGTGATTCCTCCTTTGGATAGTCAATCACCTTTGCATTCCACTAAACATGATTGGGATGCAGATGACTTGATGGATGACTTGCATTTTCCTACTTAATCTTTTCTTCACATTCATTTTCCTTTTTCTTTTGATGTGTGTATCATATTCCCCTATATCATCTATTTGATTTTTCTTTCTCTTTGTACACTTCTATTTGTATCTCTATTCTTCTATTTGTTTCCCCTTTCACTTTTCAATTTTGTTTTGTGTTTTCCTTTGGGGATGACACAAAGTGTAGAGACGCCCTAAGACCCTTCCAGGTTGACCCAAACAGTCCTTGTCTCTTGCATTTTGGTTTTCTATTTCCCTTTTGGGGATGATGCAAAGTGTTGAGACACCTTTTGTCTCTTCCATGGTGACCCAAAGACCTCCTTCCTTTTTCTTTTCCTTTTCCTTTTCCTTTTCCTTTTTGCCTTTGTCTTTTCTTGTGTTTTTCTTTTTGGGGATGATGCAAGGAATTGAGACTAAAATGTCTTCTTCATGTTGACCCAAAATATTTTCTTTTCTTTTTCATCTTTTTGCTTGTGTTTTCCTTTTGGGGATGATGAAAGCATCATGACAACAATGTCTCTTCCATGTTGACTTAAAATGGAAATTTTTTTCCTTTGCTTTTGCTCTCTTTGTGTCATTCTTCTAGTTCTATGTGATTTTGGGAATGATCACAGTTCTAAGCTCTTTCATACAAATATACATTGCAGCAACAAACATACTGACTGCAAATCCATAGATCCCTTATGTGTTTCAAGTGCTTTCTTTTCTGGGGGGAAACTCCCTTCTTTCTTTTATTTTCCTTTATGCTTGACATTGGGTGTGATGCCTTTCATAAGAATGATCTATCTCAACATATTTCATTCCTCTTGGTGGTTTGATGTGATGCACTACATCCCATAAGTGGAAAATATACTATTCTTTGATTGATTCTCTTTTGGAGACATTAGACACAATGTTCCCTAAGTGACTGACCTTGCATAAACTGAACAAGACTCCTTTGAAAATATTACACATGAAATTTTTACACATAACATTCTCATTCAGCCACCTTGCATAACACAACTTGCATGTCTGTGGTGCCATCCTATTTTATGAAACTAAAACCAACATTTTCATTTTTCTTTGGCTATGTGGCACCTTTTTAAAGCTATCAAATAGATATAACTTTGGCATGGTTGAACGGGAAGCCCAACGAGCGGCATGACTTTTCCCCATAGCCACTTTTGTGTTTGTTTGTGAGTGCATACCAACTAGCATATTTATCTTACCTTTTGGGCCTTCTCACCCTATAGACAACTAGTTCTATGGCCCTAGAGTGAGTCCACATTCTTTATTTTTCAAACAATTAGCCTAGATCTCTTTTCACAACTATTTGGATTGATGATCGAAGCTTCACTCAATTCCTCTCAACACTTGGGTGTTCCTTTGTCCTTATGTTTAGTTTGTCATGGGATCTTCATCTTGGGGGCTTGATCATCCCTCTTGTTTGTTGTATTCCATCTTGCTAATGTAAGTGCATTCAAACCCTCTCTTTGATGTTCATGGCTACTTTAGTGTGAGAATGAAAGTTTCTCTCACTAAAGTGGGGGCTAAATGTACCATCAAAAAATAGACCCTTCCCATTTTCATGGTCTTTTAGGTCTTGTTTCATTTTTTTGGAACTATGTTGCTTTAATTTCATGATGTATCTTGGCTTGAACATGCTTATTTTGGTGCTAAAATTCAAAGAACAATGTCTTGTGAAGGTGTTGTTAAGTGTTGTAAGAAATTTCTACATTCTTCTAGACTCTATTTAATGCAATTCACCTAAAAACCACAATTTCACTCATCAACAATTCATAATTTGAAATTTTGTAAAGTATTGTAACAAGATTTCATGCTTTTCTAGGCATATTTTCACTATTCACACCATTCTTATGCTTTATTTTGTCTCTTTATTCCCTCATATGCTTATAATAAGTGTATTTTTGGGTCCTATCCCAACAAACAACATTAAACACAATATTATTCCTGACACTTGGTTGTGGGTCGCAGGTCTGACTCATTCACCAAGGGTGGCAAATGAGTCCCCCTTTGCCCTAAATTCAATTTTTTTCAATTTTTTTTTAGGATTTTACTCAAATTCACTTCATGTCTGCCTGTGATGAGGTATGAATGGATAGTAAGGCACAATATTTGTATAAATATGTGATTTTAACCTCATTTTACATCTCCCATTCACTCATTCATTCAAGCATTCATAATTCAAGCAATTTTCAAGCACTTAAGCATTTTGCATCACCAATTCAAGCACTTTCAAGCACTTTGGAGCAACCATTAACATCACTTCAGCTTTTCATATTCAAGGATTTGGTGAGTTTATAATAATTTCATGTTATTCATTTCTCATTTCCTTTGCATTTCATTCATTTCTATAGGGTTTGATTACCAAAGTGGGGTTTGACCAAGGCAAACCCCTATTCACTAACCCCCCAACATTTTTACCCTTTGCATGGGTCTTTGTAGTCTTTGTTTTGCATATTTGACAGGTTCAAAGGTGTTGAAAAGTGGATTTCAAGTCAACTAGGTTCTTCAAATCAATTCATCATCTATTCAAGCAATTTGAGTGACTTCAGCCCATTTTCTCCAGAGTTGACCTCGACAACCATACATTCAGTCATTACCAAATCTGGAGTAGCAGTGTTGACCTTTGAATTTTTAGAAATCTTGGGGAGGACCGATTTACCACCCTTGGCGAATGAGTCCCACCTAAAATCAAGAAATCTATATTTTGTCAGAAATCAACTCCCGACTGTTAGAAATCAGTTCTTGACACTTTTTCAATAGTAGGACTGATTCTCCACCCTTGGAGAATGAGTCCCACTATGAAAAAGGGTGGCGAATCAGTCCCACTATGAAAAATAATAAATTTTCATTAATGTTCCAAACATTCAAGAAAGCTCAAACATCATCTAGGTGCACTCAGACTTAACCCTGTACCTTATGTTATGCATATTTCTTTCAATTTCTTCATACTTCATAGTATTTTTTATATCACACTATGTTTTCAAACATAGCATAAATTGCATCTTTGCATTCATTCTAGATCATTTAATCAATCAATTGCATTTATTTCAATTCATTTACATCATATTACATTGCATACATCCTAATTTGATTGAAATATAAGCATTTTAGAAACTAATCTCTCCTTTTGGGTGAAAATCCCTATAAGAGTTAGAGAGTTCATTGGGTTCTAAAGTCTACATTTCAAAGAGTAATGGATTAACTCACATTTTGTTTGTTAATTTCTTTTGGTTATGTTTAATTTCATAATTATTTTTTGTTATCAAGAGACATGTCATTTGGTCTGAAGCTTCTTGCCTCTCATATAAATAAGAGAGACGAAGACCAAAAGGAATTATTAGATTAGAGTTAGGAGAAAGTAACAAGTGAATAGGGTTAGATATAATGTTTACATTTCAAAAGACCATAATGCATTTATGAAATTTTGGAGGAATCAATGAAATATCTCTAATTTTGTGGCATCATACTAGTATCAATTGTTTGTTGAATTAATTTAAAATATTATCAGATTATCTCCAAGGTTGATATTTTTTATTTATTTAAATTTATATATCAAGTATATACTTAATTTATCAATACACATTTTTTGTACTTGTGTAATATGATTAATTTGTTCTTTCAAGTAAATATTAAATCCTTCTATTCATTCACAATAATTTGGAAGTGTTATCTGGATCACTAAGAAGAACCTGGCAATTACATTCTTGCATGTTTATACAAGTTATAAACCAACATTAGTATGCCAAACAGTTAGAGTTTTTTCCAAATATAAGCCACTCATCTTTTAATTTCATTTGACTCCATTTTACTTAACAAGATACTAGTCTCACCCATTTTATTTAATTTTATCATACCAAATTCAACTTCACATCTGTCAACTGAGCATATGAAATTTTACCTTCATATTGCGTATACAATTTATACCTAATTAGGAATTCATCTCTCCACCTCCAATTTCCATTGTGGATAAATTTCCTAAATAGGAAACACACAATAGATATAAGTATACTCCACTTGCATTGGTATACCCACCTAGGTCTGGTAGAGCTTGAAGAGAAGAAGGTTCAAATTCATCATTTGACCTTGTACATTAGCCAAAAATGTATCAAGATCTTGGCAACCTCTTATGGTTTTAAACCAATATTTTTGAGACCTAAAAAATCCTACTAGGGGCTCTTATACTTTTTAAGGTAGTACCCCATCTTGAAAGAGACTGTACAGCTAAGGCCTACATACCATTGGAGTTGACAGTTTAGTCTTATCCTTTTATATACAGGCCCAAGTGGAAAACCAATGTGAATATCCTTTGAGTTCTCCTTTCAAATGTGTTTCTTAGGCAGTCCCCTCTAAGGGTAAACAAAAGTGAGCAAGCACATTTGTAGCAAATGATCAATCCTTTTTTTCATGAACAAAGAGATAATACACATGATATACTTGACTCACACTAGTAATATTTTTTTCAATTTTAAAAGCATAATTGAAGTGTGGTAGAAATATTTTATACAACTTAATATCACCAAAAGACTTTTGATTCTTAAGATCACCATGAAGTGTGAGAGAAGTTCATATGCCTTTTAAATGATATTACTTTGTAAAAGATATTACAAAACACAAAATACACGTGTTCATTTTAACCTCAAAAGAAAGAATGGATTCTTTTTAAGCACCAAGATGAAGTGTGAAATTTTCTTGTTCAATTTTAGAAACCAAAGAAAAATATAGTAAGTTCCTAAAGTTATTTTTAATCCCTTTGATTTTTTCTTTTTAAGCCTAAATGAAAATTATTTTGAGTCTTAAACTTGATGATGACAAAGTCCTTAGAAACGGGATTATAATTGCTCCCCAAAGTGTTTAAAAACACTTGATACAATAGAATGAAGATTCCATCAGAATACTTGCTTTTGTTTCCTCCTTCCCCTTTTGATCACTCCAACTTACAAAAAATGGTTAATCCATAAAAAATAGGGCCACAAAAGAAATTAGAAGTTAAAATGGATCAAAATAAAATAGAAAATGTTAAAAAAAATTGAAATCTGACTTTTACCCCACCCTAGCGGCATAATATGAAAAGGTGATGTAGTTTGGAGTAGATCAGCAATGCTCTGGTGAAACCAATGACACTCTGTGGAGAAACAAAGACTATGATTGCATCGTTCCTTCAACCAGCAACGTACTTTGGAGTTTGAGTTGACCCGAGCTGAGGAAAATGACTTGAGCATTGTAGTTTGGAGTTTGATAGCATTGTTGGACTAATAGCGATGTAGTTTGACCTTGGCAACATTGCACTTTGTTATAGACACACAAAATTTCAAAAATAATAGAATTTTGGTCCAAACACATGTTAATTTCTTTAGATTCTCCCTCCTTCTAGTGCCATAATGTGAATGGTGGATCTCGACCTACACAAACATAAACAAACAACACAATATTAATCCATTATGCAAATCAAAACCATCACTCCCCATAAGATTCATTTGAAACATCAAGAACAAGAAATAAAGTAAATAACACAAATGAAAGAAAACTAAATCTTATTCATATGCTCAAACTCTCAATCCTATGGGGGAATTGGTGCTAATTTGATGTGGAAAATATCCCTTTCCCCATTCCTTGGAAACTTGATGTTGATCAATGGTGCTCCTTGATAAAATTTTCCATAACCTATCTATGAAATTGATGGAAACTATGAAACTTGGATGAGAATGGATGAAATTTCTAAAAACATGAAGATGATATTGCATAAATATGTGGATCTCAAATTAGTAAAAGAGGCTTCTATTTATAGAAGAGAATGATGGAAGAATGAGAAAAAAGGATGATTGTGGGATAAGACATCAAATAATGGAAAAATTCCACTTGTCAACATGTTAGTGGATAGAGGTGGTGGTGGCACTCTCAAATTTTGCAAATTTTGAGATGCCCATGTTGGCAATTTTGCCTCTGCACTCTTAGAAGAGCACCTAAGAAATCTGCCTAAGTGACCCACTTTGGAGGGTCATAATTTGGAGCCAGTTAATTTTCAAGCCAAACCCATTTTTGAGCATGTTTAGTTGACATATATGAATTGGAATGTCAATTTTTAGCTTCCCATGATGAGTTTTGATAGGGTTTTGTCACTTTTTTGCTATTTGCAAACTTTTAGTTTTGCAAAGTAGCCTCCCATTCAAACTTGTATTTTGCAACTGGATGATTTTCATAATGAAAGGTTTTTTTCTCTCAATTATCCATACCTAAATGTGCTCCCATGTCAGGTTTCAAAGCCTCAAGATCTAATTAGCTATTTTTTCGAGATCAAAAGCAAACACAATTTGTTTAATTTTGCACCTGTATTTTATGGAAGTGTTTCAAAGTGGTCAAGTTTGACCCTTAATATCTGGTGGTAAATATAGAATGAAGTAAATCCCTCTTTCACACATAAATGAGCTTCTGTTTCTAGTGGTAGTCCCCTAAAAGTTGTTTTGATATTTTTTCAAAGTGGTGGCTTTGTGAGCCCTGATTGGTTCTGAGCATGGAAAAGTTGCAGAAATGCCTAAGTGAGCAACTTTGTCAATTAATATCTTTCACGTCATGATCTCTTTTGTCTAACCATATTTTTCACTCCATTCTTGGGTCAAATTTTTACATGCTTTTTCAATCTTATGCCTCCAGAATAAATTTTAAGGGTCATTTAATTACTTTATGATCACATGGCCAAAAAAGGCGTTCCAGAAAGTGTCAAATTTTGTAAATATAATGACAACCCATTTCTTGTTTTAGTCTAAAACCTCTACAAATCTATTTTCATCAAGATCAAAGGTCATTTGATGCATTATTTTAATGTATTTTAGGTGTGTTAAACACATCCTAGCAAGGACCAGTTTACAAAAGACGTACCTAAATTTTAATGGATGGGAAAAATATAAGGAAATGGGTTTTCGCTAAATAATTGATCATGATCACACAAAATTTCATGACTCCAAGTGTCTCGGTTTGTGCACAAAGAATTTCCTCCATTTGGCCCATAGGCATAATTAAAAGTCACAATTTTTCTAATGTTTTAAATGTTAATATTTAAAATATTTTGAATATTTTAAATATTGTGCAAATACAAAGGGGAAAATATAAAACATATTTCTAATGTTTTGGAGGATAAACCAGTTTAATTCTTAGCTTTGATTGGTCAAGAAGCAGCTTTCACGACTTTCATGGTTATAGGAAATACTCATTGCGAGATGCCTCAAAGATTTGTTTTTCCCTATTGAAATCATTGATGCAATGTTTCTAGAAAATAAATTTTGATGAAAAGGTTTATTTAATGGCTTCCTCAGTTTTGGAAAAAAAATTGCTGCACAGGAAAGCTCCCATCGCCTATCGCGTGAAGGCTTCTCCATTCCAATCAATAACCGACGATGAGCGATGGTGTATGCTTTCCATTGCTGGCCCTTGCACCATCACTAGTTCCTTCTCCATTTTCCTATTTCAACTTGAGATACCCGATGGAAAGGAAAAGAAATGAGGGGGCCCATGAAAATGACAGGCAGGGAATGGTGCCTAATGAATAATATTTTAAAATTTCCCTCCAAAGTAAAACTCTAAGTGTGAATGATTTTCACAAGAGGGAAAATTAGAGAGGATCAATGGATGAAGAAATTGAGAAATGTAGCTTAATCCTTGCCATGATCACTCAACAGAAGTTGGGTCTACAAAATAAAAACTAAATGAGTGATGGGCGATGGTATTCTTTTCTCATTGCTCATCACCAGTTGAGTTTCTATTTTCCTTTTTCGTCGTATGATGGGAGATGGTTGGGGGTAAAAAATTTTGGTATCCTTGATAAACTTTGAGGGAAAAACATTTAAAATTATAATGTTTCCCGATTGGTTTTCACATGAAGGCCTCTGCTAATAAAGTTGATAAAGTTTTAGGTGGGCACAAGAATTTTTTAAAAGGGTAAGATTTTAAGTATTAAATGAAGGGTGAGAGAAGGCTCGGGTAAATAATTTTTTCCTTGTAATGTGTTATTTTAAAATCATTATCATTTTAAAAGTTTGGGTAAAATGCAAAAAGTATGAGTAAAATATTATTTTTCTTGATGAATTTTTAAAGGTTTTCACTTTTTTTATAGTGAAATCAGAAAGACTTGTGGGAAAATGTTTTAAATAAAATATTTAAAACATTATGGGCACCATATAAAGTTAAATATTGGAGATGAGTATGCAATGTGCAGCAAGGTAAAAGGGCAGAAAGAGGGCTTTCGCGAATGAATTATTTTCATCTACAGGGGTAAAAATGAATAATGGAGGTGCATATTTTCACAAGTAGATGAATTTACTATTGAAGAATCAAGGTAAAATGGGAAAAATTCAGTGGTGAGAGTTTGTTGTGCGAAGGGAAGAGAGAAGAGAGAGGCTTTTGATTTTCTTGTTGTTGATGCATAGAGAAGGAAGCTTCCAAGTGTCTTCAACAGATTTATCTTAGGGCTTCTTCTATTTCTTCTTATTCTCATTATTCTCTCATTGTAAAGGGTTATGATTTTCTATATGGGCTGGGTAGATAGAGAAATGTTGAGTTTAAGTAATGGATTGATAATACAAATTGTAAGAATTGATTTGATGGGTAAATGCCAATTAGTTTATGAAAATAGAATATGAATGTCATCAAATTGTCTCCATATTTGTACACATTTAATCATATAAATTCAATATATCAAAGATTTTTGAGTTTTTCCTCTCAATTTCCCTAAGATTGTGTTATTTTTTTATGGTTCTATTTCAAAGAAATAGTTAGATTACTTTGAGTAGATAATTGTGATTTTAGGTGTGTAGGGTGGATCTGTAAGAAGAATTTGAATGATAACCAAAGTGGATATGTTAGTGCAAAGTATTAACAATTTTAAATCAACTGGTTGAAGTTTGTTTACTGATGAGGTTGTCTTTATAATTCTATATTTGACTTTGTGGCCCAAATTTAGGCACTGATTTGTCATTTAGCTAAATGCATTTCAGAAAAATTTATAAATTCAAAAATTATTTTAAATCCATGTTGTTTGGTTGAGGTTTGGGGTTGAGCTATCCATCCTAATTGTTGAGTGAGTGTTGAGAGACTAAGAATTTATCCAGATTTGAGGTTATCAATGCTTTCCTTGGTATATTTTCATTGGGAATTATCTGCTATAAAAAGCAATGTTTGTGTATGAGTGAATTAAGTTTCTAGGCATTATATAGGCTGACCCACCTTGGTCCTTCAGAGCCAAAAGTGTAGGAGATTTCAGTCTTTGATTGAATCTTGTCAATTGAATGAATCCACCATTGAGTCTTATCATTAGAAAGTGGCTAGTCTATATGATTCATTGGATTAATCAATTTGGAACACCACCAAGTGGAGCACATTTTAAAGAATGTTAAAATAAATGTTATTAGGTGGATATTTGAATTTGAGGAAGTGACATGTTGGAGGGAGAAGAAAGAAGAGTTAATGCCACTTGGCTCAATAAAAAAGGACATATAAGAGGCCTTTAATTCCTTGTTGGATGGACAAGTCCTTTTGGGAGGGAATTTTCAAATTTCAGGAATATTCCAACTTGATGTATTTTTGAATGAAAATAGGAGATTTAATAAATCAATTAAATTGATTTACTTGCACAAGTTGCAAAATCTAGTGGATTTGATGGATTAGAGTTAAGACTAATTGGGATTTGATTAAGTTAGATGATAATTAGTTGATTTGACACTTTGGATTAGGTTTTAGGATTTAAATAAATCAAAATGAGAGGAATTATAATGAATAAAAAGATTTAGTTTAATAAATTTTGATGTATTTAACTAAAGGGGGTGATGTTATATTTAAATCAAATAAAGATTAATTTATTTAATTTAAAGGAGATGACCTAAGAACTTAATTAAATAAAATGAATTATTGAATTAAAAGAGAGATATTAGGATTAATTAAACAAAATTATTTATTTAATTAAAAGAAGATAGGGATTTAATCGGATAAAATCGATTTATTTAATTAAAAGATGAAATATGATGAATTTAATCAAATAAACATTATTCGATTAAATGGTTAGCAAAGGAGATGATTCAGGATGAATTGGTGTTAGTAAATTAGGATCAAGTGCACAAGATCAATCAATATATTTTACATGTCTACATAGAGAAAATAGTACTAGAATATGCAAACTAATCTGATAGACACTGTTAATGGGACTCATTCACCACTAATGGTGAATTACTTCTTTTCCACTTTTTCAAAAATTGAAATCACAAATATGTACTCCAACACCTACATTTCATTCCTAGATTAAGTCTTAGATCTGAGTCTATGAAAAAACCTACAAAAAATAATATAATTTGATTTCTAATGGGGTTTTCCTAGATCAAACCCCTAATTTGGTAGTTAAACCTTGAAAAAGATAATAAAATATGCAGAAAACCCTAGCCCTAAGTTTTTTTAAGACTAGAAAATCTTAAGCAAGATGCAACCCTATTCTAATATGCAAAAATAAGATGCATGAATGAAACTTGAATGATGCAATACTTCACCCTAATATATCATACATCATTTTAAGTGAATCTAAATGACATGCAAACCTTCCTTAGGCTTAAAATAGAGAGATAATGCAAGATGGAATTGCTTAGAAAACAAGTCCTTAGGATTGGCTTGATGGCTAATTGCACCTCTGATATAGGGCATGGGTGGAATAGGTTCAAGCACCACAATTCAACACAATTCAACACAATTCAACAACTAATTTGAGATTTTAAACCCCAACTATGGTGGATTTCACAAACTCTCTTGTCTTCAACTTCTAAGTGTCCAGACCTAGTTCTTCAAACATATCCTTTAGAGAAGGCCATTTCTCCTCTAACCCTTGACTATGTCAGATAACTATTAGACTCAATCTTAATATATCTCAATTGAGAATAGGGTTGTTTTTAAACATTTCCTTGAAAATAGGTCTATTACGCTAAAACAAGGATAAATTAGGCCACTTTTTCAAAGCACCTATAAGAAATTAAAATGCCACACACCAAATATTCACTCTAGAAGCTTCAACATGTCACATAGGGTCCCAATATGCAGTTTATTCCACAAAAACTCATCACAATATTGTTGTCCTTCAATATCTCTAATCTACCTAAGCCTAACACATGAAGATGTTAGGATAGGGTAGGGACAAAACCACCCCAAACTCCATCACCTACTGCAAACAACAACAAAAATATTAAAAGTAAAATAAATCCCTCCATTCCACTATTTTTGGACAAGATTCAATAGGGGAATGGGCTGCTAAGCATGATTTTTGTTACAAACCCTTAAACTTAGGGTTTCTCAGAAATTTTCTAGAAAATTGCTTCTAACTCATGTATTTCTCAATGGAAATAAACAACACCACATTCAAATCAAAGTAGATAAATTGTAACAACTTTTCACATGAATTTCATATCCTAACTCAACTATATGGGGCTGTACAGAACTAGAAAACTACATAACACATAGAAAATAAGTAGAAAATAGTGTTTTTGTATTGCTTGTCCTCCAAAATGCTTCAAAAATGATGTCTTGAAGTTTATGAGGCTTTTTAGACATGTTATAATAGAATTCCAATTGTATACAACTAATTTTCAAATAGGTGAGCATTCATATTCCCCACAAAGCAAAAATTTTCAAGTTGCAAAGCAACTTTTACACCATTTTGACAATATTTACAACACATCACTAAATGAACCTATATGACAAACACATCAAAAATGGTCATAATTAGATGTAATTACATCAACCATATGACAAAATACACCAAAATCAAGTCTAGACACCTAATTACATCAGTTAAGGAAGATTGCCATGGATCCCCTACACCTTATACTTAGAGAGGAAAAATTCTTAGGTTCCATATGAGATCAGGTCTTGCACTTATGTTCCATGCTTATTGATATCATATTTAGACATCCATGTTGTGTCTTCAAGAGGTAAACCTTGCCACTCAATGACAAGATACTCATTGTATACTTTGTGTCTTGTTCTTTTCACCTCTTTTGTGTCTAAAATTGTTTCAAGATTCATTGGTTTAGTGGCAGGTAGATCTTTAACCCAATCCTCATTAGCAACATCAACATCCACAATCCCCTTGAAAGATTGGAGGTCAACAACATTAAAGATAGGGGAGATAGCAACTCCAAGAGGGATTTCTATCTCATATGCATTGGTCCCAAAATTCTGGACCACTTTACAAGTCCCAATTTTCTTCATTAGTAGCTTGGTATACTTTCCCTTTGGAAATATTTCCTTCTTCAAATGTGCGAGGACCAAGTCTCCCACCTTGAATTATACATCTCTCCTTTCCAAATCAACACACTTCTTATATTTTTCAACACTTTCCAACATGTTTTCTTTAACTTGGTGATTGATCTCTCTCATAGCTTCTACAAATGCTTCTTATTCTTCTCCATCCCTGTCAAATCCCTAAGCTCAAATACACCTCTTGGCTACAGACCATAAACCACTTGAAAAGGACTTTTCCCTATGCTTCTATTGACTGAATCATTGTAAACATTTTCAACTTTCAAGGAAGAACTAAGTCCCATTGTTGCCCATGCTCCTTTGTGAGACATCTCAAGAGTTTTCCAAATGATCTATTGACCACTTCAGTCTTCCCATCCATTTGTGGATGATAGGTAGTACTAAAAGTTAAATTGGTTCCAATATTTCTCCAAAGTGTCCACCAAAAGTGACCAATAAACTTTGAATCCCTGTCTGAAACAATTGTTAGTGGAAGACCATGAATACTTGCTATTTATTTAAAGAATAACCCTAGAATATGAGAAGAATCATTTTTACATTTGGAAGGAATAAAGTGAGCCATTTTACTAAACCTATCAACCATAACAAATACACTATCATAACCCCTTTGATTTCTTGGGAAACCTAATACAAAATCCATGCTTAGACTCTCCCATGGCCTGTTAGGTATTGGTAATAGCTAATAAAGACTTGGATTAGAACTAGAACCCTTGGATCTTTGGCAGATTGTACAACTTTCAACAAAATTTCTCTCATCTACTTGAATTTTTGGCCAAAAGTAGAACCTTCTTACTTGATCTAATGTCTTATCAACCCCAAAATGTCCTCCTAAAATTCCACAATGTTTCTCCTTTATCAAATTTATTCTCATAGAGTAGCTTGGTATACATAACTGAGCTCCTTTAAACAAAAATCCATATTGCAACAGAAAATAAAAATACTCATCATGAAAAGCATCTTTAAACTGAGCACAAATATAATAGACATCTTTGAAGTCATCATCTTCAACATGCATGTCCTTTAATGCATCCATTCCCACACTCTAAAGTTGGATTTCATGCACCAACATTGACCTCTAGCTTAAAGCATTAACTACATTGTTGGCTTGGCCTTTTTTGTGTTTAATAGTAAAGGTATAGCTCTACAAATATCCAACCCATATTACATGTCTGTGACTTAACTTATCTTGACTTTGTAGAAATTGCAAGGCATGGCTATCGATGAACACTATGAATTCCTTTGTCAAAAGGTAGTGTCTCCACTTCTTAAGGGCACGTACCATTGCATATAACTCTAGATCATATGATGAATACCTTCTCTTGGCTTCATTAAGCTTTTCACTGAAGAAAGCCACGGGTCTACCTTCTTGGCTTAAAACTACACCAATTGCAAAGCCACTTGCATCACACTCTATAGTGAAAACCTTGTTGAAATTGGGTAAAGCAAGGATAGGTTGTTGATCCACTCTAGTTTTCAGATATTTAGAGCTCCTTTTTTCCTCATTACTCCACTAAAATTTCTTCCTTTTATCTCCTTTAATCATGTCAATAATGGGTGAGTAGATACATGACTAAAATTCTTGATGAATTTTCTATAGAAACTTCAAAGCCCATGAAATCTTCTTACCTCTCCTACTGACTTTGGATTTTTCCAACTAATTATTTCCTCTACTTTGGCAGGATCCATCTTCATTGAACCCTTAGAGATCACAAAACCAAGATATACTAGATCTTCTTTCATAAATTCACACTTTTTGAGATTTATCATCAATTTCCCCTCATTCAATCTCTACAAAACCATGTGAAGGTGTTGCAAGTGATCTTTTGTTTTTGTAAACACAAGTATGCCATCTAGATATACAACAACAAATTTCCAATAAAACGCTTCAAAACCTCATGAACGTACTTAGACCATTTGACAGTCCAAAGGGAATTACCATACACTCATACAAACCTTTGTTAGTTTTAAATGTAATTTTCCCTTCATTTCCTTCCCTTATCCTAATTTGATGATAACCACTTTTTAAGTCTATCTTTGAGGGATAGTATTCACCTCCCAAATAGTCCATTAGATCCTCCATTCTAGGTATTGAAAACCTATATCTTATGGTTATTTTGTTTATTTCCCTTGAGTCAGTACACATTCTCCAATCCCCATCATTTTTAGGTGATAAAAGTATAGGGACAATACAAGGGCTCAAACTCTCCCTAATTAGGCCTTTATCCAACAATGCTTGAACTTTCCTTCTTATTTCATCATTTTGTCAAGGGGTCATCTTATATGCAGCCTTTTTTGAAAATTGGCAATAGGGTTCATGTCTATATGATGGTTGACATCTCTCATTGGAGGTAGAGAACTTGGAAACTCATCCATTCGAATGTCTTTGTATTTGTCTAACAAGGCTTGAACCTCACTAGTTATACTCTCAACTTTACTTGCTGATAAATTTTTTTTTTTGATTTAGGTCTGATTACTAAGGAAAATCCTGGACCACCTTCATCTTTCAATGTTTTCAAAAAATATTTCACTCCCACTACCATAACACTAGAACCAACTTGTTTGTCAAACTCTTCATCTTGTAGAGGTGTCAAGGTGAATTAAGTCCCATCTTTGTCTATCATATAAAAAATTTTGTGGCCATCATGCTTGGCCTTTTTGTCATACTACTAGGGCCTTCCTAGTAGAAAGTGACAAAAATTCATGGGGATGATGTCACAAAGGGTTTTTTCTTTATAACCCCCAATATTAAACTCTACCCATGTTTTCTCATTTACCAAGACTTGTTGACCTTTGTTCAACCATGACACTTTGTATGTTGTAGGGTGAGGAATCTTTTTCATGTTTAAATTTTCAAACATTTCTAAGGAAACCAAATTATCAGTAGAACCTGAATCAACAACTACTTTGCATACCTTTCCATGTGACTTGCATGTGGTCCTGAATAAATATTTCCTTTGAGGAGGCTCTTTAACTATTGGCACCTTAATGAGTGTCCTTCTCATCATCAATGACTCACATATCTTAGGGGTATCATGCTAAGATTGTGAATTAACACTTTCATTATCCTCTTCATGCACAATTTGAGTCCTTCACTCACCTCCATGGGAACTTGATGCTTGTTTGTTCGGGAACTTCCATGCTAGATTTCTAAATTGGTTGCAATTGTAACATCTTCCTGAAAATTTGTTTGACCCTCTCCCTTGTCCACCAAACCTTCCTCTACCACCAAATATCCTTCCTCTAAAGTTACCTCTACCACTTGACTCACCACTTTGTTCTTGATGGCTGCTTGATTCACCATGTTGCTTTTGTGACTATCCTCTTGTACCAAAGTTTCCTCTACCTCTAAAATTTTTCCCTCTACCTCTTCCTTGATTCTCTTGTATTCTTTTTATTCTTTCCTCTACCTTGACAACCAATTGGAAATACTCCTCAACTTTCCTAGGTATTGTGAGACCATTTTCATCTTGGATATTGAGTCTAAGGACATTTAAGTACCGTGCAACCTTTTCTACCTCATACTATATATGTCCTACCCTTATACTCAGTTTATAGAATTCCTTAGTATATTCCATCATATCCAACTCTTTTTGTTTTAAATTTTTCAGCTTCCTAAAGGTTTGTATCACATAATCTTTAGGTAGAAATTGTGCCTTCACCTTTGATACCAATCTATCCCATGAACTTATCTTATTGTTTCCCTTCTTTACCCTTTCTTATTGGACATAGTTCCACCATGTTAGGGCAGAGCCCTTCAATTTTATTTTTGAAAATTTTACCTTATCATCTTGTACCTCAAATTCAAAAAAGATATCCGAAGCATCTATCCAAGCCAACACTTCCTCACTATTCATCTTTCCACCGTAGATAGGCACTTCAAATTTCACCTTTGTAGTATTATCCCCCTTGATAGCCTTTAGCATCCCAACCATTCTCATCTCTTTAGGGTCCAAGTCCTAATAATCATGGACTCCTACTAGAGGGTTCTCACTTTCACCCTCATCCTCCTTATCACTTTGGTCACCACTAACCATTCCTCTTCTTTGATTCTTCTCTAGGGCTTCTATTCTAGTAAGGGAAACTTCATGAGACTCCCTATAAATCCATGCCTCCTTTGCATACTATTCATTCAATTCTCTTACAACACCTTTACAAGACATTGCTAAAAGCATACTATTCAATTTTCAAAGGTCCAAGACCTAATGTGGATGCATAGAATGCATCACAACACTTGAATCAAGGCCTCATTAAGTTGAATTTATCATGAATTATTCCTATGTCAAGTAAGTTTCCTTTTTTCTATGTTACATTTAGTTGCAACTTTAGTGAGAGGATGAACTTGCATCAAACTCACAATAAATTAGATATTCAAGAGAAATTCAAGTGTACAGATGCAAATGAAAAAGAATGACAAAGATCAAAGGAGGTTGTGGAAGCCCCCAAGATCCAAGATCCTAAGTTGAACCATCAAGATACATAATAATAATATGGAAAGAAATAGGAAGATGAAAATGAAATGCTGGATCAAGCTTTGATCATTTGTCTAGATAGTTGTGGATTAGATGTAAGCTCTTTTGTTTTGGAAACAAAATGCATACTCACTCTAGGGCGATGAAACTCTTGGTTTTCTGTCAGGTGAGAAATCCTAAAAGATGAGACACATACGGCCGATATGTTCTCACAAACACATAGGTGACTATGGAAAATATGCATCCCTCAAAATGGGCTTTCCCACTCAAACCATACTAAAGTCATACCTCCTAATAACTTTAATAAGGCTCCACAATGATTTATTTTTTTGAGCTCTATGAGGTATGAAAAAGTTTGTATGCTTGACACTCATAGAAAATTTTAATGCAAGAGAGTGGAAGGATTTGTCAAAGACATTTTGCTTAGTTTGTGCAAGGTCTCATCTTAGGGAACATCATGCCAAATGTCTGCAAGAGAGGATAAGTGCAAAAGAAGTATCACACTCTTAGAGGGAATCAAGTTCAATGACTCCACCAAGGAAAAGACACATCACAAGAAGAAAGTAATTGTGTAATGAAATGTGGATTTTTATGTATGCCACCACTATAAAGTGGTTGACAACACCAGTACAATGAGCAATTTCTTTTTATTCAGAAAGCCCTATTCCAAGTCATATGGGTATGTGCAAGATGATCATGGAAAAAACAATCCCTTAAGTAGCCTAAAGCCTTAATTGACCTTTATGTCATCACTAATAGGCCCCTATTAACTAGTATTGTCCATCTTGGGGGTATATACATGATCATCATGGAAAAGACAGGCCCTTAAAAGGAAAAAAAATCAAAAAAATCAAAGTTAGGCAACTTGACATTAAAATTTGAATAAGTTATCTATATTATTTCAAAAATATGAAAGAATAGAATTTGTAGAAAATTGAATGTAGTTTCTAAACTACTAGGTTTATTTTTAAAAAAATCTATTTGGTGAAAATTTGAAATTTCAATGCAGTAATACTTAAGTTTCAAGGAAAAAATAAGAAGTGGGCGTCTATCTAACCACCCTAACCACAATAAAATAATAATATTTTTTTATAAGATTTTAGATATAAGTAGAGGAATTATTTCCATATGTGATACATATTTTTTTGTAATTATTTTGCATGTAAATAATTAATTATGATTTTTTATTACAACTTTTAGAAAATATAAAAAATCTTATGTCTGACCACCTTAATATGGTCAAACCTTCGTGATTTTTTTTTTCTAATCCTATAATATGGGAAGCATAAAATGTGATGTATGTTTAAAATTCAAAAAATGTGATACCATTTGAAAGCTATAGATTTTTTTCAATCACCCAATCAATCAGGAATTTAGTTGTAATTCAAATAGAAAATGAATAATAATTATTTATTAAATTCAAGGTAAAGCATAATTTATATTGGTTGAAAGCTGAAAATATCCTTCAAAACGATTTTGATTTCATCAATTTTGAGTAAAAAAATTTTGTCAACCACATACCCATCATATCGCCACTTTTTGGAGCATCATGATCCTACACATACCCATTTATTTCCAATAAGCTATGTCATGAAAGAGGTAGAATGTCATAGGTGAGCCAACTTAAGGCATGTTGTCCACATTCCAAGAATGCTCTTTATGTATTCATGAAAGGTTAAACAATAGCAGAAGGAGGCAACCACAAGTGACATATGAGGACATGGCTATGAAACCCCTTGCCTCCACTAAGTGCAGGACAAAGGTGAGCCAAAACGATTCATGAAATATAGGTGAGAGTGAAAATTAGTATCAATTAAAGGAATGAGGTGCCCCTACATAGGGTAGCATACCAAAATCCTTAAAATGTTGGATTTTATGACTGAGAGCATTACATTCATTAATGGAATGACCATGAACTCTATGATAGGTGCATAATGAATTCTTGTAAGAGAAATTCTTTCGAGTTCTATGAGGGAGGGTGATCATGTGATCTTGGAGGAGTCTTGAGAAGATACCCTCTTGATCAAGAGTAGTTTTTGTTGTTAGTGGTAAAGAGATGTCCTACTTAGTAGAAAATGTCATACGTACACAAGTTTCTCTAGATTGTGAGATTTTGTTCTTACTCTTATAGGAGAATTGAAAATTTATTAGATGCAAATCATTGGTATATTGTGAGATGGCATTGGAATTAAGTGAAGATTTCATTGGTTGTGCCATATTGTGTAAATGATGATGTGCAAGGCCACTAGTGTTGAGGAGTTTAGGATGGACAATTGCAAAGGATGATTTAGGAGTGTGTTGTATGAGATTTTTGGTGTTGAGTAAAGGTTTGGAGATTTCTATCAAAGGGAAATAACCAAGACCATGAGTTGTTTGTTGTTGCATAGGGTCGATAGGGTTGTAGATACCTTGTTCTTGAGCACCACATCCCTTTACACTATATCCAAGTTGTTTCATAATCTCATAACCTTTTCCATATAGTTTCTTCATTGCTTTTGGATCAGGTGGTGGTTGGTTGTAAGCGTCGTCAAAAGTGACTATGTAATTTGCTTTGTTGTCTAAAGTGGTTGAGGTGGATGCTTTCAAAGGATCGTCTACTTTTTAATTTTCACTATTTGAATCTTTTTGTATGATCTTTCTCACCAAAATGTACCATAGGGGTATGTGCAGGATCATCATGGAAAAAATAGGCCCTTAAGTGGAAAAAAATTTAGAAAAATTAGTGTTAGGCAACTTGACGTGAAAAAATTGAATAATTTATCTATATTATTTCAAAAATATGTAACAATAGAATTTGTAGAAAATTGAATTTAGTTTCTAAACTACTAGGTTTATCTAAAAATAAATAAAATCTATTTGGTGAAAATTTGAAATTTCAATGCAGTAGTACTTAAATTTCAGGGAAAAAATAAGTAGGTGTCTGTTTGACCAGCCTAACCATAATAAAATGATAATATTTTATATATAAGTAGAGGAATCATGTTGAAATGTGATGCATATTTTTTTGTAATTTTTTTCCAAGTAAATAATTAATTATGAATTTTTTATTACAACTTTTAAAAAATATAAAAAATCATATGTCTAACCACCTTAACTTGGTCAAAACTTCATGAAATTTAATTTTTCTTTTTTTAATCTTATAGTATGTGAAGGATAGAATGTGACACATGTTTCAAATTCAAAAAAAGTGATACCGTTTGAAAGTTATAGATGTTTTTCAATCAACCTATCAATCAGGACTTTAGTCATAATTCTAATAGAAATGAATAATAATTATTTATTAAATTCAAATTACAGCATAACTTATATTGGTGGAAATTTGAGAATCTCCTCTAAAAACCCTTTTCGTTTCATCAATTTTGGGTAAAAATAAATTCTTCAGCCACATACCCTACAAATATCCATAATATTGCCACTTTTTGGCCCATCATGATCCTGCACATACCCATAGATTTCATGAGGTGTGAATTTTTTATGTCTCTTTTATTGAATTAGGGTCTTTTACTTAAAGGAAAGAGATAGATCCCACACCCAAAATCTAGGTGGTTCACTCAAATAAGGGAATTTATGATGTAAATGGGACTTAATGGAATGATATAAGAGAAACTATATGTTGATGCTAATTTTCAAGCCTGGTAGAACACATTTTACATTTTGGGAAAATCAGTTCCAGTTCTGCAAAACTATTTTCAAACTTGTTTCTCACAAAAGTGTATCTAAAAATGTAGAAAACTAAAAACTGACCTAGAAGTAGAACTCATTCACCACCATTGGAGAATGAGTCCACTTTTGAAATTATTAATATGTAAAGATGGAATCCAGAGCTTTCAGTATGCACTTTAGCTTTCTACAGGTTTTGGTTCTAAAACTCTGATTTATGGGTCTAAAAGTGACTTTTGGTCTAGATTTTTACTCAAATAATGATTAAAAGACTTAAACAAATTTTCAACCTGATCTTCAATGATTTCCAAGTCCTCAAGATGTCTAAATCTTCAAACACACAAGACAAGAGAGAGAATTGTTGAATGTTAGGGCATGGGGGTTTGCCTTGGTCAAACACCTTTTAGGGAATTAAACCAAAATGATGAAAGAATGTAATGAAGCATGAAATAGTGGAGTTGATTACCTTTCCATGATGTTTGATCTTGAAATTATGCAATAAAACATGAACGATCTGCCCTTGAATATCTAAAAATTGCTATCTAAATGCCTTGAAATGGTCAAGCCCTTACTTGTTTTGCTTGAGATGGAAGAATGATGGATGAATAATGAATAATGGTTGTGATTTAGGGTTTAGAGAGGTGATTTTATAGAAAATTCACCTTATTAGCCCAATATTTGCATCCCTAAGGCTGACATGTGAAAATAATAAACTTAAATTTTAACTTTTTCCAGTCAAAGGTCAAAAATGGGCCAAATGGGACTCATTCACCACCCATGGAAAATGGGTCCCACCTAGATGGGACTGATTTACCATTTATGGTGAATAAGTACCACAAGGGCCATTTTGATAGCCATGATGCTAGGAGATAAGAAAATAAAGTTTATATTGTGACTTTGTTGGTTATTTGATCAATTTAAGCCTTGGGAGGCACAATATGGGTTACTAGGGGCCTTTTAGTGATAATGTAAAGTTTAATTAGGGATTGAGACACATAATTCAATGTGAAAGTGTGATTAAGTACACTTTACAACATTAAATTGAGGTCCACATAGCCTAGAAAGGAAAAAAAACCAATGTAAATGTCTAAGACACATTACAACACTAGTTTAATATTAAGTTTATTTTAAAAACCTTCTAGATTGATGTGATAATGTTTTTAAACACATTTTATAATGTTGAATTAGGGAGAAATATGTTTATTAAGTCTAGAAAAGCATGAAAGTCTCTTACAACACCTTTACAAGACATTGTTAAAAGCATGCTATTTAATTTGCAAAGGTCCAAGACCTAGCGTTTTACATAAAATGCCTCACAACACTTGAGTCAAGGCCTCTTTAAGTCAAATTTATCATGAATTATTCCTATGTCAAGCAAGTTTCCTTTTTTCTATGGTACATTTAGCCACCAACTTAGTGAGAGAATGAACTTGCTTCAAACTCCCACTAAAGTAGACATTCAAGAGAGATTTAAGTGTATAGATGTAGATAACAAAGAATGAAAATGATCAAAGGAGGTTGTGCAAGCCCCTGGGATCCAAGATCATAAGTTGAACCATCAAGATACATAATCATAGAATGGAAAGAACTAGGAAGATGAGAATGAAAAGGTGGATCAAGCTTCAATCATTTGTCAAGCTAGTTGTGGATTAAATTTAGGCTTGTTTGTTCAAAAAGAAAATGCATACTCACTCTGGGGTGATGAAACTCTTGGTTGTCTGTTGGGTGAGAAATTCCAAAAGGTGAAACACATACAACCAATATGTGCTCACAAACACATAGGTGGCTATTGAGAAAAGTCACACCTCATAATGGGAATTCCTAATCAAACCTTACCAAATTTATACCTCCCGATAACTTTAATAAGGCGCCACTATGAAAAATTATTTTTGAGCTCTATGAGGTAAGAAAAACTTTGTATGGTTGAAACTCAAACATTGTTAATGGAAGATAGTGCAGGGATTGCTCAAAGGGATTTTTCTTAGTTTGTGAAAGGCCTCGTATTAGGGAACATCATGCCAAATGTCTCTAAGAGAGGATAAGTGCAAAAGAAGTATCATTCTCTTGGAGGGAATCAAGCCCAATGAATCCACAAAGAAAAGGACACATCACAAGAAGAAAGAAATAACACAATGAAATGTGAATGGTGATGTATGCCACCACTTTAAATTGGTTGCGAACACTAGTACGATGAGAAATTGCTTTAAAGTAGAGGAAGGATAACATGAGAGCTTATTTGGAAAGTCCTATGCCAAGTGATATGTTTCCAATAAGTTACATCATGAAAGAGTTAGTATGTCACAGGCGAGCCAACTTAAGGCATGTCTTCCACATCCCAAGCTTGCTCTTATGTATTCATGAAAGGTTAACGACTATCCAAAGGAGGAAACCACAAGTGGCATACGAGGAAAAGGCTTCTAAACCACTTTCCCCCACTAAATGTAGGACAAAGTTGAGCTGAAATGATTGATAAAATATAGGTGATAATGAAAATTAGTATCAATTAAAGGAATGAGGTGCCCCAACATAGGGAAGCATACCAACTCCTTAAAATATTTGATTTTACAATTGAAATCCTTACATTCACTAGTGGAATGACCATGAACTCTATGATAGGTGCATAATGAAGTCTTGTAAGAGCATTTCTTTCAAGTTTTTGGAGGGAGGGCGATCACGTGATCTTGGAGGAGTCTCGACAAGATACCCTCTTGATCAAGAGGAGAAGTAGTTTTTGTTATTAGTGGAAAAGAGATCTCTTTCTTATTATAAAATGCCATACCTACACAAATTTCTCTAGATTGCGATATTTTGTTCTTACTCTTACATGAGAAAGGAAAATCTATCAAATGCTAGTAATTTTTATCTTGTGAGATGACATTGACATTAAGCAAAGAGTTCATTGGTTGTCTCATATTGTGTAAATGATGATGTTCAAGACCACTAGTTCCAAGGATTTTAGGATGGATAATAGTGAATGATGATTTAGGAGTGTGTTGTGTAGGCTTTTTTATGTTGAGTGAAGGTTTGGAGATTTCTATCAAAGGGCAATAACCAAGACCATGAGTTGTTTGTTGTTTGATAGGGTTGATAAGGTTGCGGATACCTTGTTCTCAAGAACCACATCAAGATTCATAACCTTTTCCATATGGTTTGTTCATTTCTTTTGGATCAGGTGGTGGTTGGTCATAAGCATCATCAAAAGTGACTATGTACTTTCCTTCTTTGTTTCATAAGCTCATAAACTTTTATGTATAGTTTCTTCATTTCTTTTGAAGGTTTGTCTAATTTTTTATTTTCCCTATTTGAATCTATGTGTATGATCTTGTTTACCTAAATGTACCATATATTTTATGAGGTGTGAAATCTTATGTCGCGTTTCCTTAATTAGGGTCTTTCACCTAAAGGAAAGAGATAGATCCCACACCCAAAATCTAGGTGGTTCACTCAAATAAGGGAAGGTATGATGTAAATGAGACTCAATTGAATTATCTAAGTGCAACTAGATGATGAGATTTAATTATTAAGTATGCAAAATATAAGAAACGTAACTCATTTTAAAACACATTGTGTAATGCAAAAACACCTAGAAATGAATGGAAATTTAAACAAAACTTGATGAAACTAAAAGTGTGCACTTGAGATATTGAAGGAGCTTGGAAATGACATTTCAAATGCTATTGATGTAGATTTTCAGGCCTGGTGAGATTCATTCACCATTCTAGGTGAATTAGTCCTAGTTCTACAAAACTATTTTAGACCCTATTTCTAACTATAAGAATTGGCTATGGAGGTAGCCACCCAAGATCTACAGGCCTAATAGAAAGCACAAGCATAAGAGAGATAGAAACAATATGACAAGAATAGACTGTATTCAATGTCAATGATATGAGAGGATTGAATAGTACAATGTACATAGGAGACCCATTGGTTATATAGCCAAGGTGAGAACATAGGAGGGCATAAGATTATGACAAGTGTCATAATCTTATGACATGAGACAACTATGAAAAGTTATCACTCCACCTAAGTGGAAAGGGATAATGTGATAATCTCCACAAAAGGTGGAGAGATAATCACATGATGTGTCCAAAAAAGGTGGAAGTGATGAGGTAATGACATGTCAAGTCCACCAAAGGTGGAAAATCTCCTACAACCTCCTATTTGGTCCCTAAGTAAAATTAACTAAGGTGTAATCATGACCTAGGACAAGGTACAAGACATTTAATTACACCAACAACCTCCCTTAAGTGCAACTTAGAGAGAATGTACACAAATGTAAACAATGCAAGATGGGTCCTGGCTACTAAGCCATGTTAGGTACCCATGTACAAATGAAATACAATCTCTCATAAAGTGGAGAAAGACAGAAAAACCCAGTGGGAAAAAACTATCCCCCAAAAGAGAGATGAAATAAAAAAGGTAGGAACATAGCATGAGAAGAAAAAAACCCTTGTGAGGAAAAAGTACCCCCCATAGAAGAGGAGAAGAGAGACAAGGTAGCCCCACTTCAATGTACAATGATCACCCATGGAAGATGCTTGAGAAAGAATGATGAAGCTGCTCCAAAACTGTCGAACAACCTTCCTCCCCTTAGGAAGAAACAATACCAAAGGTGTATGAATGAAGTCTCCCCAATCCACAAGTGAAGAAGGAAGAACCCTCAAAATGTAAGAAGTCTTTGAAATCTGCTCAAAGTTCCCTGTGTTGATGCTGAAAGATGCCTTCCCCAACCATGTGAAGCTGCAATGGTTTAGTCACTACCTGGAACCTTTGAGAACCCCTTTACAACAACACCTTGATCCATTGAAAAAGACAACTCAAGATCGAGCAAGGATGTAGGTAGAACATACTCCAAAGATGAGTTCTCCTCAAGAGAGAAAGTGGCCTCCTCCAACTGTTGTACATATGCATCCATAGTCACATCAACCTCGAAAGACTGATCATGTAGAGGAGGGTCAGAGTGTTCCCTCGCAAAAACTAAAGAAGAATCACCTTCATCAAAGAGAAGATGAAAGTAATCAAATGTGTCTCCCAAATCTACAATGTAGGATTCCACAAACAAATTGCTAATGTCTGTCAAGTAGTCATCCCATGAAGCTACTGCTGGAAGACAAGGTATATACTATTGCACTGAATCACAAGGCACTAAAACTGTCAAAACACAAGTATCATCAAGTACATCAGTCAATATAGGAGATGGAGTATCAATAATAGGTTCAAGAACCTCAGGACTAGTGAGCACTCCAAGATTCAAGTAACCATACTCAATCTCCTCAAGTGTGTCCACACTAGGGTGAATTGAATCATCAATAGAAGCAAAATATGAGAAGGTGTAGAACCGAGAATGATGATCAACCTCCCCACTTGCAAAAAGAGCCTTGCTATGCAAATCTTGAACAATGATAGAATCTGTTGTGAACTCTACACTTTTTCCTGAACCACTATGTGTGATCTGATAGATGGAAAGGATGTTCCTTAACAAAGTAGGCACACATAGAACATCATTAAATTATCCACCTTCAATGTCAATAGATCCCTTCCCAAAAACTTCCAAAGAAGTGTTGTTGGCTATCAAAATGGGTGGTGATGAACAAGAATCAAATGAAGAGTACATATCCTTGGACGAAGTCATATGATGTGAAGCTCTTGAATCAAGGATCCACCTATCTAAATTGGAATCTGCAAAAGCAAGAAATGCTTGCCCCTTATGTTTCCCATGTTGAGATGAAGAAGAAGGAGATGAGCTTGATGTTGTTTCCATGAGAGTTGTTCCTTTTCCCTTAGAAGAAGAGGAAGGAGATGAGTCCTTCTCTTGATATGCAGTTGGCAAGTTGATCTTCTTCTTCTTAAGGATATGTTTCAACTCATCAATTTGCTTAACATGACAACGATGCTCCTCATGCCCAAATTTTTTGCAATATGCACATGTTGGTTGCTCCCTCTTGCTTGAATTTTTGTACTTCTTTGAAGAAGATGAAGTTGAATTTTGTTGTGGAGGAGTAAATTGTTGGTTCTCTCCTTGTGGCTTTGGTGAAGATTACTTCTGCTTCTAATTGGAACCCTTTCCTTGAGTGCCTTGATTCCCTTGATTAGCCACCAAAGCTTTGGACTTTGAAGACTTGAGAATCCCCATGCTTACTAATTTTGCTTGCTCTAACATCAACATTTATGTAAAAGCATCAAATGAAGGCATAGTGAAAGAACTACCAACTGTCAAGCGATGGGTTTGGAAGCTAGAAACAAATGCTACATATTCTGATGGAAGCTTTCCCAACAAATTGTAGACCAACTGTGCATCCTTCTTATCAATTCCACAATCCTTAAGTTGTTCTCTTAAGTAGCTCATTTGCCTTAGTGACATAGTCTTCGATTGTATCAAAATTCTTGGGATCTAACATTGTGAGATCATTGTCAAGCTGATAACCTCTAATCTCATCAACTTGGCCATACAATTGACCAAACTTTTCCCAAGCTTCTTTAATTGTTTTACACTTACCAATTTGAAAAATTAGATCTTTTAATACATATTTCCTTAATGTTCCAAGATCCATAGTATTTTTAGTGAGCCAATCCATATGAGCAACATGATTAGCTTGAGGATTAGATGGTGCAACAACAGTTCCAACAATATAATGAGTTAATCCTTTTTCTATTAACTTACTCCAAGCATTAATTTTCCAAGAAGGATAGTTATGTGGAGTAAACAAGGGATACTTAGCAGAACCCATAGCAGAAAAATGAAAGAGAACAAGATAGAGAGAGTCACAATCACTCACGACAACCCCCCCAAATTCACTCAATCAAAGAACCCCCCCAAAAAAAGATGATTTGGCACTTTATAATTAGTGCGTGTACAATGGCCACTTGCAAGCCAAGCAAAGTGGGCTTCTGATTTTCAATTTTTTACAAAAGCCTTAAGTAGGCTACAATAGAATCATATGACTGATACAAAAGAAAAAACTGAGATATTATCTTTACAAATGCCAAAATAGGCCAAAAATGACCAAGTGTTGAAAGTATGATTTTTTATCACAATCACTACAAACTCATAGCACCACTATGAAGTTAAAAAAAAATCATGCACTTTAAAAAAAAAAACAACACCTAAAAAGGAGTACGTATGAGCCTGAACGAAGCCTCGGAAGTTGCAAAAACAGTGACAATTGAGCAACACCTATGAGATATCCAATTTTCTGAAAAATTCATTTGCTAAAATTAGAAAATAATTGCACCAATACAATGTACATAAACAATTATCCCAAATCAAAAATAATTGCACAAAAAAAGGCCTCAAAATGGCCAAGATATGGGCCTCTGAAGTTGAACTACAAAATCCAAAAGCTCAGTGGAGAGGGGGTCAAAATTTTCAAAAAAGGGGTTGATGCAGTGCTGACGTCAGCAATTAAAGGCATTAAATTTGACAGTTATTTGGCCATCAAAAGTCTGCATGAGCTTGAAATTGACGGGTAAATGGCCGTCATCGCCGCCGTACCTTTGGGAATATTTTGCCAGAATATTCTTTCATGAATATTCTAAGACTGCCGGAGTTTTTCCACTACCCGGATTTTGATTTCCGCACCTGGAATTTTGCAAAGCGGTTGCCAGAATTTTTTAAATCACCTGCAACTAGTTGTTGATGGTGGGGCTGCGGGGGCCACGGCCCAGAGGCCATGTGGCCTCTACGGATAAGTGTGGTACCTGCACAGGCAGGTACTGTCTGTGGTACCCTGCCTACGCAGGGTACTTAATTTTGATTTTTTATTTTTTTATTAAAAAATTTACAATATAAATAAAATGCGAATAAATAATTTTTGAATGATTTAATTTTTTTACAAAATATTTTTGCAAAAAAAAAATTCTGAATATTAAAAAATCGTACCGACTGTCAAAATGGCTGGGCCGTACGGCTCGGCTAGCAAAATTTTTTTTGCCTCGATAGACAACTTGCACTAATTTGGACGAATTGGTAGTCGATCTTTGGGTTTTTGGCCCTTTTGAGCATGATGGCGATGTCCTTTTCAATTGAAAATGCTCTAAAGTGGTAGCTAGCTCCTGGATCTAGAAACCACATCCAATCTTCAACCCTTTGTAGATTTGGCCTCCAATGTCCAACTAAGATGAAACAAAAGGAAAATCTAACTATTTTGGACACTCCAGACACAATGGTGAGCTCAGATCTGATGCAACAAGCTCCCAAAATGCACCTGCAATACAAGGCTAAAAATGGAACCCTCCAAAAATCTCTCCAAAAGACTAACTAAAGGCACTCTAAAAGCTCTGATACCATGTAAGAATTGGCTATGAAGGTAGCCATCCAAGATCTAGAGGCCTAATAGAAAGAACAAGCATAAGAGAGATAGAAATAAGATGACAAGAATAAATTGTATTCAATGTCAATGATGTGAGAGGATTCAATAGTACAATGTACATAGGAGAGCCCTTGGTTATATAGCCAAGGTGAGAACATAGGAGGGCATAAGACAACTATGAAAAGTTATCACTCCACCTAAAGTGGAAAGGGATAATGTGATAATCACCACAAAAGGTGGATCACCCACAAAAGGTGGAGAGATAATCACATGATGTGTCCACAAAAGGTTGAAGTGATGAGGTAATGACATGTCAAGTCCACCAAAGGTGGAAAATCTCCTACAACCTCCTATGTTGTCCCTAATTAAACTTAAATAAGGTGTAATCATGACCTAGGACAAGGTACAAGACATTTAATTACACCAACACCCCCCCAAAAAATCTCTCAAAAGACTAACTAAAGGCACTCCAAAAGCTCTGATACCATGTAAGAATTGGCTATGAAGGTAGCCACACAAGATCTAGAGGCCTAATAGAAAGCACAAGCATAAGAGAGATAGAAACAAGATGACAAGAATAAATTGTATTCAATGTCAATGATATGATAGGATTGAATAGTACAATATACATAGGAGACCCCTTGGTTATATAGCCAAGGTGAGAACATAGGAGGGCATAAGATTATGACAAGTGTCATAATCTTATGACATGAGACAACTATGAAAAGTTATCACTCCACCTAAAGTGGAAAGGGATAATGTGATAATCACCACAAAAGGTGGAGAGATAATCACATGATGTGTCCACAAAAGGTGGAAGTGATGAGGTAATGACATGTCAAGTCCACCAAAGGTGGAAAATCTCCTAGAACCTCCTATGTGGTTCCTAAGTAAACTTAACTAAGTTGTAACTATGACCTAGGACAAGGTACAAGACATTTAATTACACCAACACTAACAAAAGGGTATCTAAAATGAAGAAAACCAAAAAATGACCTGGAAGTGGGACTCATTCGCCACCCCTAGAAAATGATCCCACTTTTGAATTTCTAAATATTGAAAGGTGGAATCCAGAGCTTTCGGTCTGTAATTTGGATTTCTACATGTGTCTTCTTCTAAAACTCTGATTTATGGGTTGAAATTGACTTTTGATGAACATTTTTCCTTAAAAAATGAGGAGAAGACTTAAGGGTATGTGCAACATCATGATGAGCCAAAAAGTGGCAATATGATGGGTATGTGGCTAACGACCTTTTTTACGCAAAATTGGTGAAACGAAAAGGGTTCTTAAAGGAGATTCTCATCTTTCCACCAATATAAATTATGCTTTACTTTGAATTTAATAAATAATTATTATTCATTTTCTATTTGAATTACGCTAAATTCCTCATTGATAGGCTAATTGAAAATTATCTATAGCTTTCAAATGGTATCACATTTTTGAGTCCAAAACATGTGTAACATTCAATGCTTCACATAATATAGGATTAAAGAAAAAAAATGAATTTCATGAAGTTTTGAGCTAGTTAACGTGGTTAGACATACAATTTTTTTATATTTTTTAAAATTTGTAATAGAAACTTCATAATTAATTATTTACTTGGAAAAAAATTATTAAAAAATATGCATCACATTGGCACATGAGTCCTCTACTTATATCTAAAATCTTATAAAAACATATTATCATTTTATTGTGGTTACGGTGGTGAAACAGACACCTACTTCTTATTTTTTCCCTGAAATTTAAGTACTAAAATGAAATTTCAAATTTTCACCAAATAGATTTTTTTTAAATAAACCTAGTAGTTGAGAAACTACATTCAATTTGGTAAAAATTCAATTATTACATATTTTTGAAATAATTAAGATAACTTATTCAAATTTTTACGTCAAGTTGCCTAACTCTAATTTTTCTAAAAAAAATTCCACTTAAGGGCCTATTTTTTCCATGATGATCCTACACATGCCCTTAAACAACTGTGCAACTTGATCTTCAATGATTTTTGAGTCCTCAAGATGTTTAAATCTGCAAACACACAAGACAAGAGAGAGAAATGTTGAATGTTAGGGCATGGGGGTTTGTAATTAAACCGAAATGATGATAGAATGTAATGAAGCATGAAATAATGGAGTTGATTACCTTTCCATGATGTTTGATCTTGAAAGTATATAGCAAAAAATGAAGGATCTGCCCTTGAATGTCTGAAAATTGCTATCTAAATGTGTTGAAATGGTCAATCCCTAACTTGTTTGACTTGAGATGGAAAAATGATGGATGAATAATGAAGAATGGTTGTGATTTAATCTTTAGAGAGGATAATTTATAGGAAATTCACTTTATAATCCAAAAAATTGGATTACTAAGGCTAACATGTGAAAATAATAAACCTAAATTTCAAACTTTCCCACTCAAAGATTGAAAATGGATCAAATGGGACTCATTCGCCACACATGGTGAATTGCTCCCACCAGGATTGGACTTATTCACCACGTATGGAGAATGGGTCCCATAGGGGCCATTTTGATAGCTAGGATGCCAGGAGATAAGAAAATAGGGTTTATATTGTGACTTTGTCAGTTATTTAATCAATTTAAGCCCCAAGGGTATGTGCAGGATCATGATGGGCCAAAAAGTGGCGATATGATGGGTATTTGTAGGGTATGATGCCGACGGATTTTTTTAAACCCAAAATTGATGAAATGAAAAGGGTTTTTAAAGGATATTCTCATCTTTCCACCAATATAAATTATGTTGTACTTTGAATTTAATAAATAATTATTATTCATTTTCTATTTAAATTATGACTAAAGTCCTAATTGATAGGCTAATTGAAAATAATTTATAGCTTTCAAATGATATCACATTTTTGGAATCCAGAACATGCATCACATTATATGCTTCGCATACTATAGGATTACAAAAAAAAAATTGAATTTCATGAAGTTTTAACCAAGTTAAGGTGGTCAGCCATACAAGTTTTTATATTTTTTAAAAGTTGTAATAAAAAATTCATAATTAATTATTTGCTTGTCATCACATCTGGAAATGAGTCCTCTACTTATTTATAAAATATTATAAAAAAATATTATCATTTTATTGTGGTTAGGGTGGTTAGACAGACACCTACTAATTTTTTCCCTGAAATTTAAGTACTATTGCATTGAAATTTCAAATTTTCACCAAATAGATTTTTCCTTTTTTAAAATAAACCTAGTAGTTTAGAAACTATATTCAATTTTCTACAGATTCTATTCTTACATATTTTAGAAATAATATAGATAACTTATTCAAATTTTTATGTCAAGTTTCCTAACTCTGATTTTTCTGAATTTTTTGCCTCTTAAGGGCCTGTTTTTTCCATGATGATCAAGCATATACCCCCAAGATGGACAATACTAGTTAATAGGGGCCTATTAGTGATGACATAAAAGAAAATTAGGGCTTGCGACATAGAATTCTATGTGAAAGTGTGATTAAGTACTCGTTACAACACTAAAATGAGGTCCACAGCCTAGAAAGGTGCAAAAACCAATGTGAATTTGCAAGACTTATTATGACACTATTTTAGTATTAATTTTATTTTAAAAAACTTCTAGATTGATGTGACAATGTTATTAAATACATTTTATAATGCTGAATTAGGGAGAAATAAGTTTATTAAGTCTAGAAAAGCGTGGAATTCTCTTACAACACTTTACAACACCTTTACAAGACATCGTCAAAAGAATGCTATTCAATTTGAAAAGGTCTGAGACCTAGTGTGCATGCATAAAATGCCTCACAAAACTTGAATCAAGGCCTAATTAAGTCCAATTTATCATGAATTATTCCTATGTCAAATAAGTTTCCTTTTTCCTATGGCACATTTAGCCCCCACTTTAGTGAGAGTGTGAATTTGCTTCAAAATCACACTAAAGTAGAAATACAAGAGAGATTCAAGTGCATAGATGCAAATGAAAAAGAATGAAAAAGATCAAAGGAGGTTGCACAATCCCCCAAGATCCAAGATCCTAAGTTGAAACATCAAGATACATAATCATACAATGGAAAGAAATAGGAAGATGAAAATGAAAAGGTGGATCAAGCTTCAATCTTTTGTCCAACTAGTTGTGGATTAGATCTAGGATTGTTTTTTTTTGAGAGAAAATTTATACTCACTCTGGGGTGATGAAATTATTGTCCTTTAGGTGATAAATCCCAAAAGGTGAGACACATATGGCCGATATGTGCTCACAAACACACAGGTGGCTATGGGGAAAAGTGACGCCTCAGAATGTGATTTTCTACTCAAACCATACCAAAGTTATACCTCCTGATAGCTTTAATAAGTTGCCACAATGAAAAATGATTTTTGAGCTCTATGAGGTAAGAAATATTTCTTATGCTTGAAACTCATAGAAATTGTTAATGAAAGATAGTGCAAGGATTGCTCAAAGGGATTTTACTCAGTTCATGCAAGGTCTCACAATTTTCTCTAGATTGCGAGATTTTGTTCTTACTCTTATAGGACAAGGGAAAATCTATCAAATGCAAATAATCGGTATCTTGTCAGATGACATTGACATTAACAAGAGAGTCCATTGGTTGTGTCATACTGTGTAAACGATGATGTTCAAGATCACTAGTGTTGATGAGTTCAGGATTATTTAGGAGTGTGTTGTGTGAGATTGTTGATGTTGAGTGAAGGTTTGGTGATTTCTATCAAAGGGAAATATCTAAAACCATGAGTTATTTTTTGTTGGATAGGGTTGATACGATTGTGGATACCTTTTTGTTGAGCACAACATCATTTTCCACTATATCCAAGTTGTTTCATAAGCTCATAGCATTTTCCATATAGTTTCTTCATTTCTTTTGGATCACATGGTGGTTGGTCATAACTGTCATCAAAAGTGACTTTGTAATTTGCTTCTTTGTTTAAAGTGGTTGAGGAGGATTCTTTCAAAGGATAATCTATTTTCTCATTTTCCATTATTCAATATTTTTATATGATCTTGTTCACCAGAATGTACCATGGATTTTATGAGGTGTGAAATGCTATGTCTCTTTTACTTAATTAGGGTCTTTCACCTAAAGGAAAGAGATAAACCCCACACCTAAAATCTAGGTGGTTCACTCAAATAAGGGAATTTATGATGTAATTGAGACTAAATGGAATAATATAAGTGAAACTAGATGATAAGATTGATTGATTAATTATGTAAAATCTAAGAAATTTAACTTGTTTGAAAAGACATTGTGTAATGCAAAAACACCTAGAAATGAATGAAAATTGCAACAAAACTTGACGAAACTGAAAGTGTGTGCCTGAGATATTGAAGGAGGCTGGAAATGACATTTGAAATGTTGTTGGTGCTGATTTATAGGCTTGGTGGGACTCATTCTTCATTCTAGGAGAATCAATCCTAGTTCTGCAAAACTATTTCAAAACCTATTTCTAACAAAAGTGTATCTAAAAATGCAGAAAACTAAAAAATGAATTGGAAGTGTGACTCATTCACCACCCATGGTGAATAAGTCCACTTTTAAATTTCTAAATATTCAAAGGTGGAATCCAAAGCTTTCGGTATGCACTTTGGCTTTCTACTGGTGTCCACTTTTGAAACTCTTATTTACAGGTGTAAAAGGCACTTTTGATGGAGATTTTTCCTTAAAGAATGAGGAGAAGACTCAAATAAATTTTCAACTTGATCTTCAATGATTTCCAAGTCCTCAAGATGTATAAATCTACAAACACACAAGAAAAGAAAGATAAATGTTAAATGGTAGGGCATGGGGGTTTGCCTTGGTCAAACCCCTTTTAAGTAATTAAACCAAAATGATGAAAGAATGTAATGAAGCATCAAATAATGTATTTGATTACCTTTCCATGATGTTTGATCTTGAAAGTTTCTAGCTAAACATGAAGGATCTTTCCTTGAATGTCTAAAAATTGCTATATAAATGCCTTGAAATGGTGAATCCCTAACTTGTTTGACTTGAGATGGAAGAATGATGGATGAATAATGAAGACATTTGGTTGTGATTTATAGTTTAGAGAGGAAATTGTGTAGGAAATTCACCTTATTAACCCAAAAATTGGATCCCTAAGGCCATCAAGTGAAAATAATAAACTTAAATTTCAATTTTTCCCAGTCAAAGGTAAAAAATGAGCAAAATGGGACTCATTCACCACCCATGGTGAATGGGTCCCACCTAGATGGGACTAATTAACCATGGATGGAGAATGGATCCCAAAAGGAGCCATTTTGATAACTAGGATGGAAGGAGATATGAAAATAAGGTTTATATTGTGACTGTCAGTTATTTGATCAATTTAAGCCTCAGGATGCACAATATGGGTAAACAGGATCCCAATAGTGATAATGTAAAGTTCAATTAGGGCTTGGGACACATAATTCAATGTGAAAGTGTGATTAAGTACAATTTACAGCACTAAAAGAGGTCCACATAGCCTAGAAAGGAACAAAAAACAATGTGAATGTTCAAGACACATTACAACACTAGTTTAATATTAATTTTATTTTAAAAACCTTCTAGATTGATCTGATAATGTTATTACACACATTTTATAATCTTGAATTATGGAGAAATATGTTTATTAAGTCTAGAAAAGTGTGAAAGTCTCTTACAACACTTTACAAAACCTTTACAAGACATCACTAAAAGCATGCTATGCAATTTGCAAATGTCCTAGATCTAGTGTGGATGCATAAAATGCCTCACAACACTTGAATCAAGTCCTCATTAAGTCCAATTTATCATGAATTATTCCTATATAAAGAAAGTTTTCTTTTTTCTACAGTACATTTAACCCCCACTTTAGTGAGAGGATGAGCTTGCTTCAAACTCACACTAAAGTAGACATTCAAGAGAGATTCAAGTGTACAGATGTAGATGACAAATAATGAAAAATATCAAAGGAGGTTGCACACACAACCAGGATCCAAGATCCTAAGTTGAACTGTCATGATAAATAATAATACAATGGAAAGAACTAGGAATATGAAAATGAAAAGGTGGATCAAGTTTTGATCATTTTTCTGACTACTTGTGGACTAGATCTAGGCTTGTTTTCTTTGGAAAGAAAATCCATACTCACTCTAGGGTGAGGAAACTCTTGAATGTTCACCAGATGAGAAATCCCAAAAGGTGAGACACGTACAACCAATATGTTCTCACAAACACATAGGTGGCTATTCAGAAAAGTCACACCTCAGAATGGACTTCCTGCTCAAACCATACCAAATTTATACCTCCTAAGAAATTTAATAAGGTTCCACAATGAAAATTGATTTTTGAGCTCTTTGAGGTAAGCAAAAATTTGTATGGTTGACACTCATAGACATTGTTAATGCAAGATAGTGGAAGGATTTCTTAAAGGGATTTTGCTTAGTTTGTGCAAGGTCTCATCTTAGGAAAATCATCCAAATCTCTATGAGAGAGGATAAGTTCAAAATAATTATCACACTATTGGAGGGAATTAAGCCCAACAACACACCAAGAAAAGGACACATTAGAGGAAGAAAGAAATCACATAATGAAATTTGAATAGTGATGTATTTCCCCACTTTAAAGCAGTTGCGAACACTAGTACTATGAGAAAATAATTTAAAGTAGAAGAAGAAGAATATGAGAGCTTATTTGGAAAGCCCTATGCCAAGTCATATGTTTCAAATAAGCTACATCATGACAGAGGTGGTATGTCAGAGGTGAGCCAACTTCAGACATGTTTTCCACATCCCAAGCTTGGTCTTATGTATTCATGAAAGGTTAATGAATAGCCAAAGGAGGAAACCTCAAGTGACATATGAGGACAAGCCTACTAAACCCCTTTCCCCCACTAAGTGTAGGGAAAAGGTGAGCCAAACTGATTAATGAAATATAGGTGAGAGTGAAAATTGGTATCAATTAAAGGAATGAGGTGCCCCTACATAGGGAAGCATACCAAACTCCTTAAAATGCTGGATTTTATGACTAAAATCCTTACATTCGTTACTAGAATGAGCATGAACTCTATGATAGGCATAAAATCAAGTTTTGTAAGAGCATTTCTTTCGAGTTCTGAGAGGAACGGTGATCATGTGATCTTGGGGGATTCTCGACAAGATACCATCTTAATCAATTCGAGAAATATTTTATGTTGTTAGTGGCAAAGAGATCTCTTGCTTATTAGAAAATGTCATACCTACACATGTTTCTCTAGATTGTGACATTTTTTTCTTACTCTTAAAGGAGAATGGAAAATCTATCAAATGCAAATCATTTGTATCTTGTGAGATGACATTGACATTAAGCGAAGAGTTCATTGGTTGTGTCATATTGTGTAAAGGATGATGTTAAAGACCACTAGTGTTGAGGAGTTCAGGATGGACAATTGTGAAGGATTATTTAGGTGTGTGATGTGTAGGATTGTTTATGTTGAGTGAAGGTTTGGAATTTTTTATCAAAGGGAAATAACCAAGACCATGAATTGTTTGTTGTGTGATAGGGTCGATAGGGTTGTAGATACCTTGTTCTCAAACACCACATCCTTTTCCACTATATCCAAGTTGTTTCATAAGCTCACAACCTTTTCCATATAGTTTCTTCATTGCTTTTGGATTGGGTGGTGGTTTGTCATAAGCACCGTGAAAAGTGACTATGTAATTTGCTTATTTTTCTAAAGTGGTTGAGGTGGATGCTTTCTAGGGATCGTCTGCTTTTCCATTTTCCCTATTTTAATCTTTGTGTATCATTTTTCACCAAAATATACCATATATTCTATGAGGTGTGAAATGTTATGTCTCTTTTACTCAATTAGGGTCTTTCACCTAAAGGAAAGAGAGAGATTCCACACCCAAAATATAGGTGGTCACTCAAATAAGGGAAAGCGTGATGTAAATGAGACTCAATGGAATGATCTAAGTCCAGGTAGATGATGAGATTGATTGACTAAGTATGCAAAATGAAGAAATGTAACTTGTTTGAAAACACATTATGTAATGAAAAAAACCTAGAAATGAATGCAAATTGCAAAAGAACTTGACGAAACTAAAAGCGTGCACCTAAGATATTGAGGGAGGATGGAAATGACATTTGAAATGCTACTGATGCTAATTTTTAGGCATGGTGGGACTTAATCACTATTTTGGGTGAATTAGTCCTAGTTCTACAAAACTGTTCTAGAACCTATTTTTGACAAAAGGGTATCTTAAAATACAAAAAACCAAAAATTGGCCTGGAAGTGGGACTCATTTGGTACTCATGGCGAATAATTCCACTTTTGAATTTCTAAATATTTAAAGGTGGAATCCAGAGCTTTCAGTCTGCACATTTGGCTTTCTATAAGTGTTCGATTCTAAAACTTTGATTTATGGGTCTGGAAGTGACTTTTGAAGGAGATTTTTCCTTAAACAATGAGGATAATAATTAAACAACTTTTTAACTTGATCTGTAATGAGTTCCAAGTGCATAAGATTTCTAAATCTGCAAACACATAAGACAAGATAGAGAAATGTTGAATGTTAGGCAATGGGGGTTTTCCTTGGTCAAACCCCTTTTAGGTAATTAAACCAAAATGATGAAAGATTATAATGAAGCATGAAATAATGGAGTTTATTACCTTTCCATGATGTTTAGCCTTGAATTTATGCAGCTAAACATGAGGGATCTACCTTTGAATGTCTGAAAATTACTATCTAAATGCCTTGAAATGGTGAAGCCCTAACTTGTTTAACTTGACATGGAAGAATGATGGATGAATAATGAATATTGGTTGTGATTTAGGGTTTATAGTAGTTATTTTATAGGTGATTCACCTTATTAGCCTAAAAATTGGATCCCTAAGGTTGACGTGTGAAAATAATAAGCTTAAATTTCAAATTTTCCCACTCAAAGGTAAAAAAGGGGCCAAAAGGGACTCATTCACCACCCATGACGGATGGGTCCCACCTGGATGGGATTGATTCACCATTGATGGTGAATGGGTCCCACATAGGCCATTTTGATAGCCAAGATGCTAGGAGATAAGAAAATAAGGTTTATATTGTGACTTTGTTAGTTATTTGATCATTTTAAGCCTCAGGATGAACAATATGGGTTAACAAGGGCCTATTAGTGATAATGTAAAGGTCAATTAGGGCTTAGGACATACAATTCAATGTGAAAGTGTGATTAATTACAATTTACCACACTAAAAGGAGGTCCACATAGACAAGAAAGGCACAAAAACCAATGTGAATGTGCAAGACACATTACAACACTAGTTTAATATTAAGTTTATTTTAAAAACCTTCTAGATTGATGTGATAATGTTATTAAACACATTTTATAATGTTGAATTAGGAGAAAATATTTTTATTAAATCTAGAAAAGTGTGAAAGTCTTTTACAACACTTTATAATACCTTTCCAAGACATTGTTAAAATCATGCTATTCAATTTGGAAAGGTCCAAGATCTAGTGTGGATGCATAAAATTCCTTACAACACTTGAATCAAGGCCTCATTAAGTCCAGTTTATCATGAATTATTCCTATGTCAAGGAAGTTTCCTTTTTTCAATGGTACATTTAGCCCCCACTTTAGTGAGAGGATGAACTTGCTTCAAACTCATGCTAAAGTAGACATTCAAGAGAGATTCAAGTGTAGAGATGGAGATAACAAAGAGTGACAAATATCAAAGGAGGTTGCACAAGCTCCTAGGATCCAAGATCCTAATTTGAACCATCAAGATACATAATCATACAATGGCAAGAACTAGGAAGATGAAAATGAAAAGGTGGATCAAGCTTTGATCATTTGTCCAAATAGTTGTGGATTAGATGTAGGCTTGTTTGTTTGAGAAAGAAAATGCATACTCAATCTAGGGCAATGAAACTTTTGGTTGTCTATCAGGTGATATATCCCTTAAGGTGAGACACATATGGCCAATATGTTCTCACAAACATACAGGTGGCAATGGGGAAAAATCATGCCTCATAATGGTCTTGTTCACTGAAACCATACCAATGTTATACCTCTTTATAACTTCAATAAGGTGCTACAATGAAAAATTATTTTTGAGCTCTATGAGGTAAGCGAAACTTTGTATGCTTGACACTCATAGACATTGTTAATGCAAGATAGTGCAAGGATTGCTCAAAGGGATTTTGCTTAGTTCGTACAAGGTCTTATCTTAGGGAAAATCATGCCAAATGTCCCCAAGAGAGGATAAGTGAAAAAGAAGTATCACACTCTTGGAAGGAATCAAGTTCAATGTCTCCACCAAGAAAAAGATGCATCACAAGAAGAAATAAATCACAAAATTAAATGTTAATGGCGATGTATGCCTGCACTATAAAGCAGTTGAAAACACTAGTACTATGAGAAATTTCTTTAAATTAGAAGAAGGAGAACATGATATATTATTAATAAAGCCCTATGCTAAGTCATATGGGTATTTGCAAGGTCATCATGGAAAAAAATTGGCCCTTAAGTGGCGTAAAATTCAGAAAAATCAAAGTAAAGGAAACTTGACTTAAAAATTTGAATAAGTTATATATATTATTTCAAAAATATGTAAGAATAGAATCTATAGAAAAATTGAATGTAGTTTCTAAACTACTAATTTTATTTATTTTTAAATATGTTTGGTGAAAATTTTAAATTTCAATGCACTAGTACTTAAATTTCAGGGAAAAACTAAGAAGTGGGTGTCTGTGCTAACGCCCTAACCACAATAAAATAATGATATTTTGTTATAATATTTTAGATATAAGTAGAGGAATCATGTCTAGATGTGATGCATTTTTTTTTATAATTTTTTTCCAAGTAAATAATTAATTATGAATTTTTTATTACAACTTTTAAAAAATATAAAAACTCATATGTCTGACCACCTTAACATGGGAAAAACTTCATGAAATTCATTTTTTTTAATCCTATAATATGGGAAGCATAGAATTTGACACATGTTTTAGATTAAAAAAATGTGATACCATTTGAAAGATATAGATTTTTTTTCAATTAGCCTATCAATGAGGACTTTAGTTGTAATTCAAATAGAAAATGAATAATAATTATTTATTAAACTCAAGGTAAAGAATAATTTATATTTTTGGAATGTTGAGAATGTCATTTAAAAACCATTTTTGTTTCATCAATTTTGAGTTAAAAAAAAATCATCAACCACATACCCATCATATCACCACTTTTTGGCCCATCTTGATTCTGTGCATACCCATATGTTTCCAATAAGCTATGTGATGAAAGAGGTATTATATCATAGGTGAGTCAACTTAAAGGATGTCATCCACATTCCAAGAATACTATTATGTATTCATGAAAGGTTAAACACTAGCCAAAGGAGGCAACCACAAGTGACATATGAGGACAAGGCTACTAAACCCCTTGCCCCCACAAAGTGTAGGACAAAGGTGAGCTGAAATGATTGATGATCTATGGATGAGAGTGAAAATTAGTATCAGTTAAAGGAATGAGGTGCCCCCAAATAGGGAAGCATACAAAAATCCTTAAAATGTTTGATTTTACGATTGAAAGCCTTACATTCATTAGTGGAATGACAATGAACTCTATGATAGGTGCAAAATGAAATCTTGTAAGAGCATTTATTTCAAGTTCTAGGAGGGAGGGTGATCAAGTGATCTTGGAGGATTCTCAAATAGAAACCCTCTTGATCAAGAGGAGAATTATTTTCTATTGTTAGTGGCAAAGAGATTTCTTTCTTTGTAGAAAATTTCATACGCACACAAGTTTCTCTAGATTACGAGATTTTGTTTTTACTCTTATGGGAGAAGGGAAAATATATTGGATGGAAATCATTATTATCTTGTGAAATGACATTGACATTAGGTAAAGAGTTCATTGGTTGTGTGATATTGTGTAAACAATGATGTTCAAGACCACTAGTGTTAAGGAGTTCAGGATGGACAATTGTGAAGGATGATTTAGGAGTTGTTTTGTGTGATATTTTTTATGTTGAGTGAAGGTTTGGAAATATCTATCAAAGGGAAAAAATGAAGACCATGAGTTGTTCAATTTTGGATTGGGTCTATAGGGTTGCAAATACCTTTTTCTTGAGAACTACATCCTTTTCCACTATATCCAAGTTTTTTGATAAGCTCATAACCTTTTCCATATATTTTCTTCATTGCTTTTGGATTGGGTGGTGGTTGTGCATAAGTATCATCAAAAGTGACTGTGTAATTAGATTCTTTGTCTAAAGTGGTTGAGGTGGATGATTTTGAAGGATCATCTAATTTTTCATTTTCCCTATCTCAATCTTTTTGTATGATCTTGTTCACCAAAGTGTACCATATATTTTATGAGGTGTGAAATGCTATGTCTCTTTTACTCAATTAGGGTCTTTCACCTAAAGAGAAGAGATAGATCCCACACCCAAAATCTAGTTGGGTCACTCAAATAAGGGAATGTATGATGTAAATGAGACTCAATGGAATGATCCAAGTAAAATTGGATGATGAGATTAATTGATTAAGTATGCAAAACCTAAGAAATGTAACTTGTTTGAAAACACATCGTGTAATGGAAAATCACCTAGAAATGAATGCAAATTGCAACAAAACTTGATGAAATTGAAATTGTGCCGATGAGATATTGAAGGAAGATGGAAATGACATTTGAAATGTTGTTTATGCTAATTTTTAGGCTAGGTGGGACTCATTCACCATTTTGGGTGAATCAGTCCTAATTCTACAAAACTATTATGGAACTTATTTCTGACAAAAGGGTATCTAAAAATGTAAAAAACCAAAAAATGACCTAGAAGTGCAACTCATTCGCCACCCATGGTGAATGAGTTCACTTTTGAATTTCTTAATATTCAAAGGTGGAATTTGGAGCTTTCAGTCTACACTTTGGATTTCTACAAGTGTCTACTTTTGAAACTCTTATTTACGGGTTTGAAAGTGACTTTTGATGGATATTTTTCCTTAAAAGATGAGGAGAAGACTTAAACAACTTTGTAAATTTATCTTCAATTATTTCCAAGTCCTCAAGATGTGTAAATCTGGAAACACACAAGACAAGTGAGAGAAATGTTGAATGTTAGGGCATGGGGGTTTACCTTTGCCAAACCCCTATTAGGTAATTAAACCAAAATGATGAGAGAATGTAATGAAGCATGCAATAATGGAGTTGATTACCTTTCCATGATGTTCTATCTTGAAAGTATACAACTAAACATGAAGGATTTTCCCTTGAATGCCTAAAAATTGCTATCTAAATGCCTTGAAATGGTCAAGCCCTATCTTGTTTGACTTGAGATGGAAGAATGATGGATGAATAATGAAAAATAATTGTGATTTGGGGTTTAGAGAGGTGATCTAATAGGAAATTCACCTTATTAGAGAAAAAAATGGATCCCTAAGGTTGACATGTGAAAATAATAAACTTCAATTTTAATTTTTCCTACTTAAAGGTCAAAAATAGGCCAAATGGGACTCATTCGCCACCCATGGTGAATTGGTCCTTGCTAGATTGGACTGATTTACCATGGGTGTCGAATGGGTCCCACAAGGGCCATTTTGATAGCTAGGATGCTAGGAGATAATAAAATAAGGTTTATATTGTGACTTTGTAGGTTACTTGATCAACTTAAGCCTTGGGATGCACAATATGGGTTAATAGGGGCCTATTAGTGATGATGTAAAGGCCAATTACAGATTGACACATATAATTCAATGTGAAAGTATGATTAAGTATAATTTACAACACTAGAATGAGGTCCACATAGCCTAGAAATGCACAAAAACCAATGTGAATGTGTAAGACACATTACAACACCAATTTAATATTAATTTTATTTTTAAAACCTTCTAGATTGATGCGGTAATGTTATTAAACACATTTTATAATGTTGAATTACGGATAAATAAGTTTATTAAGTCTAGAAAAGCGTGAAAGTCTCTTACAACATTTACTACACCTTTACAAGACATCATTAAAATCATGCTATTCAATTTGGAAAGGTTCAAGACCTACTGTGGATGCATAAAATTCCTCACAACACTTGAATCAAGACCTCATTAAGTCCAATTTATTATGAATTATTCCTATGTCAAGCAAGTTGCCTTTTCTCTATGGTACAAGTCTTTATCATGAAATAAGGTCATAATAGACAAGTATTTTTTGATATATGGAGTCATGTTGGGTCATTTGGATTCAAAGTTGCAAATATTGCAAAATATAGTGAAATATTTTCATGTAAAAATGCAATAAATGCAAAAATATGGAATTCCAATGGTCAAGGAGTTCAAACATCAGTTAGAGGTTGTTGGTTTTGGTAGTTTTGGTGTGTAAAAGTTTAAAAGACCTCACATAATTTGAGGCAAGAGTTCTGGAGTTGGTTTTGAAGAGAATTCAATAAAAAAACTTTATTTTCCTTGCATTTGGACTGGTAAATTATTGTTGCATTCTTTTGTATAGGTCTATATAGTAAGATAATGGTCTAAAAGATTATGAAATTAATGGAGGCCTGAGATATCTTCAATTTAGACTTTGTTTGATTTTTTTTTATTGAGTTAGAAGTATTTTATTACAATTTTACTAAGAATGGCATGTAACACCTTGAATTGAGGGTTTGAAGTAGAAATATGAAGATCTAGACCATTCCACCTAGTGAATCATGTTAAAACTTGGTGGAATGGCACTATTAGAAGTAGGTTTCCTATTTGTGTGCTTCGTAGGAGAAGGGGAGGATGTTTGAGTCATTTTGCATATTGTCCTAATTGAGTTTTCATTGGTTTTTGGCTCAAAGATGATGGCTAAGTGATAGAGTTTGCACAAAATGCAATGCTAAAGGGTTGTAAATGATTTTTTAAGCACGTTTATTCTATATGGGGTGTGTTTGATGAGTTGGTAAGGTAAAATAGGTTTTGGAAGTAGAGTTTTAATAAACCCTCCCAAAACTAGTCTAAATGAGGGTTTTATGGTTTGGTAACTTAGTGGGCATATATCTTGATACAATTTGTTGATTTAGGGCTTGCATAACTTGGTGGAGGTCCTCCAATAATTTTTTGTGTCTATAAGAAGATTTATATATGTGATTCTTTGGAAAAGTGGCCTAATTGGCCTGGGAGGGCAATGTAGCAACATTGTTATAGAGGTGATGGTCCAAAGTGACCTCAAGTGATTTTAAGATATGTTTTGTAAGAGGTTAATGGGTGTCTAAAATTATAGATTGTTTATGGGTTTGAAAAATATTTTGTAAGATATGATGAAGAAACTAGGTTTGTAGACCTATAAAGGAAACTAAGAGGTTGTGGGAGAAGTTTCCTTATTTAGGGTTTTAAGAATTGAAAGATTGTTTGAAACTAATGAAATTGTGATTGTAGAAATAATCCCTTCTTACTCTACATGAAGTGGTATCAGAGAATAGGTATTAGATCTTTTGAAGGTGAGAAGTTATAGATTGAAGAAGGAAAAATGGGAAGTTGAAGAGACAAGATGCCTCCAAAAGGGAAAACCAATGCTATAGAAATGAGTTAATTGTAGGTCAAGCATGCTAGGGAGATGAAAAAGTTGAAGGAAAGGATTGGTGCTCTTAAAACAATGAAAAAAAGAGGTATAGAAATGGGTGATGAGAGTGACTCTGAGGAAGAAAAATTGGATCCTCATTACCAGAGGATGGCTATGTTTTTGAGAGTAGTCAAGGATGATAGACACAAGGTGAAGATTGATGTTCCTAAGTATGTAGGTAAAATGAATGATGAAGAATTGTTGGATTGGATTGCAACATTAGACAATTACTTTGAGTGTGAAGATGTTCTTGAAGAGAAAAGGGTAAATATTGCAAAGAAAAAGTTGAAGGGTCATGCACTATTGTGGTGGGATTATGAGAAATGTAAGAAAAGGAAGAAAGGTAAGTCACAAATTGTTTCTTGGGATAGAATGGTGGCTAAAATGAAAGGTAAGTTTTTCCTTCTAATTATGATATTCAGATGTTTAGGAAACTTCAAGGTTTCAAGCAAAAAGGAATGGATGTTAAAGCATATACTAAATAATTTTACAAGTTGAGTATTAGGGTAGGTTAAATGGATGATGAAGTGGAAATGATTGCTAGGTATTTGAGTGGATTGAGATTCAACATTCAAGATGAGTTAACCTTGAAAAATCCAAGAAAAGTTGAGGAATGTTATCAAATGGCAGTAAGGGCTGAAGAAAAGGTCAAGAGAATGCAAGAGAAAAAAACCAGGGGTAGAGGTAGCACTTCAAGAGGAAGAGGTTCCTTTTCTACTTAAAGGCAATCAAATGAAAGCCAAGAAGATGCCAACAAAGGCCAAGAATGAGTTACTAATCAAAGAGGTTGCTTTAGAGGTGGTAGATCAAGCTTTAGAGCCAGATTTGGAAGTCAAGGAAGAGGTTCTAGTGGATTCACAGGAAGGTGCTATCAATGCAATCAATTTGGTCATCAAGCATGGTAGTGCAAGGAAGAACAATCTTCTACTTCATATGTGGGTGAAAGGAGAAGTGAAAAGAGAGTACAGTTGGTGAAAGAAGATGAGGATGAGAGTGTAAACTCTCCAATGTAATATTTTTTTCTAGAAGTGGGAGAGTCATTGATGGTGAGGATACAACTCCTAAAAGCCTCCAAGGAGAAGACATGACTCAAAGAAGAACATTATTTAGGACCACCTACAAATGCAAAGGAAAAGTATGTAAAGTAGTGATAGATTTAGGGAATACTGACAACATGGTTTCAAATGAAATGGTAGATAAACTAAAATTAGAAGAAATTCCTCATGAAACACCATTTAAAGTGTCTTGGTTAAATTATGATCAGTCCATTTTGGTGAATGAACAAGCTTTAGTTGAATTCAACATTGGTGGATACAAGGATAACATTCTCTATGATGTCTTGCCTATGAATTTTTGTCATTTATTGCTTGGAAGACCATGGTAGTTTGATAGACATGCCATGTATGATGGGAGACACAATACATATTAGATTAATAAGGATGGAAATCCTTTTACATTGAATCCATTGTAGGAAGATGTTAAAGAACAGATGAAGGAAACAAAAGTGATCATGATGGGAAAGGAGTATATAAAGATAGGGGAAGACAAAGATGAAGATTGTGTAGCCACTTCAAGGCTTGAAGATGTTAGGACAATGAGTTTGAAGAATGATGCAATGCTAGAAATAAAATATGGTGATTTGGTGTTAAATTTTGATACAGAGAAGGTCAACGATGAATTATTTACTTAAATGCAAGATTGGCATCAATGGATTACCATAGGGACAATGCTTTGTCTAGTGAATGTAAAAGAGGTTAAGGGGAAGTCATATTTGGTCAGTCAAGAGGTTTATGAACCTGATAATACAAAGGTTATAGAGGACAATAACTATTCAAAGTCTGGTCAACAAATGGAAGGGATGATAATGGTGCAAAATAGGGATGAAGAAAGAAAGTACAAATTCCAAGAGACAAAAATAAAATTTGCGCAGATAAAGAGGTTGAAAAGGAAGGAAATTCAATTTTGGAGTGAAGGAAGTTTTATAGTAGGTACAAAGGTTTGGGAACCTGATGAGATAGTGGCATTAGGAGCAGGGAAATTGAAAGATGAAATGAAACAAGATGAATTGCAAGGTCAAATGAGAGAGTTCAAGTTTTCTTCAAGAGTAAGAGAAAGGATAGTCTAGGTCAAGGATAGTAGATATTTTTTTGTAGGTGTTCAAGATAAGGAAAATTTCAGAAAATATCCATGAAGTTATTTTACCAAGATAAATAAATTTCTAGGTGGCATGGAGTGTACAAATGCAAAGAATGATGCAAAGCTTCAATATCTAACCTAGTGGAAAGGTCTACCTGATGGAGGAGCTTTTTGGAGGCTAGAGAAATGAGGTAATCAAGCATAATGTTGTGTTGTAGCATGGTACTCAAGGGGTTTAATTTCATTTTAGTTTGGGTGTATGGTGTAGGGGCACCAAAACAACTCATTGTAAATATGGTCTAGTTTAGTTTTGTGATAGGTTTCAGGTGTGTTTTGAGTCTCTATGATGAAATAAGGTCATAATATACCATATTTTAATGTATGGAGTCATTTTGGATCATTTAGGTTCAAAGTTGTAAATATTGCAAAATATTGTCAAATGTTGTCATGCAAAAATGCAAAAATTGCAAAATTAGGGAATTCCAATGGCCAATGAGTTCAAACATCAGTTAGAGTCAGTTGGTTTTGATAGTTTTGGTGTGTAAAATTTTAAAATTCCTCACATAATTTGAAGCAAGAGTTTTGGAGTTGGTTTTGAAGAGAATTCAATAAAAAAAACATATTTTTCTTGTAATTGGACTAGTAAATTGTTGTTGTAGTCTTCTATATGAGTCCATATAGTATGTGTAATGGTCTAAAAGCTTATAAAATTGATGGAGGCTTGATATAGCTTCAATTTAGAATTTATTTAATTGGTTTTTATTGAGTTAAAAATCTCTTATTACAATCTTACTGAGAATGGCCTGTAGCACCTTGTATTGAGGGTTTGAAGTAGAAATGTGAAGATCTAGGCCATTCCACCTAGTGAATCAGTCTAAAACTTGGTGGAATGGCATCAATAGAAGTAGGTTTCCTATTTTTATGCTTTTTAGGAGCAGGGGAGGTGGTTTGAATGATTTTTCATGCTACCCTACTTGAGTTTTCATTGTTTTTTAGCTCAAAGTTGATGGCTAAGTGATGGAGTTCACGCAAAATGGAATGTTAAAGATTTGGATATGGGTTTTTAAGCATTTGTAGGCTATATGGGGTGTTTTTGATGAGCTGGTAAGGTAAAATATATTTTGGAAATTAGAGTTTCAATAAACCCTCCCAAAACTAGTCTAAATGAGGGTTTTATGGTTTGGTAACTTCGTGGGAATATATCCTAATAAAATTTGTTGATTTAGGGCTTTTCTAAGATGGTTGAGGTCCTCCAATAAATTTTTTGTCTAGAAATTTTTTTAGATAGGTGATGCTTTGGAAAAGTGGCCTAATTAGCCTAAGAGGGTAGCGTAGTAGCATTCTTTTAGAGGTGATCGTCCGAAGTGACCTCAAGTTTTTTTGAGATATGTTTTGTAAGAGGTTAATAGGTGTATGAAATGATGGATGGTTTATGGGTTTGAAAAATGTTTTGCAAGATATGAACAAGAAACTAGGTCTACAAACCTAAAAAGGAAATAGAGAGGTTGTGGGAGAAGCCACCTTATTTAGGGTTTTAAGAATTAAAATATTATTTTACACTAATTGAATTATGATCGTGGAACTAATCCTTCCCTACATGGAAGTAGTATGAGTGATTTTGCATGCTACCCTAGTTGAGTTTTCATTAGTTTTTGGCTCAATGTTGATGGCTAAGTGATGGAGTTTGCACAAAATATAATGTTAAAGGTTTGAAGATGGTTTTTTAAGCATTTGCAGACTATATGGGGTGTGTTTGATGAGTTGGTAAGGTAAAATAGGTTTTGGAAATCATAGTTTCAATATACCCTATCAAAACTAGTGTAAATGAGGGTTTTATGGTTTGGTAACTTGGTGGGAATATCTATTGATAATATTTGTTGGTTTAGGGCTTGTGTAACTTGGTGGAGTTCCTACAATAATCTTTTTGTGGCCGGAAAAATATTTAGATAGGTGATGTTCTGGAAAAGTGGCCTAATTGGCCTAAGAGGTCAGCATAGCAGGATTATTTCAAAGGTGATGGTCCAAAGTGACCTCAAGTTCTTTTCAGATATATTTTTTAATAGGTTAATGGGTATTTTAAATGATGGACAGTTTATGGGTTTAAGAAATATTTTGCAAGATATGACCAAGAAACTAGGTCTGTAGACCTACAAAGGAAACCGAGAGGTGAGAGAAGTTGCCTTATGTAGGGTTTTAAAAAATGAAAGATTATTTGAAACTAATCAAATTGTGATTTTGGGACTAATCCCTCCATGCTCTGCATCTCATTTCTACTATTTAAGAGTAGATAATATGTTCAATAATATGGATGTTCTTGTAGAATTATATAACAACAATCTTTTTGAAGAGAATTTCTGTAATCGTTGAAGAAAGAAAAGAAACTTCTGAGTTCTATCATCTAGTTAGATGCCTTATGACTCATGAAGAAAGCTAAGAGATACATTTGGAGAAAGTGATGAAATTTTTATTGCCTCAAAATTATAGATCATAAAAACTAGACACTAGTAGTAAAAGAAAGCAAGGACAAGGAAAAGACAAAATCATAATTAATTTAAAATAAATAGAAAAATAAGAGCTAGTTCAATTAAAAGAATATTTATGGGTTGATTTGAAAAAAAAATTATTCATTATTTTTTATTGATTAAGTAGGGAAAGGGCCTTAACTCGAAAAAATTAGTACTTCATGATAAGAACAATAGGTGGTGAGAAGAAACAAAAATAGGAAGCCCACCACACATCCCTATCCCACAAACAAAATGATTAACCAATTCCCATATGATTAAACATAGTAGTTCTATCATAGGAATCGAAATACCTTAACCTACAATCATCAACACCTTTCCCTAACCATCTAAAGTACTTAGTAACATCTATCATAGAGTCCCTATGTAAAATATAAACAACATTATAGATATTTAAGTTTTGGTTCCATCGGCCATTACAAGTAATAATAGTCTTAGAAAACATAGTAGAAAAAACTATCAGAACAAAAAGGAAAAACAACACAATGCAACAACCATTATGCTTCCTCGGTTAGCTTCCAAGCATTCATAAAGTCTTATTAATATTTGTAGATGAAGGTAAAATTTCTATTTATTCTATTGTCAATGAGGAGGATTCTCATTAATTTTCTCAAATTGGTATTTAGATTAATATTATTTTAGTTAGATGTTATTTTCTACTATGGATGAAAGCTTCAAGAGGTTGTAGAAAGATAAGCTATAGAGGTAAATACAAAATATGATAAAATATATCTCAATTAAAATTAATAAAATTCAAAGTTAGAACATAATTCGTTGAGTGCTAGACAAGTGCGTTGAAATAGCTATAGAAGTGAAATTTTGTAATAAGAAATGCACAATCTATAATACTAACAAAAGATATGGGATTGTTAGAATTATGCTCATGTTTAGAAAATATAATTTTCCAATTGAAGTTTGCAGAATATACTAACAATCTTACTAATTTGAGAAATGAAGATAAATGTTGGTTGTGGCATCTTAGATATAGAAAATTGAACTCTTGAAGTTTGAAGATACCAATAGTAGGAGAATTAATTATTTTTTACCTAAGGTTGAAGATAATAGTAGATTTTATGAAGGATGTTGTAAGTAAAAAAATGTAAGATGATTTTAAAAGATAGAGTATAGAGAGCTCATCATGCACTTTAGTTGATTCACTCTAAGATTTATGATAGTATACCAACATATTTCATTATATTTATTGAAAATATTGATAAAAGTCTTAGATTGATTATTTGAAATAGAATGATGACACATTTTTTACATTCAATATGTTTAAATATTTTATAAAAATTAAAATTAATTATAGAAGAGTTATATTAAATTATTATGATTTGAATAATATGTTGGTAGAGAGACTTAGGTGTATGTCTATTGTATCTAACATGGATAATAGGCTTCCTATAAAAAATCTTGTTAATAAAACACATTTGGATCTATGGTTAGGAAAAACAATTGATTGGAACATCTTAAATTCTTATCTTATGATGCATATATGTATGTATCTATAGAGAAGTGACGTAAGATGGGGAACAATGTTATAAAATGTATCTTCATTCTATATTTCATTAATGTGAAAGGGTACAAGCTTTCAAATCTTGTGGCCAAAATTCAATTATATACTAGAAGTGTTCTCATTAGAGAAGTTAAACCTTTGTCTATCTTTTATAGCTAGATAAGGATGAAAATAAATATGTGGTTTAGATATCCCCAAAGACCAATAATTTTTAATAAAAATAGCATAATTGAATTAAATAGTAAGAGAGTCCATATATCTTAGAGAGTACCAATGTAGTGGTAGAACCTGTAGTGTATAAAAATGTATTCCTTTACATTTACAAACTTGTTTGGGTCCTCCCTACTCAAATTTAATTCATCTATGCCTTAACTTGTTTGATTTTTCATCCAAAAGCCTAATTAAAGATATTTTCTATGGATAATCCTGACATATAATAAAGGACAAGTCATAATTTAATGATTTTGGCTATGTGTTCCAAATCTAGGGATCTGAGACTCATACGCCCCTCTGGGCATATGGGTCCCACTGAGGTCTCAAGACCTGATTTTAAATGTTACATTGAGGAAAGCACTTCTTGAAATCAGTGTCCCAGGTTTAAGCTACTAGGACTCATATGTCCAACTTGGCGTATGAGTCCTACTTTAACTTGCACCAATTTTAAATCAAATTCTTGGAAATAAATTATTATACTAGATATGATGTCTTCTTGTAGTGTTGTAATTTTATGAAATTAAGCATTAAAAATAGCAAATACAAGGTTATCTCACATAATTTCTCCTAATAATCTAATCAATTTTCTAGTTACAGGTATGTGCAGGATTATGATGGGCCAAAAAGTACTGATATGATGGGTACATGTGTAGGGTATGTGGCTGACGATTTTTTTTTACCCAAAATTGATGAAATGAAAATAGTTTTTAAAGGAGATTCCCAGATTTCCACCAATACAAATTATGCTTTAATTTGAATTTAATAAATAATTATTATTCATTTTCTATTTGAATTACAACTAAATTTCTGATTGATAGGTTGATTGAAAAAAATCTATAGCTTTCAAATAGTATCACATTTTTTAAATCTGAAACATGCATCACATTCTATGCTTTGAATACTATAGGATTAAAAAGAAAAAATAAATTTCATGAAGTTTTGACCAAGTTAAGGTGGCCAGACATACAAGGTTTTATATTTTTTAAAATTTGTAATAAAAAATTCACAGTTATTTATTTACTTGGAAAAAAATTACAAAAAAATATGCATCACATCAGGACATGATTCCTCTACTTATATATGAAATATTATAAAAAAATATTATCCTTTTATTATGGTCAGGGTGGTCAAATAGACACCTCCTTATTTTTTCCCTAAAATTTAAGTACTACTCCATTGAAATTTCAAATTTTCACCAAATAGATTTTATTTTTTTAAATAAACCTAGTATTTTAGAAACTACATTCAATTTACTACAGATTCTATTCTTACATATTTTGGAAATAATATAGATAACTTATTCAAAATTTTAAGTCAAGTTTCCTAACTTTGACTTTACTAAATTTTTTGCCACTTAAGAGCCTGTGTTTTCCATGATGATCTTGCACATACCCTAACAAGCTAGTATTTTTTAGGCAAGCATCATAATATTTCACAAGGACATTATAGAGTATTCAAGATAATTCAAGAAGGCATTGAAGAGCTGATTATGAAGCATTTTGGAGCATCAATTCAAGATTCAAACATCATGTCAAGGTCTTCATGCATCATGTGTTATTGTGAGCTAACATGTTGATGTAGGATTTTTTATCCAAGTTCAAGCATTCAAAGCCATATCAAGCTTCATGATCAATATCTACATCCATTGAATCCAATTCATACAAGTTGTAGATCTACACCTCAAGGATTCAACAAGGTTTGTTGAGTTGTTACATTCATTTGTTCATTCATCATTCCTTCATGTTATTTCAATTCATTACAAAGGTTAACTACTCAAGTGGGGTCTAACTGAGGTAGACCCTCATCCACTAACAAAACAACATTTTTCACTCTCTTGTGATGTGAATTTTGTAGATTCAGGTGAACAAGACTTATTCGTCTAACCTAGTGATTTAGTGCTTGATATAGCCTTTTGATAGTGTTCAACAATTTCGGATCTAGGTTTGGAAGATTTAGAAAGATGCTCAGAAAAACCTAGAGTGGGACTCATATGCTCAACTTGGTGTATTAGTCCTATTATAGTTTTTGATCATCATTCAACAGATCTTTATCAACTCTCAAAGAATCCTAGATCCTGTCGTGAAAAACCCTAGACTAGGACTAAATTGCCCAACTTGGTGTATTAGTCCCAATGCAATCTAAGACAAAAAAGTCTAGGTTTTATACACCTTGTTTTGGACTCTCTAATCCTCTTGGTACTTTTCTATTTTATTCTATTTATCAGTTTGATTCCATGCTTTTAAGTTTCTAAGTTTCATAGTGAGTTTGCATAAGTTTTTGCATTTCTCCTTTTGAAGCTTCATTTAATGGTGAACCTCCATCCAATCACACAAGGAAATACCTAGTCCATCCATCAATCAAGTCACTTTGTTGAGAGATCTTGGTTTCCCAATGGTTAAAGTGTGAAATAGATCCAATTCCATCTCCCAAAAGGTGGAACCCTATTTCCCTTCAATCAAAACATTTACCTTATTCATTAAAGAGGTTTGGTTGAGAAATATAGAAACCAAATAGGTATACTATTCCTTATTGTAGAAAATTTAAAAATTACTAATTTACATGAGCCTAGGTATATGAAGTAATCTATAGGTATGGATGAATTAGAGACCTAAACCATGGAAATATATTTGGAAATAACTATGTTGAATAAAAATAGAAAATGATACTTATTACCTTTACTTGCTAAAAATAAGTGACTTTTTGGATGCAAATGGTTGTTCAAAATAAAGGTTATTTTAGATGTAAGTGTTGAGAATTATAAGGTGATATTTGTTGTGATAAGATATTTCTATGTTAGGGGAATTGATTATGATGAGATTTTCTCTCTAGTTGCTAAGATAACATCTATTTGGTTCTTATTATCTATTGTAGTAGCTTTTAATCTTGAAATTGAGTAGATCAATGTGAAGATAAATTTTCTTCATGGTGATTTAGAATTTAATACATTACATAACATATACCTATAGAATTACATTTAAATAGTTAAAAAAAAAACGGGTTGTAAGTTGGAGAAATATCAGTATGACCTTAAGAAATCATGTACAATTTTGTACCAAAAAAATAAATATTTTTGTCATGATTGGAGTCTATAAGATTAAAATTAGACAATTGCATCTATTATAATATAGACAATGATCATTTCCTTATTATTGCACTAGATATTGATGATACATGTTTTATTTTTAATTGCGTACTAAAGTCTCAAATTTTAGTATAGTTTGATATGAAATAACTAGCAGATACTAAATTCATATTGAATATTTATATTAAAATATACAGATTAAAGAATATTATTTTTATTGGGCTAGACCATGTATATGAACTCAATATTGGAGAGATTCAATAAGATGCATTAGAGACCACTATTTATTTTTAGTTTAGAGGCGATAAAGTTATTAATAGAATAGTGTTTGATGTGTCTTAGTGAGATGGAAGATATGGACCAAGTAATTTACACTAGTGCAATTAGGAACTTAATTTATACTATGGATTATACTAGATTATACATATCCTCAAAAATAGGAGTCTTGGTTTTATTCTTAGCTTATATTGGATGAATACATTTGGATATACCAAAAAGGGTCTTTAGATATTTGTTTGTATTTTGACTACTACACTCATTATCATGGTAATTATACAAGGTATAGACACTTGGTTACTAGCCATGGATATGTTATTTTAGATTGGGCTAGGGATGTTGGTAGTAGAGACCCACTAGTGGATATATTTTCACTCTATTTAGTAATGCAATAATTTAGATGAGGAAGAAACATGCTAAGATAGCTTGTTAAACTATATAAGTAGATTACATGGTAGCTATTAATTCTTATAAGGAATCCAACCAACTTAACAACTTATGTTTACATGTGGGGTTGACTCTGAGATCTATTCTAGTTCTATGTGATAGTTATAATTCTATATGCTTAGAAATCAATCTATAATTCCATGCAAGGATAAAGCATATTGATTTATATTATTATTTTATTTATTATATATTGTAGAGGGTGGGGCATTCATAGCCTTGATTATTTTGAAAAACTTCATAATTTCTAGTGGATAACCTATTATTTAAGCTAATAAATCACTCAATATTATATTTTTTTCCATTGTGTGGCCCTAGGTCTTATCAATTGAAAGTCCAAATTATTTTAATATTGTTAAGTAAATCCTTAGTTAATAAAATACTAATTATAGCTAGAAAATAAAAGAATAAAGTATATTAAACTATGAAATTATATTATAAATGCAAAACAAAATTAGGAAAAAGGTGGAAAGCTTGAACAATTATATTAATATAAGTGAAATACAAAGGATCATGAAGATGTCATATGGTCCATTACATATTATAGCTTCCAAGGTGACCAAAACCAGAGAATTTGTCCTTGGAAATCATGCTTAAAATTAGAGAGGACAAACTATAGCCTAGGACAAACCACAAAAGAAAACTAAGGACACCAAAATAGTAGATTGAACAAGGTTTTGGGTAGGCCTATCACTCCTATGACACTAGGGAAGGCATAAAAATATAGAATCCATTGGAAGTCAGTCATTTGTTGCAAGTTGTTAACTTTCTTGAGAAAAACACAACCCATGCATGCCATAGCTCTATATTGTGCCAATGAAACTATGCATAAGTTGTCAAGGAAAGGAATCCAATCAACACTACTAGATGCCACATGCCCATACTATGAAGAATTTTTTTGTGGGACACCAGCATCCAACCTTACCAAAGAAAGAGTTTCATTTAAACCTTGAAGATTGTATTTTTTAAACAATAAGGAGGCCAATTCCTTCAACATTTCTTTTTTCTCACCAAAGTTGAGCAAGGAGGCCATAAAACATGAAGTGATGTCTATAAATACAAAAAATTTATAACAAGGTTGAATATTTGTAAAGGTGTAGATTCTCTCTCTCTCTCTCTCTCTCTCTCTCTCTCTCTCTCTCTCTCTCTCTCTCTCTCTCTTCTTTCAATATTTTTGTAAAAGTATTTAACCATGAAAGTTTGTGAAATTTTTATGGAAAGTGGAAAATTAGTGTTTATGAGTTCATTCCATACAAATGGTAGAAATTTATAAATTAAATGCAATTTGATATAGGAGATAATTTATATTTGTGGAATTTTTATTGCTACTAACACTACTAAATTTGACACCATTTTGCGATGGTTGTTTGTCCCAGTCGTTCAACAAATCTTTGTCGAAAGAGCGATGAAATGGCAAAAATCTTTGTGTCGCTGTTTTTTCATTGAAAGGTCGATGACGAATTAAATGTTGAAATAACGGCAAAGAATGGTCGGTCGACGACATAAATGCCTCAAACTTTCATCAGAATATCGATGAAAACTGTGTATCCACTGATGAATTACACTAGAAGTTCATCTCTAGTTCGACGAAATGGGCAAGCAGTAGCATCGAAAGAACATCAGACTTTTGTAGCCATTTCGATGAAATGGTCAAGGAGTAGCATCGAAACAACACCAAGAGTTTGTCGACTTTGCAATGAAATTAGCAACGAGTAGCATTGAAAGAACACCAAAATTTCATCGAAAGTGCGACAAAATGGGCAATGAGTAGGGTGATCCCATAATAGTGGTTTACAATTTTTGGCCAAACTGGACACTGGAATTATTATTTTTAACTAAATCTTCACATTCGGGCACCTATAGCAGCTAAACTGTGAGGAATTTGAAGATGGTGCAAACTAGAGTCTCATCAAATTTTTTCTGTAGATTCTAAAAATATTTTTTTCAAAATTTTTGGAATCAAATTGCACTTTTTCCATCTCCCATGAAAATAGATTTTTTCAGAAAATAACATTTTTAAAAAGTGGCGCTTTCGTATAGCATAACTTTTTTTCCATGAAGGATAAAATTCTAATTTATTCAAATTTAGATTTGTAACTCTGATATCTAGTGCTTCCACTTGGTTAGATAGTTTTTATTGAATATTTTTTCCTTAATCAAGTTTCAAAGTCAAGAATTACAATTCATACACAATCTGTTGTATAATCGTAACTTTTTTGTATCTGTCAAAATTTTATTTTATTTTTTTGTTGGATCAAGGACTTCAATATCTGGTGCACTCATATTTTTCAATTTTTTTTTTGATAATCTTCTATTTTTCCACATGTGAAGAACAAAGAAATTTATTTTCAATGAAAAACCTATGTTTAATAAAACTTAAAAAACAAATCAAAACCAAAACCAAAACATATTAAAATTATATTCATTGGATAGCTTGTTAGGAATACCATAATCATTTGAAATAAATTTTAAATGAATTCATTTGATCCCCAAAATCTAAATCAAAAGTGATTTTTTATCAAACATTTTGATAGGTGTAAGGGAGACACATTTATAGGTATGGTTTAAAACTAGCGAGGTTCTATCCAAGGGGGTTTGATCTAAGGTGATTTGATCAAACCCTCTTCAATTGGAATCCTTAAAATAGAACTTTTTAAGGCTTAAATCATTATATTTTCTAAAAATATGTGATTTCAGCTAAAATTTGTTCCTCTCAGGAATTGTAAACCACTATTATGACAACACCTAGTAGCATGGTGGCAATGCCGAAAGATCATCAAAATTGCGATGAAATGGGAAAGGAGTTATGACGAAATCTTCATCGTAGATATAGCAACTTCGTCGAGCCTTTTGGTTGATTCGTCAGTGGTTATCATGGAAATTGCGATGAAGCATCAATTTTTTTTTTAAAATATTTGTGGAAATGTACCATTGCGGAGACTGATGACTGATCATACATACAGACTGCATATTGGTTTGATGCTTGAAATGATTCATTTCTTATATTTAAAAGTGCATTACTTTATTGAGCTTCTCTTTTTTTCGAGAATAGTTTAATATAATCTACTTAACAAGGCCAACCATGTGACGGTGGAAGCTCATTTGGCCCCTCCCCCCTAACATCACTCTCAATTCCCCATACCCAATCATATAACATTAATCATTCATTCATCCATTAATAACATATAACATTCATTCATCCATTAATAACATATAACATTCATTCATTAACATATAACATTCATTAATTAACATATTCACATTCATTAATTAACATATAATATTCATTCTTTCAATTTTTACATATTATTAAAAATATGGTTGTCATGATATGATTACAATCACTTTTTTTCTTTTTTTCTTTTTTAAAGCTACATAAAGCTGAAGTGGAGTATCATTTTCTAAATCAATATTTGTCCCCACTTTAGTTGTTCTGCCCTATGCTTGTGATCTTAATGTACGTGTAGTCGTCTGCTCATCATGTGGATGCCGCTTCAAGGGGGGATCTGCTACAATAAGAAAGAAATATTAAACTGATATGTTTTATTATTATTGTTACAAGTATTTCATTAATTAAAAGAACATTAGAGTGGTTCTCTTTACCTGATGGGGCCACATCATGTTCCTGATCTTCTCTATCCTAATCATGCTCAACACATTGATTATGCTCTACATGGTCTAAAGTTGAAACATGAAAGGTTACATTAATTAATAGACCAATTGCAATTAAAAATGTTTAAAAGAAATTTAGAGTGGTCCTCTTTACCTGATGGGGCCACATCATATTCTTGATCTTCTCTAGCCTGATCATGCTCAACATGTTGATCACGCTTTACATGCTCTAAAGTACTAGGATGCACACCATGACCTTCATCTGTACGTTCTACTCCACCCTCACCAGGCTACATTCCAATGTCATGTGCAGTATTATCATTGCTTGAATGTTTAAAACAAATAGGCATGTAATTACTTTATGGTGGAAATTAATATTGAATAGATTGCACAAGTATTCAATTTTAAATAAACTTTATTGAGTTTATTTACCTACATGTCAGATGTAATGGAAGATTGTGTTTTCCCAGTCAAGACTCTTAGGCGTTCAGCCACGGGTCCATATCCTTGTTGGAAGGAAATATTTAGGTCCTCTTCTATGGGAACTATGTTGAATTCAGAGCCCTACATTTTTGCAGAAGATCATGAATTTTGCTTCAATGTTGTGATAAAACCAAAATTGTTTTCAATTTATTATAATTTGGATGCAATATTTCATTTATTGATACTTACAATTCATTCTACTAATTTCATAAAACCACCAGAGCCAAGTTTGTGTTTCCCATGCTTTTCTAGTCTTACCTTTGTTTCCTTCGATGTGTCGGGCAGCCTATGAAAAGTTTGAAATATGTTAGATTATGTAAAAAGAAAGAGTAATCAGTATATAATTACATTGTTGATAGTATCACACATAGCATACTACTTTTTTAAAAAAAATTAATGGCATTTCCATAGCATATAGACATTGAGAGCATATAAAATACAAAGTTAAATCCATGAATTATAGAAAATAGATTTTTTTTGGCTATATTCATATCGCTGATTACATTGCACAAAACATAGTACAACTGCATAAATATCAGATGGTGACAGTTGTCTATGCTACCACATTTTTCATGCATGTCTACCAAAGTATTTTATCAAACAGTTCACTACCTTGCTGCTATGGCTAAAAGCCTAAAATAGGTGCTTTCAAACAAGCTATGGATGCTTGGAAAAAATCTATCAAAGAATAATAGTAAGCAATAGCATAAACAAGGCTGTGAACTATTTCAAAAAATGCCTCAAAGAAATATGGTCTCATGGTGATGGAATGCCATGACAATCAATAGCAATTTGCTTGTCATGGCATTCGTTATGGCATTCCATCACCATGAGACCATATTTTTTTGAAGCATTTTTTCAAATAGTTCACTACCTTTTCTATGCTACCACATTTCTCATACATGTCTACAAAAGAATTTTATCAAATAGTTCAATTCCTTCATTCTATGGCTAAAAATTAAAAACCTCAAACAGGTGCTTTCGAACAAGCTATGGATGCTTGGAAAAAATCTACCAAAGCATAATAGTAAGCAATAACATAGACAAAGCAGTGAATTGTTTGAAAAAATGCCTAAAAGAAATGTAGTCTCACGATAATGGAATGCCATGATGATCCATAGCAATGTGCTTGTCATGGCATTCATCATGGCATTCCATCACCATGAGACTACATTTCTTTGAGACATTTTTTTCAAGCAGTTCACTACCTTGTCTATGCTACTGCATTTTTCATACATGTCTACCAAAGCATTTTATCAAACAGTTCACGCTTGCTGCTATGGCTAAAAGCCTAAAATAGGTGCTTTCAAACAAGCTATGGATGCTTGGAAAAAATCTATCAAAGCATAATAGTAAGCAATATCATAGACAAGGTAGTGAACTGTTTCAAAAATGCCTCAAAGAAATGTTGTCTCATGGTGATGGAATGCCATGACAATCCATAGCAATTTGCTTGTCATGGCATTCGTTATGGCATTCCATCACCATGAGACCACATTTTTTTGAAGCATTTTTCAAATAGTTCACTACCTTTTCTATGCTACCACATTTTTCATACATGTCTACCAAAGCATTTTATCAAACAGTTCAATGCCTTCATGCTATCGCTAAAAAGTAAAAACCTCAAATAGGTGCTTTCGAACAAGCTATGGATGCTTGGAAAAAATCTACCAAAGCATAATAGTAAGCAATAACATAGACAAGACAATGAATTGTTTGAAAAAATTTCTAAAAGAAATGTAGTCTCATGGTGATGGAAATCCATGACAATCCATAGCAATTTTCTTTTCATGGCATTCGTCATGGCATTCCATCACCATGAGACTACATTTCTTTGAGACATTTTTTTCAAGCAGTTCACTGCCTTGTCTATGCTACTGCATTTTTCATACAAGTCTACCAAAGAATTTTATCAAACAGTTCATTTCCTTGCTGCTATGGCTAAAAGCCTAAAACAGGTGCTTTCAAACAAGCTATGGATGCTTGGAAAAAATCTATCAAAGCATAATAATAAGCAACAAGTCATGGTCTCATGGTTTTTTTTGCACAAAAATAAGCTCAATTTTATTCACGTTTCTTTGGAGACTTTAAACACATTTTTTTGGTGATTTTGAAGTTTGAAACAAAAAAAAATCATTGACCAAAAATTTAATGATTTTTTCAAAAAATAAGGGAAAAAATCATCCAGCATGCAGTTTTTTTTTTAAATCGCGATTAATTAGGATTTTTTGCAGATTTATGCTTCTATATCACATACCTTCCTTGGCCCGGTGGTGTCTTTCCTTTTTTCTTTTCAGCTTTCTCCTTTCCATTAGACACCAAGTCCTTCCACTCCCTATTCAAAATCATGGGGGGATGCTCGTACTTTTTGTTCTTCTATAAATGTGACCTATATTGGTCCCTCACATACTTTAGATAGTTACCAGCTTTCTTAAGGACCTTGGTTCAGCTGAATGTTTTATCACCGAACAACACAACTAAATGGTTAATGAGCTCATCATTTAAATCTTCATTTTGGGCATTCCACAGTGTACGTATGGTGGGCCCAAAGATCTCCAATGTAATATCACTTAGATGTTTATAAAAAACATCATTTCCTACAAAATGATCATGGGATCAATAGTCTAAAAAGAGCGATCAATAAGTAAATTTCAATTGGATTATATAGAATAATAATTAAAACATTTTAAAGTACCTGGGATGTTCTCTATCTTTATGGGAATGAAATCCTCAGTCACCACAAATGTGACCAGCAATGTTCCCATACTAGTAATACATGAAGATCTAGGAAATGTTACTAAAACATCACTAGTACTAGTGGCCTCTACATCCCTAGGTACATGTCCTAACGCATGTTCTGGTATGTGTTCACTGCTAGAGGGTGGTATTTGCTGTAGATATCAATGGTGCCCACCATCTTGTGATCGGGAATTGAAGGATTGTGAAATCACAGGTGGGTGCCACGTGTCCTATCTGGGGGATCAAATTTGATCTATCACTGACCAACTACCATTTGATCTAAGCTGTTCCCCACCATCTCATGATGGTGCTTGGTTTGATTGCGAAATCATAGGTGAGGGCCACATGTCTCATCCAATGAAGCCTAAAGAGTAAAGGAAACACTTGTTGGCTTTAAATGTATTAAGGGGCGGATTACTAAAGTGTTCTTGAGATGCACATGTTCTAAATTGACAGATATGTTATAATCTCGCTAGAAAAGCTGCTTGAAAGTTAATGACATGGCTAGCAACTGTGTTAAAGGAACAAGATCAATGGCACCTGCTATCCCATGATCAGGGATTACAGGGATCATGATATCACAAGCAGGTGCCACGTGCCCTTCCTAAAGGATGAAATCTGCATGACTATTGATGAGCTGTCTCTTCAAGATTGACGGTGCTCGCCATTCCATAATTAGGAATTTTGGGATCGTGATGTCGCGGGTGCCTGCCATGTGTCTCAACCAATGAAGCCTAAGGAGTGAAGAAAACATTTTCTGGTTTTAAATGTATTATGGGGCGGATTACTAATGCGCTTGTAAGATGCACATGTTTTATTTCAACATAGATGTTATGATTTTAAGGGAAAAGTTGTTCAACAATTAAAGGAAAGGATGGCAACCATTTTTGAAGGAGCGGGATTTATGGTAAAAAGATCGACAGTGCCCGCCATCCCATGATGACAAATCAAAGGATTGCTATATCGTGGGCAACCACCATGTGGCATTCCTTCATGGCGTATGACATAGTGGGTGCCTTTATTGCTATGTTGGTGATTATGTTAGCCTATTTTGAAGATGGTCGTTGATGATTTGATCAAACTAAAGGATCAATAGCTCAAATTTAAATATGTATAAAATTATGGTCAGAGTCATTCGTGCAGCCAATGAGTGACCTTTAATGGTAGATGAGACATCCACTGGCAGAATTTGATCGACATAAAAACAATTTACTTGTCTCATTTGTATCACAAAGCATCCAAGTATTTCATGAAAACAATTTTAGAGCCAAAGATGAAATTGCTAGCAACTATTGCTAGAAATTGGAGTTTGTGTGAAAATATATGAGTTAATTTTCTCTATTTCCCAGTCATTCTACACCTAAATTTGGGAAAGAGGGGTCTACTATGCTTGTCACTAAGTTTATTAAAAATTTTTGTCAGGGCTATTATTTAATCATAAATTGTGAGGAATTCCAGTACTTTTACTCTATAATTTCCTATCTCTGCTTAGTCATAGCCGCTTGAAGTGTAAGATTGTAGTGAGGCCCTAGTTTGTCTAAAATGGCACCAAACAAGTAGCACTATGGCCACATTGAGTATTTGAAAATAAACTTGTACAATGATTTCCTAGATCAATTTCTATTATCAACAAATAAGAGAAGGAAAGGTTTGGTGTTGATGCGAGGGAAAATCCTAGGGGAGGGGTTGGTGTGTAATAATTCCAACATTGTTGATGTTAGGGTTCCACTCACAGGCTTAGAAATGTTTATATTATGGTATGGACAGAGGAATTTTACTCATCCTTTTTCAAATGGATGGATGTACGACATGGGAAAGCTGGTTGTTCCAAATGTGTTCCCTGATGTGGACTTACTTAGAGCAGTGGCCAAAAGATATGACCCTATCACACAGGTAATTAGAGATAATGATGGAGGGGTTCTATTAGAAATTAACAGAGATGTTATCCAACAGACTTTTGATTTGAGTGAGCCAAGTGATGACTTGGTTCCTATTAATCTTGAAGAAATGAAATACGAATATACAAAATTTCAATCACTTTTTAGGGTTAAGTTGCTTCCACCTCATCTGGTTAAGGCAAGGGGTTCACAATTTCACATCAACCCTAGTGACCAGGAACCCTTCAGATTGAATTGTTTTGGAAAGCCTTTCCTGGCTACTTTCTATTCACTATGTCATATTTTGGGTTTCAACCCTGGTGCAGTAATGCTCATTGCATACATGTTCGTGGGGGTGCAAATACAACACCCTAACTTCTCTGTAACATATGAATTTGCTTCTTTTTTGGTCGAGAGGATAGATGAAGGACTATCAAAGCTGCAGAATGGTGATACTGGTACTCAATTCTTTTAGTATTCCATGTTGATGCATATGTTCTTGTTTAGGAATGTTGATTTTTTTGCTGAGAAGATGAACTTAAGACAATTAGTTAATGGAGAAAGATTGCCAGTACAAATATGGGCTGCAAATTTGTCCTGTAATAAGGAAAGCACCAGTTATGTGCAATTTGATAATTTTTTTACTGCAAGATTGAGAGCTAGATTGATGGTAAATGTACCTAGTATATCTCAAGAACTGTATGATTTCCTTAGCCCGAAGGAGAGGAAACCAGAATTAAGGGTTTTACATAATTGGGGTGACATTATCCCATATCCAGTCAGCACTATCTTGAGAATATATGGATTTCAAGGAACCCCTCACATACTGCCATACAATGTGACACCAAGACTAGGGTTTGTAGAAGTTATGTGGCAGATGGGGTGTATTCATGAAGATAACCTAACTGGAAAGGGGAAGGGAACATTATTCCTTGATTATATAGTAGTGTCTGACTTTACATTTTCAAAAGGAGGCTGGACACATTTTGACAAATTCTTTGTTGATTACCATTTGAGATTTGGTCCAAGGCGACAACATGAACTTAAAGGTTTCTTTGCTCTTTTCACGCAAAGAATAAAAGGTGGCAAATTTTCACATGGGTTCAATTTTCCTGAGGACCCGATCAAGAATGAATTTGATTTAAATAGATAGGAATTGAACAAGGAAAAGTGGATAGCTTATAGTAAGCTATTGGATATTGTGCACGAAATGGATCCGATGTATGATCCATTGATAGAATTCACTCCATACCATAAGAGAATTAATTTTTTAATGAAGAATTTCAAGGAGATAATGGACACCTTAACAACCAAAAAGATAAATTTAAGGCTAATTCTAGATATGCAAGGACAAAGTGATATGCCAATTGAAACAAGGCCAACATGTCAGCCTATAGAAAGACAACCCATCTATAGGAGGAAAAGGGATACTGGCAGTGATGAGGAAGAAGTGGACAGAAAAGGAAAAAAAATAATGAAGGCGCCTTCACGACCATGCCCAAAATTCAAAGTACCTAGGGTTGTCAAAATCATTGAATTAAAATATTCACCAGAGCACAGTTCCCCATCACCACCACCTGAGCCAAGCCCTAAGAGGCAAAGAACTAATCACCTACCTAAGGATCTCACAGATGAAATTATTGTTACTGATCAAGACATGCAGGTTGGTATTTCATCCCCTCCTAGGTCAGCTAAATTGGTTCTATCTGATTTGGATATGAAGGGTAAGAGTGTGCAAGAGGCAAGAATGGAGGCTTGCTAGGAGTACTTAGATGACAATGCATTTGTAAAGACTCATGTATTCTTACAATTGGCATGGAGGATGAAATTTGAGGAATATCAAAATAAATGCAAGGAGAGAAGAGAACTAAGGCCTGATTGGTCAGATTAGGAGAATGATAAAGAAGTGAAAGTTGAACTAATGGAAGAGTTCGAAAACATCACTCCTGAAGAAGGAAGATAACTAGTGAATTAGGCTGGTGTTTTGATTTTTCCTAAATGGGACATCACAGATGCAGTGGCTTTCAATGCCATTATGAAGTCCAAGAATTCTTTTCAGGATTCTGAAGAAGAAGTTAAGGCAACATTACAAAACTCTACATTCAATGAAGAATATAAGACTTTGGAAATTTGGGCATTGGCTTCACAAAGAAGAAAGCCAGACATTGCTGATATTAATCCAAATTTCAAAGAAGGATTTATAATAAAAAGGGCTTTAGAGACTACAATAACCGAAGCCACTAGTTTAACTATGAATGTGGCCAAGTTGGCCCGAAAAACTGTTGAAAGGGAGGAGGCTAAAAGAAAGAGCCTAATGGGGAAGTATAACTTTTTAATTGAAGAATATAGTAAAATGAAACAAAGGAATGTTGAGCTGCAAACTGAAGTAAAAAGGTTCAAGTATAGATATACTCAGAAAATATTCAATGCTCTAGGAACTAGCACATCACCTCCCACAGTAGGGTCAATGCCTCCTACTTCTCCAAATGTTTCTACACCAAGGTATCCCATTCAAAATCCTACTCTTACCCCTCCTCTAGAACAAGTTGATAAACAAACAGAGTGCTCTGTTGATCCCACAAAGAGGCAGCTCATGTAAGAAATTGATCAATTACAGACATCACTAAGGTTAAAAGATGAGGGTTTTCTTTCAAAAGAAAAAGAAATTGTTACTCTTGTTTTGGAGCATTTAAATGAAAAGGGTGATAATAAATGCCCTCTATACATTCTTTGTATTATTTTCTATTTGAAGCAATAAATAATATTAATAGGGATCAGGGGATAGTGATTCCAATAATTCAAAATTGGATCCCTAGGGAAAATAATCTAGATGTTATGAATAAAGCCTCAAACTTTTATGTAAATATCAGGCCCCAATCATTGAAGCCTACTTATTTATTAGTTAAATCATTGCAAGGTTTTCAGACCTTACCAGATAATCTAAGTAGGAAGATTAGGGAATTGGTAAAAAACTTCAATGATTGGGGTAACACACTATTACCTGATATAACTGATGAGTAGGGGGAAATCATAACACTCCAACAATGGTAGGATCAAGCAAGAAAAGTCATCAATAATCAAATTAAAATAATTTTTGATGACTCAGATTATGATTTGTTGGTAAATTGTATGGATAAGATTATTGGTACCGGCTCATTTTTGGAATCTTTTGAAAGAGATTCTAATCAGGTGGTGGTAAAGTATTTTCCTTTTAGTACAAAGGTAAAAGAGGTGATTAATTTTGACTGGCCAGCTGATGAATAATACCAGAGGTGGGTGGCTAAGTATTTGAATGATGATGAGTAAAAAGAGTGGGCTACCAACAGGTGGCAAATCAGATGTTGTAGTTATAGTGTTTCCAATTTTGTATGGATGACTTTCTTGGCGTGGGTTTCACGTGGTTTTTTGTTATTGCATTAACCTTCCTTTTTCAACATGATGAACAAGAATATGCTCCAAGATGATTGTTTTTGTAACAATTTTTGAACAAGAATATTTTTCAAGGTGGTGGCAATTGTAACAAATTTTGGAATATCACCAGGTGCTCCAATTGACTAGGGACAGGTGTACTTTCTGGCCCAGTGCTTGTTTTCTCCTTCATTTTCTATAAGAAGGATTTCAAGGACAGAAGTATGGTTTAGCAAGTTAGATAAGTTTTTTCCAGTCTAGGTGAAGTTGCAGAGCAAATTGTAAAGTCTGATGGTTTTAGAGAAATGCAATTTAGGTTTTGAGTCATTATGTAATAGGTTTTGAGTTCATAGAGATTTAATGTTGTATAACAGTACTAGCATTTGAGTTGAAATGAAAATTTGAGCTCATGTCTCTCCATTGTACATGCATATCTGAACTTTGAATGAAATAACTAAGGGTTGTTTTATCCATCTCACTATTGTGGTGTGTATGATTCTATTTTAGCTTTAATTCAAGGAATTAATCAAAATGTTTGAATGGGATTATAGGCGGATATGTGTTGTATAAGGATTTGATAAGTAGTCTTGAGTTAGAATGCACATTGATGAAATTGTAATGCAATATTGTCATGGATCTTATATGTGATGTATTAAATCTGTTATAAACCTCTAGATGCTTATGAATTTGACTCCTGTAATGGATATATGGAATTGATCTAAGATGTAATTATTCATGTAGTTTAGTATTTTTTGTCTTTGCCTAAAGCTTTCTACAAATTACATATAATTAACTATCTTATACAATGGATTGTGTTTAGTTATCTCACGCTCTAGATAGTTGATATTGTCTATGAAAAACCAATTCTAGTTCATATTATCTTATCATTTTGAGATATTAAGTGAGATCATCTACTATTGTTAATGTTGTTTACAATAATGGTGCATTGGTTGTAAACACATTAAGGGATCACCCTCCTGGGTCTTGCAGAGCCTGAAGTGTACGAGGCTTTTAAAGTCCTCATCAGTTGGTCCAAGTCCTTCAAGCTACCTTCGATTGGAATTGGAAATTCCATAGGTATATTAGAAGAAAAACCTAGTTACATTGTAAAAAGAACTAACATACACGTCAACCACTGAACAACCACCTCTACAACTAAATTTTTAATCTTTTATGAGCACATGAAACATAAAACACACTAATTTCAAGGTTGTTAACATCACTATTGAAATGTTTTAATTTTTTGACCTTTCAAACATTAAAAAGTACATCATTAAATTAATTATGTAATGGCATAAAAATTTAAAATGTCATGAATTAATTATGTAACCACATAAGTCAAATATAATTCTATCAAGAAATTAATATCAAATAGATAATATAATCACATAACTTATACACTTCAATGTCATTGATCTTCTTCTTCATCCAACTCTTTGTCTGTATTATCTAATCCAGATTCGACATTATAAGGATTGGTCATATCATCATCATCATCATCGATATCAGTTTCGATAATTTCATCATCCACATGGATGTTATCTTCATGAACATTAATTCCTACATCATCATCATCTAGTTCCTCCTCTTTGACATCTTCGTCAAGGACATCATCAACTAACCGTTGATCCTGATCATCATCTACATCATCTTCTAATTCTTTGGTATCTTCTTCTTCCACCACATTATACTTTACTGGCCTTCCTCTTGGATCATGTCTAAACAAAAATGACCAACCTAGTTTACTTGGAACCTCTGAGTAAAATACCTGCTCACATTGGCTTGGAAGAACATAGGGCTCATTTCTAGCTCGCTCAATCAACCTTGTATTAACCATGGTAAATATATTATCATGTTCAATAACAGTTCTCTCAGGATCACTTTCATTCAATCGTAGCCTATACCATATGACGACGAACAAAATTAATCTGAAGGATTTAAAGTCACACTCAAGTATATTATCCAAAATCCCATAGTATTAATTTTCTGAGACTTCTAGATGTATGTCACTTCTAGATGAAACATTAGTCACCTGAAAGACTACAGTTATACTAGAATCACAAGTTTTCTTCATGTCATCCAACATTTTGATTCAAAATTTATAACCATTATACCACATAGCCTTGTGGTGTTTCACCTGCAATATGCCAAACATGTAAAAATTATCGCAATACCGTCAGTTGATAAACATATTTATTCTTGGCCAAATGTATGCAAAGAAAACAATCTTAAGATATATATACATCAATATACTTGAAAATAATTAAATTATATGGGTGATTAATATATTTATATGTACCTGTTTATCTCTTAAACCATATGCTAAATCAATTTCCCTTTGTGTAACATTGGAATTTCTATTACGATGAGCTTCTTTAACCAATGAAGCCACACATTCCCATGTTAATGAGTGACCAGATTATTGACATTGTTCAATCCATACTGTCATCCAATCAAGATTGTTGGCGACATACAAATGTAGTACATCCCACTCTCGACCAACTTTACCAAAATAAATTGAAACTCACAAATGACATATAATTAGTTAAATACCACAGTATATGACCTTAATTTATAATTTATGTATATTGAAGATTAAAAATTAAATAAGTACAATATACATAAAAATCATATGTAAAATGCATTCCAATTAATCTCCATGACCATCTTATAATTACCTCTCACTTTCTTCAATCTACCTTTCCCCAACAGGTACTCCCCTTCAAATTTTTTAATGGATTTGGGATCCCAAATGCGATCTAAATGGATCTTTGCTGCAAACTTAGGAAGATATTCACTAATGTACACCATGGTCTAGTATACCATATAGCCCTCCACCATAGAACACTCAAGATGTGCTCTTTGTCTAACCAAAGCCTTCAAAAATTTCAAGTGCCTCTCAACCATCCACATTGACCTTGTGTGTATAGGTCCACACAATTCAATCTCCTCAACTTGGTGTATGAGGTAGTGTTCTTGTGTATTGAAAAATGTTGAAGGTAGACACTTTTGCATTTCACACATTAGACGAGGAATTTTTCTCTTCCAATAATTTATATCTTCTTTATGGATTTCTTTAGATGATAGCCATCTACAAGTGATTCAAGGCACAAATATATTAATGATATTTAACAAAAATATAAAGTATATTACATAACAAGTAAAAAAATAGCAATTATAAGATGTATACAATAAATTGAACAAATGTAGTTACTTACCTCATGTATTTTCCAAAATCATATATAACTTACTTGACATTTTTGTCAAAGTTGTTTGGGAGAGATAGAGGTAGAACGTACTGCAACAATTATAAAATGATCTTTTCATTATTTTTCCAAAAGTAGTAAACACAATACATTGAAAAGTACATACATTATACAAGTGTATATAATATACCAGAATAATTACCTTAATGAAGGTATGCCAATCATACATTTTCATCCCTAACCCAAATTCACCTTTCTTTTTTATTATATTGTTTATGTTCACAGCAAATCTTGTGGAAAATCGAGTTTTTTGTATGACTTCTTTTATAGCATTGCCTTGTTGCTCTGTTAATAACCAAGGAAGGGAACTTATATTAATTTGGTCTCCATCAATATTTAATTGAATGAAATTTTTCATTACATGATTGGCATCCTAAATGTGACTACAAATTTTGACAATTTTTTCTTTGTCATGCCTTCCATCCAATATTTTCCATAACGTTTCTATCATATTCTTTCCAATATGCATTGTATCAAAAAAATGCACAATTTGTAGCTACTCATAGTAGGGAAACCTACTAAATTGTCTGGGATAACTTTTTAGTCCATATGGAAGTCAGCCATTAATGACTTGACGACCTGCATGAAGCATATAAGTTAAACAAATTAAAGACAATCATTGTCAATTACAACATGAGTAAACACAACACAATATAAAAATATAAATTCAAAACATATCATATATGATAGATAAACAATTTGATCTGATGTATAACCTTGACGATTAATTCTATTATATTCCAACTTACATAGGCGAGGTGACATTCTTCATGCTTTTGATGTAGTCTCCTCTTTCCCATTGAAAAGATGTTTTTTAGTAGTTCAATACTTATGATTTCTATGGAGGAAGTTCCTATACTAATCAAACACCTGGTTTCCTAGACTTGTTGAATGACGAGATTTCATCTTTGGACCATAAATTAGACATGTGAATTTTCCTTTTGTTTGAAGACCTGCAAGATGATATATAATTGGATTAAATATGTCAATTTTTATAATTATATATAATGAATATATTATTTTAAAAACATTCATGATATCTAGTTCATCAAATTAAATATTGTTAAAGTGCAGTCAAATGTTATAACATACCACAAAAATGTGTTAGCCTTGGGGCATCATGAATTATCCATACAAGCATTGCATGGAATTGAAATTGTCTTTATCCTATTTGTCTAGAGACATCATACATAGTGATGCCAATCCATAACTTTAGTAACTCATCAATAAGAGGCTCAATATATACATTCATATCTTTAACTTGGTACTTACCTAGTTGAATGAATATAAACATTACATAATTATTATAACTATTTTACTGCAATATATATAAATTAATGTACATGACTATTGAATGAAAAAAATATAAGTCATTATGCAACAAATAGGACAAATGAGATACTACTACGTTAAAGAAAATTGATGTAAAAAAATACTTGGAACAATCATTGACAACATTATGTGCTCCCTCTTTATTGACATCCATGGGGGAATGTTATTGTTGATAACAAAAATAGGCCACACTGAGTAAATAGATCTCATCTCTCCAAATGGATTGACACCGTTCGCTCCCAATGAAAGCCTGAGATTATGAGGTTCTTCTTTAAAGTGTGGTCATTTTTCCTCCATGTCCCTAAATGTAGAACCATTTGCAAGCATTTGAAGAATTGCATCTCCACTTCTATTCCGTGCATGGTAATCCATCAATTTGCGTTAAGCTTTGCACACTTAAATAATCGTTGCATATGTGGAATAATGGGAATATAACAAAGAACCTTGCGAAACACCTTTTTTGTTAGTTGATTTATTTGATATCTACTGATATGACATTCTGGCCATTCTATTGCAAATTCTTGTTGTTTATGATATATAATATGATCATTGGGACATGCATCTATTTCTTGATACTCCATTTCGATATCTTTCATAATGGCACATAAATCTCGGTATGAGTGATGTAAAATATTTGATGGTAGTAACAAAAATTCACCAATCAATGTACAACAAAAAATAATTTGTTCATATAAATAATATTAATGGTACATATTTTATCATTTATTTACTAGTGATGAACTAACAACAATTAAAATAAATGAAAGAAGATGACATATATGACATACCTTAACATCTGTGAGATTGCTGTGTTTGATAAACTATTCATAACCTTCAAGTTCAACAACAACAATACAGCAGACATAAGAGTTGTTTTAGAGCCTTCATAAAGGGGCTCATATGCTTTGTCAAGTATAGGTAAATCATGAACATCATCAAAGTCATCTTGATCATCATGATCAACTCTGCCACTAAATATGGTATGGATCAATGTATTCGTACCATCATCTTCAATTGTGTTTTTTGGTGCATGATCATCTTCTTCCATAGTATCATTAACTTCATCTTCGATATTTACAGCTCCATGTTCGTCCACTTGCAAAACCACATTCTTCAGGCTGTGATAATCCATATCATCTACCCTAGGGCACCCCACCTTTATAATAATGATAGACACAAATAAACCATGATCATGATCAAGTGATTATATATATATATAATGTTAAAACAATATATAAATGTTTACAAATTCAATCAATATAAACACATATAATGAACAACTTACCAATGGACGATGATCATGCCCCCCTTCAATGTGACCATGCTGCCTACAATGTTTCTCAGCTATTGTGATTAAAATTCGTCTCATATTTAAGCCCTTGCAATTATTGCAAGGACAATAACATTTCCCATCACCCTTTCTTTTCATTCTAGCCCACAATCTATCAAGTGTCTATTCATTTTGTTTTGGACTAATATTATCTAACATGATTTTTCTTTACCAAGTTTGACTATTTAGATCTTCAAACAATATCAAACTCACACTCCAATAATTTTTATTTATAGATAGGTAACATAATCTAATAATTTTGATATTTTACACCAAAAATTTGGCATGCAACCACCCTTGCAAAAGAGAAGATAGTTTAAAGTTAATGACCCCAAAAAACACTTTGCAATGCTAATTCCATAAATTATTAAATTTTGATTTTACTATGATTTCCAACTGTTAAGACTCCTAAAATCAGAATATTGAACTTAATCACAAAATTCCTACAACAATGGAGGTAGCAAGCTAGTAAGAGCAAGTGACCCATTCTGAAGGAGCAACAAGTCAGAATCATCATTGCTAATGTCAATACAGATTTATCCTTTTAGTTAAAGATGCAATGTGACACTTCTTATGATGAGCTTATCCCTAGGGCCCTCAACATTGAGAGAGCCCTAATAAAAAACAATATAAGCATTGGTAAGAGCATGATTAGGGTACAAACCCTAGGCCTCTGTAGAAACATAAACAATAACTATAGCAGATTAGTGAGGTTGCAATACCAAAAAGATTGAGACATTGTAGGTAATAACAAAATCTTGCAATCTAAAGATTCTAGCCAATAACAAGCACACTATGTAGCTTAGTGACATTTGTAAATGCAATCTACGGTAAGAAGAATGACAGTCACTTGAAATGTGATAGTCAAAAACAGGCTCAGCAGTGACAAGATAATAAAGCTCAAACCTTGCATAGTAAAGTGGAGATTTTAATAGTGAGTTTCCCGACCCCCTTGTTGACCTTAAGGGTTTTTCAAATGCTTTTGGTAGTGTTAGACAAGAAAATGCAATCAAGGAATGACTGTCCAAAGGAAGTAACAGTGGTAATCATAGGTTCAATGTTTCTTCTTAGCCATTAATATTCTATAATGGAGGTAGTGGATTGCATGTTTGAGCAGTGTTTTGAGACTCACCAAAGATGGGAGAATAGTGAATAATACCTTGTGGACTGTGAAGTAGTGTCAATAAGGTTGATTGGTCTTAAGAACTACAATACCATGAAACAATGAGTCCCCTATAGTAAGTAGGTAGTCTATAGGGCATAGTTTGATTTTTTAGAAGGATGCTCATGAAAGGAATCTTCAAGTGATAGTGAGTGAGCTATTTGAGATTGGAGCTGAGGGTGCAATACCCAGTCTTAAAGGAAGTTAGCAAAGCAATAAATTTGCAAGAAAATTGAATTGTACACAACAAACAATTCACAATGTTATCTTCTATGGTGCCTTGAGTTTGAAGAAAATAATCTCATTATATCTTCATGATGAAAGTGGTGACCTTAATGGTCAATCACTGGCAACCATGATTTTAAAACATGATATTGTGTTTATGGAGGCAACATTTTAAGCAAGGTAGTGAGTGGTGTTTTGAAACAATGGAAGGTATGAAGGACTTGCTTTATATGCATACTATGTAGTCTAGCTTAAGACAACGTTCTTAGAAGAGATTGAAGGTGGATTATGGAACTCAAGGGTTACCATGAAAATGATTAAAGAAAATACTGAGATATATTTAAAAGCCACGGTCATGAAGATATTAAAGATGTCACATGCAAAAACCTAGTAGCTAGAGTAATGAATACAGTGCCAAAGAGGATAGTGTGCTAGGGCAGATTTAGGAGATCTCCACATTATCTAATTACAGGGAAATACATCATTTATTTACTTTTTTAATTAAAAGAAATCATTCTAAACCCTATATAGGATACATTGTTACTTCAAAAGCTTGTGAAGGAATTTGAGATTATGCAAATATATGTCAAGTAACATTCATAAGGTTTAGAAAATCTTGATCACTCTCTAGAATAGCCCATTAAACATGGGTTGTGCTTGAGTGCACTACATAATTGATATAACAGAACCACTCTACATATCAACCAGAGTTATAGGCTTTTTATTGCAACAAGAAGTAATCACTCTTCAATCATGCTATAATTACATCCTAACCTGTTAAACTTGAGACAACCTTAATGCACCCAATGATGATTAACACCTACATTATACAACCTGAATTAACTACATTATATGAATGCCTCCATTACTATCACAACATGGCCACATTAAACTTGGGTCACAAATGAATGCATCCTATTTTTTTTAGAGTACAAATGTGCCACATGACCAATAGAGTTATGGATCACATAATTATAGTCACAAGAATATGTTCCTCGGTCATGATCTTATGGTGATTCCACACAACAAAATCTGGACATGAAATTCTCAAAACCCTTAACCTATAAAAATGAAATCTAATGAGATGTTGCTTTAAAATATGATTTTCAAACCTAGAACTACAAATTTGACTTCACAACTGAATTATGCAAAAAGATAATGACTACCCTCAGCTTGGCAATATCTTCTTAGATTTTTTCTGATTTTTTCCAAGAAAATCGTCCTTAGTTCTCCACAAACTGTCTCAAGTAGAGCAACACACTGTTGCAATAAATTAGGTGCGAACTCACTTTTCTTTATGTCGGCCACAATTTTTTTTTTTTAATTTTTCATGTTTGTCAAAAATTCGACGAAACTGATAGCCGACATTTCGATGAACCCCAAGTTCATCAAAATTTTGACAAACGTCAGGGATAAACTTTCAAAAAATTGGAAATTACACATCAAATTTTACAAGCACCCAACGGACATCAAATTTTACATATTTCATCAGACAGTTTCGTCAAATTTTGTAGTCAAATGTATTAGTGTGAGAAATCATGTCAAATTCCTTATTCATTTAAAATTCTTGTTTTTTTACAATTCATTTAAATTGTTTTTTTTAAATAACTTAAGAAATATAGTAAAGAAAATTCCCAAGAGAAGGAAGGAATGTGCTTCCTATGACCTCATTCCTTGGTTAAATGAACTTTATTCAAGTATAATGAAAAACTAAACAAGGTGAATGCAAATCATATGTGTTGAGATTTTCCCCAAGCATGGAAAATATTCAAAATTCTATTTCCCTTGGATTTTGTAGCTCTCAAATCTTTCCATAAATAAAATTTGAGGGGTTACAAAACTCACGAGTAAATACAAAAATTTCATAATTCATTCCTCCTTTTAAATATCATATCCACACAAATTTTAATACCATTAAATTCTCATGCATGTGAACTTAAATTTTATAATTGCATATATTTTTCTCAATTTCAATCTTGTAAATATGTTTTGGCCCTCCAAAATTTCTTCTTTGCATCCAATAACCAAATTTATTATTTAATTATTTAATTTTCACCATTAGTTAATCTTTTGATCCTTTCCAAATAATATTTTCTATTTTCTCATCACCTAACAAACCTCATAAAATGCCCCATAATTTGTACTTTAATAATCAGAATATGGAGGAAGATTTTGAAGAAAGAAGATTCTAGCGGAAGAATACTCTGAAATATAAATTCAAAGTTGGGGATTCTTTTAGAACCATATATGTAAAGAAAGTTATTTTTTAAAAGCCAACCTCCTCAAGAAAGCTACATTTAACTCAAGATACCATTCACCTCCCTTAAAATTTTTTTATGTAATCTCATATTCAATTTCTATCCTTGATCTTATACATTCATATCAATGTTCATTACAACAAGACCAGTTTTATTCTCCTCATATACAAGAGATTTCAATAAAAAGAAGTAACTGACAAACAACCCAATTCTTAGAAAGGAATAACTCCCCATCTATTTCTATTTCATCATCTTTGTAAAATGAAAACCAAGAGGAGAAATATAAAGAATAGGGAGAGAAAAATAAAGTAAAGTGTTGAGGAAAAATAACAATAAAAAGGAATTTATACCACAAAGTATAGATGAGGTTGAGAAGAAAGATGACATATTGATGAGAATATTCATAAAACTTTCCAAAATATTGGACAAACAATTAAGAAAGTTTTAAATGAAGGAGAAAGTTCCTTTTTGGATAAATTTACTCTAGCCACCATTCTTATTTGGCTATATATCATAGTTAAGAAAAATAAAACTATTGTGAAGTCATTGATTGATGATTTCTCTTCCATAATGGTTAAATTCATAAAATTCACCATTTTCTTATAATTAATAGTTAAAATTCCTATCAAATGGTTAATATACACAAACATTAACAAGTCTTTTAGTTAAGTAATTCATATAATTGTTGTATAAATATAAATATATTTATGATTTTATAAAAGAACTGTAAATATTAGATCACAGAAAATAATATTAGCAAATACTCCTAAAACATTATGAGCATGCATAAAGGACAACAAAAAAATCCATTTAATCTCCAAAAATCTATCATAAAATTTAATATAATTTTGAGTTGAAGCTCACAATAGTAGATCTCCCACACATGGCCCTTTCCCAAAGTTTTCAAAAGATGTGGATGAGTTAATAAGTTAAATGATACATTATAAATTTAAGGTGTTCAAGCTACATGTTTTCCAACATATTAATTGTACATTTTTTTTAATTTTATAATAATGGACCATGTATGGGAAATTTATTGATATATGTTTATTTGTATTATAAATTTATATGCACATTCTAATGAAAATGGATATAATTTTAAGAATTGAATAGGTAAAATTCTTTGATTGATGAGATTTCTTTCTAAATAGTTTATTTTCATTTGGTCCCTAAATTTAGAGAGAATTCTAAACATGCAAACAACAATAGACTCCAAGCCTTTGGTGAATAGATTAAGAATTCTTTACAACATAGCGAACATTATATTTTGTTTAACATTTATTTTATAATGTAATTAGAGTTTGTGAGACTAGTACTGCCCAAAATAATGAAAGATGGTAAATTCTATTTGAAATGGGTCAACAATTGTGATTTGACTTTGAGTTTTGAAGTAGGTAACTAATGTTATGATTTTTTTTATGTTAAAAACAACAATATTAATTATAGTTATAGTTTATGTTACCATGAAGTAAGAAACGTGTGTTACGAATGAAATGAATATGTGCATTTTTTTTTAGGTTTTATCCATGAGTTATTTATACTCTTATTGGCTTTGTCTACTCAAATATGTTGATCAAAATCCTAAATATGCCTAATTTAATATCATGGAAGTCTATTTTGTTTAACACTAGACAATTTTAACATAAATTATGTGTAAAAACACTCATTCATGCACAAAATGTGATAAATAATTATCTTGTTTTTAATAACGAAATTATCTCTAAACAATTTGATGTTTGTGAATGGTCGATAATTAATTATTTGAAAATTGAGTATTTACACAAAATCTTATTTTACACAACATTTTTCAATATTAAAATAATTGTGAAGAATGTTGATATTGATCTATCTAAAGATATATCTCATTTCTCTCAATAATAAAAATTGCATAATCGTAAATTGTGCTCCAATTCATTTATAATATTACCTATAAATTCAATGTCTAACAACTCACGACAATATAATTTAGTTGAATCAAAATATTTTTTCAATGTCTTCTAATATAGTTTAATTGAATAAACATATTTTTTCAGGGTACAATATTATATGACAGAGAAAAACCCACATTTACTAATAGTCTATTAATGCCCAAATAATATATGCTTAAATCAAACCTACTGTCTGTCTCTCATATTCAAAACATTTTTAGAGTTTATCTTTGTAGCTTCTGGATTTGATTGTGTCAAAAGATTTTGCACCAACGTTTCGGATCACACTCTGTGATCCATCATCAGGATGAGAGAGATGAGAAGAAAAAATCTTTTCTTCTCATCTCTCTCATCCTGATGATGGATCACAGAGTGTGATCCGAAACGTTGGTGCAAAATCTTTTGACACAATCAAATCCAGAAGCTACAAAGATAAATGATATGGATTGTGGAAACTTATTATCATTAATTTTTAGAGTTTTTCTCCACGTTCCTAATTATTTCCATATAATTGAAAACCTCATCTGCCAGTTGAAATCTATAGATTCACGGTTCTCCATAGTTTTCTTCCCGTAGATACTCGTGGTGACTATAAATTGCGCCTGAATCTTCCTCTTCCTCCTCCTTGAGGAGGTTACTGCCAATTTTTCTCAAGTCTTTTTCTTCCTCTGGCTGTTGGCGATGGCTGTAAATTGCGTTCAAATCTTTGCTGGGTGTGTCAAAAAAGTGTAGAAATGATAAGAGGAGGCAAGTCGAAAGGAACATTGGAATCGGTCCAAAATTCCATAGAAATAGAGGCAGCGAGAAGTAAAATGCTCTCAATCCTAATGACCAAAAGTAAGCCCCTCTGTTGATTGCCTTACATACATACTCTCTGTGATCATTCTCCATCTCGGGCGCAAACGGAGGTGTATTTATGAGGAAGCCAACATGACTGTAATACCTCACGCATTGCGCATTGCAAATGAATGCCACCAGAAAACATAGCATCACCACCAAGCACTTGACGGAAGAACTGACAGATCCCCTCATTCCATATAGAGTAAAATCACCAGGACTGGCACCCACACCCATCAGTAAACCCAGCACAGAGCAGAGCGTTATGGCTGTTGCTGCCAAAAGCGTGGATGCCATTATGCTGTTCCGTAGAGTTTGGACTGCTAGCACGCCGTTCTTCATCCCCTCCTACAAAATTAAGCCACCCGTTTTAAACGTCAGGAATATTTGTCGATAAAAATGTCAGAACACACTGGCATGTTGATATTTATAGATTCTTAGTTCTTTAACAGATGCCTCCAAAATTACGGAGGCTTATACTGGTCGAACAAAGTAACAAGTCGTTTACGCATTAATATTTTTAATAAAATTAAAGTTTTCAAAATATATATTAAAAAATATTAATACGGTTAATTTTTTGCTGTAGTGAATTGATGGCGGTGAATTTTACTTGACAGTGAATTTTCCGTAGCGGTGAATTGTTGACAGTGAATGTTCCATTGGTGAATTACTAGCGGTGAATTTTACTAGACTTGAAGGAAATAATGCACATTTTTTTAATATGTATATATATATCAAAATCATATTAATTTATTGTGTTGGATAATCAATGGAGAAAATGTTAAGAACCTGGTCATATGATTATTTTTGAAGGTAGTTTTAATCTAATCTAGTGCTTGCTTTCTGACATTTATATGTAAGACTTTTTCATAGTCTAGTAGTTGATGGTAGTGTAGACATTTATAGTAACAAATATAATTTTATAAGGACCCAATCTATTTATTTTAAGAATTATTTTATATTCATATAGTTGTAGATAAGAGACTTCTTTCAAGAATTGTAGTTGTAAAGACAACAATGGATATACATAAGAGTATAAGAAGCTTACCAAGTAGTGATGAAATCAAAGTGATCATATTTTAGACATTTAAGATGAAATTTAAAACATTGAAGGTGAAAGAAGTTGAAATTTTGTGTTTACTATGTAAGTGTAAATAATATGTTCAATAAGATGGATACTCTTACAAAATTGTATAATAGCAAGGTTTTGAAAAAATTTCACCTGATCATTGAAGAAAGAAAAACTACTTTTGAGTTCTATCACCTAGCTGGATGCCTTATGACTCATGAAGAAAGACTAAGTGATGCATTTGGAGAAAGCGATGAAAATTTTATTGCCTCAAAATTGAATAACATAAAAGATAAAGGCACTAGTTGTAAGAGAAACCAAGGACAAGAAAAATGCAAGAATCAAAATTATTTAAAATAAAATAAAGAAATAAGAGTTAGTTCAATTCCAAGAATGTTTTGGCATTTAGTTGATAAAATATATATTCATTGTTAATGAATGCAACAAGTATTGTTTCTCTTAAAGGAAAATTATATTTAAATTAGGAAATAAGATAAAAGTGATAACTATTCTATAGACAATAAGGAGGCTTCTCTTAGTGATTTTCTCTTATCATTTGACAAAGATAAATTGTTTTGTAAAGATGTTTGGTATTTAGATTCATATTATTCTAGTCATGTGTTATTTTATAGTATAAATGAAAGCTTCAAGATTTTAATCTAGCTTGGTGATGAAAATTTTGTTAGAGGTTGTAGAAAAATAAGCTATAGAGGTAAATACCAAAGAGAGTGAAATATATGTCAATTATATTTAATAAAATTCAATGTTAAAACATAATTTTTTGATTGTTTGACAAGTTTGTTGAGTAAATAGACAAGTGATATTTGATAATAAGCAATGTGCAATCTATAAAACTAACAAAGATATGGGGTTGTTAAAGTTATGCCCATGTTTAAAAATAAGATTTTCTTATTGAAGTTTGAAGAATATACTAGCAATCCTACTTCAATGATAAATGAAGATAAATGTTTGTTGTAGCATCTTAGATATGGACAATTGAATTTTTGAAGTTTGAATATACTAATAGTAGAAGAATTATACATTTATTTCTACAATTGAAGATAATAATAGATTTTATGAAGGATGTGATAGAGAAAAACATGTAAGACGTTTTTAAAATGTAAAGCATAAAGGGCTCATCATGAAGCTTAGTTGATTCACTCTAACATTTGTGACAATATGTCAACAATTTTTTAGTAAATCATCACATATTTTAATATTTTTATTATAGATATTGATACAAATATTAGGTTAGTTTTTTGAAGTAGAGTGATGAAGCATGTGTTACATTCAAGAGGCTTAAATCCTTTATAGAGAATAACTTTAGTTATAGAATAAAGTGCTTAGTAACTGACTATGAACGATAATTATAGTCTATCTATTTTATGAATTTATTTTGTTCCAAAGACATTAAAAGCTAACTCACAAATCCCTACATGCCTCAACAAAATAATATAGCTAAAGTGAAGAACTATATCGTGTTTAAAGTGGAAAGAAACATTTTACATAGAGATTGAACAGCCATTTCTGGGCTTAAACAACAATAGTATATATTTTAAATTAGAGTCTTACTAATTCAGTTGATTTGATGGCTCCTTGTAAATAATTGCATGAAAATAGTTATAATGTTAATTATTTAAATTAAATTTTCTTGTATTCATATAGCTACTCAAAAAGGAGAGGGATTAAAAAGTGAGATGTTTTTTTTTTTGGGATATAATAATAATAAAAGCTTATAGATTTTGTAATCCTCTTGTGAAAACTATTATTTTGTGAAGAAATATTTTTTATTCATGAGTGTATGGTCATTGAAAGACTATGTTAATAAGTATACATCTATATGTAATGGTTGTATTACTAAAGTTATTTTCAATGAATATTTTACTAGTATTTCAAATTTCATTTAATACAAGTCAACCAACCAACCTATCATCTAGATTTTTTATTCCAAGTGCTTGTCTAGTTTAAAGTTCACATTCTACACGGAAGGTAATAAGGCTAAGTGAAAATTACCAAATGAATGAAGAAGTGAACTACATGAAAGGGATCTACGAGGAGGTAGTATTTTTTTTTTAATAGGATAATTTTAAACCATCATATCGTAAAGACATGTGTATTAATGATGTTTGAGTACAAGCAATGAAATAAGAAATGGGTTTCCTTCATAGAATTCATTCTTGGAGCATACAAAACATTCACATGATAAGAATTGTATAGGTGCCATTTTACATGATTGATATGATAATTATAGTAGTGTTGAAAGACACAAATCACAATTGGTTGTAGAACGTTTCACACAAAAATATGACATAGGTTATGAAGGGACATGCACTACTAGCTAGACAAGGGATCATTAGAATGGTGTTTTTATTAGCAATTTAGAAGAAATGGAACATATATCATATAAATATTGAAAGTGTCTTCTTAAATGGGTTCTTGATAGAGGAAGCCTATGTCAAGTAGCCACAAGGCTTTGAAGTACATGATAGGATCAAAGATCAAGTCTCTAAGTTGAAGAAAGATTTGTATGGTCTAAAGAAAGTGTTGGGAGCATAGTGTATTGAATTGATAGATATTTTAATAGAATATTCAACGAGAAGAAAAACTGAGCTTATTCTTTACTCCAAGAAAGAAGATAATTATGTCTTTATTATAAGTTTGTATATTGTGATTTGTTGTATACAAACAATAATTCTCAGATAAAAGACAAATTGAAAATCTCTAGTAAACTTGAAATAAAATATTCGGATCTCATATAATATTTCTTATAATCATAGTCATTGTCTTGATTTTAAGAGACATTTTTAGAATAATCTAATCATTATTCTTAAGTCCATGTCTACAATTGTATTTATAACGTAATTGTTTTCTATAATTCTTTTTAAGTAATAAATGCTATTTTTTAAAGAATAATCTACTGTTTTAATCACCTAGCTTCAATATGTATCACCCAATTGATTAGTTATATGATAAATGCATAATAGATTTACTTAGAACTGCTTAGAATGGTGGCAAATTCATCTCCAACAATTCACTGATGGAAAATTCACCGCCAACAATTAACCATGGGAAAATTCACTGCCATGTCAATTCACCGCGCAAAAAATTAATTGCATGGTCCCACAATGAATTGTTGACCGTGAATTTTCCATCAATGAATTGTTGGCCGTGAATTTTCCTAGAGCCATTTACAACAAGTAAATTAAGAATTATATATATATAATAAAATAAAAATTCAGTGATCAAGCGTTAAGCTGGGTACAGTATTTTTTCAGTAACTCACCTATTACATCAATAATATATCTTGCAAATAATTAGTTCAGTATTGCTGAAAATAAACCTTTATTAGCTCGATTAAACAGTGGGTTCTAAAATCTGCGTATTCTGAACTAAAGAAATAAGAGTGCGACTAATTTTTTCATACAATGTATTATTATCTATTATAAATATGCTTTGCTACATTAAAAAGAAAACCATTACCACACATTTCTAGTAGACAAGTAATGAAGCAACTGCAAACTTTACCTTCATAATGGCATTCACCCATGCCCGCCTATTAATTGCGTTGACGCCGATGAAGGTGGTGTTGGGAGTTTTTAGAATCCTGTACAGCAGCTTGCAATGGTAGGCGGCCAACATTAGCATCCCTACTGGAACCAGTATTACATCCAGATGACCCCTCACCCACCCCTCTGCTTCTCCCATTACGCCTTCTTCACAATCAATTTCCCCCCACTACAATACAGAGCCCAACCACAAAATACAAATACCTAAGTACTTAACACAAACAGACAGACTGAAGAGCTTCAAACATCCAGCGCCTGATCATGTGTTTAAGGCTCACTATATACACACAAGTAACATGAATAATGCCGGTCGAAATAAAGCAAATAATGGAGGTAATGACTGGTAAAGCTTTCATTTACCTAAATGCTTTTTTAAACTATGCTATGTTCCAGTTCAGAACATGTCAAACACTGATTCATAATCATGTGAAAGGGGACTGAATAGTAGAAAAATCAACAATATGGAACAGTCATAGATGCCATTGACGATACTCTGAATATGATCAAACAAACTGTACAAATTGTACATATACGACACACAATAGTTGACTTTGTAAAATTATATCAAACAAAACTGAAGATACTCCAAAAAACACTATTATTTATATGAATATAAGACCATCCAAGCTGATATTTAGTATAAGATTTATATTACTAATAGCATTTTCAATCTATTTCAATGATATGAGCAAAAGGTCAAGGACAAATAATTTATAATATTTGATTATTTTAAAGAGTTTTTTTTGTCATTCTAAAAATTTTCAATCACTTTTATTTGATTGATATGTAATGCATGACTTTTACTATAAATTAAAAAAATCATTTTTTTGGAATTATATCACTTAGTTTAATATTTAGGGGATGAAGTGTTTTTATAAAAAAATTTAGAATATTTTATTTATTCTAAATGTTAAATTGATATTAGTTTAAATTAACAAATTTATATTTTAATGTTATACATTTATTTTAATATATATATAGAAATTTATTTGGTTTGATGAAACAAGATCACTCTTGTAGAGTGCAATATAATTTTTTTAAAAATTTATAACATAGTTTTTTTATAGTGACTTGAGTAGAAGTAATTGTTTTTTTTTCTAAATATACCTACATTCATTATAAAATTTAAAAGTAAACAATATATTTTTTTGAAAAAACAAATATTAAAGATAATATAATTTCAAAATGACATCTCTAGATGACTTCATTTAATACATTGAAAGTGAAATGAAATTACTTTTTTTCTAACATTTTGATAGATATAGAGGAGACTTTGCTAGGGGTTCAATCTAGATTTAAGAAATTATGAATTTTATAAAATAATTATGCATGACATAATATTACTCACTAAAAATACTATAAAGTATTAAAAATAAGTTATTTATAATTGTTTAAAAATTACAACAAAGTATTTTTGAAAATTAAAAGAAAAAGAATTTACATGCATAATCTTAAAAATCTATAGATCACATAACTTTCAAATTATTAATGATTAACTGCTATAAGTTTTTAAATGTAAAAATTTGATTACAATTGCTTATTTCAATGTCCTTAAGTCGTATAGGAGAAAAAATGACACAAAATAAATAATACTTTTTAAAATATGGATGAATTGAGGATTAGTTCCTTAAGAAGTGACACACTATTTTAATAACCTAGATCTTTATAGCTAGATGATTTTTCTTACAATTATTATTTTAGCAGGCCACAAAAATTATCTTGAAATGATCATTCGGCTAGTCCTATATGATTCCTATGATTGTGTCCTTATGATTAGATCATTTGATGTTGGCTTCTAAATTTGTGTACCACTCTTGTTGAACTTGAGTTAGTCTCAAGGTGATATTTTTGACTAAATAAAAGGGAAAAGGGTCCCTTCCACTACACAAATATTGAATGATGAGTCAGAATAGAGATGAAACAACCAAAAAAAATCTAATTAAAAAATAGACAAACAACAAAGAGAAATGAAATAAGAGTTGAAACTAAAGAAATAGGGTCTGCACTCCACCTTTTAGGAGATGGAACACAAAAGAAAGGGGGGAAATCCCTTCCTATTACACTCTAGTTCATTCAAGGAAACCCTAGAGATCTCAGTCTAATAGTTGAACTGAGAGGAGTTTCTATAAGGTCTCCTTGGGTGTTATTAAAGACTAAAGGGGGTTCACCGCTACGCAAAGGCTTAGAAAGAATGATATGAAAATCTAGCTATGTAACTTAGAAAATCAAGCTCAAAATATGAATAATAAACTGAGAATGAATAGAGGTGCACTTGGAAAACTGAAGATGCTTGAAATAAGCTCTACAATCATGAAGTTATGGCATTTGAAGCACACTTGGACTCATACACTAGTTGGGGTGATTTAGTCCCAGTTGAGGGTTTCAGGCTGAATCTAGAATCTACAACTGGTAAAGCAGGATCTATAGAAAATGTCTAAAAACTGGTATTTTGGGACTCATATGCCAATTGTGGTGATTTAGTCCAAGTATTAGGGTTGATCTAAAATTCTGGTATCCTCTAGTGATATAATATAGCTTATCTCCCTTCCAATTTCTGAGTCTAAAACTTTGAATTCCAACCTGTAGGTGACTTTTCGTAATCTTGCTAGGAAGATGAAAGCTTTGACAACTTTACAGCTTTGACATCTTTCTCCAATCTTTCTCTTCAATGGATCTTCAACCTAAATCTACAAATCACACATCAAAGAGGGAAAAATATTGTTTTGTTAATGGATAGGGGTTTGCCTTGGTCAAACCCTGTTTTGGTAATCAAACTTTGAAATGAAATCAAATAGAATGAATGAATTATGAATAAACAAATAAGATATGTTGCAACTCACCAAACCCTTGAAACAAAGGTTGAAATCTTGTATGAAATAGCTAGCATGAATGTAGATCTTAACTCTTGATTGTATGTTGTAGATCTTGACTTTATTGCTTGTTTGAATCATAAAATCCTACATCACAAATGTTAGCTCAAAAAAAAACATGATGCATGAAGACTTTGACATGATGCTTTAATCTTGAATGTGGTTCCAAAATACTTGATTATCAACTCTTGAAGGCTCTTGTAAACTCTTCATCACAAATTTTCTATCATGCTTGAATACTTGAATTAATAGATGGATTGTAAACTTGCCAGATCTTCTTAGGAGAAATTATGTGAAATAACCTTGTATTTATATTTGTTTATGAAAAATTTCTCAAAATTACAACACTACAAGTTGACATCAGATCTAGGAGAATAAAATCCCACCAATAATTTGAATTTAAAATAGGTCCAAGCTAAGTGGGACTCATATGCTAGTTGGGGCATATGAGTCCTAGTAGCTTAGGCTTGGGACAAAAATTTCAAGAAATGTTAAGTTCTATGCAAAATTCAAGATCAGGCCCTGAAACTTAGGTGGGACCCATACGCCCAAGGTGGCATATGAGTCCTTGATCACTAAATTTGGGACACACAACTCAAAATCATAAACTTATGATTGGTCATTAGTTATTTTTTGAGATTATCCTCATAAATATGCATTAAACTAGGATTGTGGACGTAAAATAGGACCGAATAAAGCATAAAGAAGCTCAATTTTAGCAAGGAGGGCCCAAACAAGTGTGAAAATGTAGGATACATTTTTTGTACACTACACTCCTCAAAGACCACATAATTAGAAGTTTGGAAAGGTCCAAATCCTTAGGTCTTAAAAATTTCCTTCTTGAAATGAAGGATTTTGGCACCTAAATCCTTCCTTCCTCTTTTAGGGTTTTTCACCTAAAAGGGGAAAGATGGGCCAAAATGCACAATGTTTCAATCAAGATTAACTATAAAGATGGATGGGAAATGGAAGTGAAGTGTGTCTGAAAATTTTTAAATGCTTACAAATGCAAATAAGTGAATATAAACTAATCTAATGCAAGATAATGGAAAACATAGTGTTGATTGCAAATATGAACTAGAAACCTAAACAAATGAAAATAGAAATTGATGAGACTGAACAGAGTGCACTTAGAGGCATATCACTATTGCTGGAAGGTTTTGGAATGTTCTAGAATTCACTATTAATGACCACTGGGACTGATTCGCCATGCATGGCAAATCAATCCTGCTTCTGATTGTCAGGAGCTAAATTCTCACAAAACCACTTTTCAGGCCTACAGATGAGACTCATTCACCATGGGTGGAGAATTATTCCACCTACAGGAATCAACAAATTTAGGAATTGATTCTGTAGAGCTAGATCTACACTTCTGCTTCCTACAGGTGTCTGCTTCTGAAATTGTAGGATTCAGGTCTAAAAGTGTCTTTTTGTTGATATTTTGACTTGAATAATGAAGAGATGATTTGAGAAACCTTGTAATTTGATCTCCAATGACTTAAAAGCTTCCAAGAGTCCTAAATATCCAAAAACACAAGTAGAAGGGTGATCCCACAATAGTGGTTTACAATTTTTGGCCAAACTAGACACTAAAATATTTTTTTGTAACTAAATCTTCACTTTCGGACACCTATAGCGACTAAACTGTGAGGAATTTGAAGATGATGCAAACTAGAGTTTTATGAAATTTTGTCTATAGATTCTAAATATATTTTTTTCAAAATTTTTGGAACCAGATTGCACTTCTTTTTCCATCTCCCTCGAAAACTAATTTTTTTCAGAAAACAACATTTTAAAAAAGTGATGCTCACCATGTAACGCATAATTTTTTTTCCATGAAGGATAAAATTATAATTCTTTCAAATTTAGATTCATAACTCTTATATCTAGTGCTTCCACTTGGTTATATAGTTTTTTATTGAATATTTTTTCTTTAATAAAGTTTCAAAGTCAAACCAATTATACTTCAGACATAGCAAGATCGTATAACGCATAACTATTTTTGTATGTATCAAAATTCATTTTTTTTCTCTTTGTTGGATCAAGGACTTCAATATTTGGTGCACTCATATTTTTCAGATTTTCTTTTTTATAATCTGCTATTTTTCCACATGTGAAGAACATAGAGCTTGATTTTTGGTGAAAAACCTACATTCACGAGAAATAAGAAATAAATATAATAATAAAATAAAATTTATGTAAAATAATACTTTTTTCGAAGCTTATAATAAGGAATACATACTTAAAAAAACTAAATTTGAAATGAATTCATTTGATCCCCTAATAAGTAAATCAAAAGTGGGTTTTTATCAGCATTTTGATAGGTGTAAAAGAGACTCCGCTATAGGTATGGTTTAAAACTAGTGGGGTTCTATCCAAGGGGGTTTGATTCAAGGTAGCTTGATAAAACCCTATTAAATTGGAATGCTTTAAATGGAACTTTTAAAGGCTTAAATCATTACATTTTCTAAAAATATGTGATTTCAACAAAAATCTATTCCTCCTAGAAATTGTAAACCAACTTTGTGGGATCACCCAGAAAAGAAGAAACGTTGAAGGTTAGGGCATGGGGGTTTGCCTTGGTCAAACCCCTTTTAGGTAATTAAACCAAAATGATGAAAGAAAGAAATGAAACATGCAACAATGGAATTGATTACCTTGCCATGATGATTGATCTTAAATTTATATAGCAATGGAGTAAGATTCAGCCCTTGAATGTCCTTAGAAGATTTGTCAATGACTTGAAATGACAAAACCCTAAGTTGCTTGACTTGAAATGGAAGATTTGTGGATGATTAATGAAGAATTGATGTATGTGAGATAAGAGATATGAAATGAGGAGAAAAATACTTATTTATACACTCTTGTGCCTTAGTTACCCATTCATACCTCATCACGAGGCAGCATCAAGTGTTTTTCAATAAAAAATCAAAAGGAAAATTAAAAAAAATTGAAATTGGGGACAAGGGGGATTCATTCGCCACCCATGGCGAATGGGTTCCACCTAGGACCTAAAAACAAGTGTTGGGAAATATGTTGTATTTAATGTTATTTGTCAAAATAATATTAAAAAATACAGTTAATTAAGACATGGGTATGTGCAGGATCATCATGGAAAAACAAGCCCTTAAGGAAAAAACAAGTTATCTACATTATTTCAATATGTAAGAATAGAATCTGTAGAAAATTGAATGTAGTTTCTAAACTACTAGGTTTATTTAAAAAATAAAATCTATTTGGTGAAAATTTGAAATTTCAATGCAAGAGTACTTAAATTTTAGGGAAAAGAAGAAGTAGGTGTTTGTCTGACCACCCTAACCATAATAAAATGATAATATTTTTTTATAATATTTTAGACATAACTAGAGGACTCATGTCCGAATGTGATGCATATTTTTTTGTAATTTTTTTCCAAGTAAATAATTAAATATGATTTTTTATTACGAATTTTAAAAAATATAAAAACTTGTATGTCTGACCACCTTAACTTGGTCAAAACTTCATGAAATTTAATTTTTCTTTTTTTAATCCTATAGTATGCAAAGCATAGAATGTGATGCATCTTTTGGATTCAAAAAAAGTGATACTGTTTGAAAGATATAGACATTTTTCAATCAACCTATCAATTAGGACTTTAGTTGTAATTCAAATAGAAAATGAATAATAATAATTTATTAAATTCAAAGTAAATCATAATTTATATTGGTGGAAAGCTAAGAATCTCCTTTAAAAACTCTTTTAATTTCATCAATTTTGGGTTAAAAAAAGTCGCCAGCCACACACCATACAAATACCCATCATATCGCCAGTTTTTGGCCCATCATGATCCTACACATACCCACATATGAGGGCATAAAGGGGTCAAATAAGTCATAAGTGTACACATGCAAAATATACCGATTGACATTGTGCATATGATCCTGACTTACTAACATCGTTTCTTCCTGAATCATCCCTCGGTCTAACCATTTAATCAAATCTCCTTATCTGATTAAATTCATCAATTTTCCCCCCTTAATTAAATAAATCATCTTATCTAATTAAGTCAATCCCTTTTGTTAATTAAATCAATCCATCCGATCTAATTATCCCTATTTAATTAAATAATCAATTTATTTGATTAAATTTCTAAAGTCTATCCATTAAATTGAATAAATTAAAACCTTGTTTGATTTAGTATAACACCATCTCTTCTAATTAAATAAATGAAAATCCGTATTTAATTAATCTCTTGTCATATTCCTCTCTTATTTGATTTAAATAAATCCATAAATTTGAGTCAAATAGGTCACATCATCTAACCTCTCTAATTAAATCAATTAACCCTTAATTAATTTAATCTCATCTCATGTCCCATCCTCTAGATAATGCAAGTTGCACATGAAAATAGATTTAATTCATTTATTAAATCTTTATTTTTCTCACAAGGCATCTTTTGGAATATTCTCTCAATTTGAATTCAAAAATTCCAAGTCAACATGTACATCCAACAAGGCAATAAATTCATCTTACATGTCCTTTTCCTTGAGCCAAGTGGCATTTATTGCATTTTCCCTTCTCTCTTACAAGTCATTTCAAAAAATTTGAAATTCAAAATTATGTATTTATTGGCACAATCCCCAAATCTTGCACATCTTCCACCCATTCATGGCTTGACAAGTGGCATCATACCATTGGATTAATGTTAGTCCCACATTGCTCAAATTTGGGAATTCATCCATCTTGGAATTCTATAAATAAAGAGCTCATATCCTCATTTGATCACCCACAATTTATGCAAAGTTACCATGCTCAAATATCTCTCAAATTCCATCCATTGTCATTGAGTTCTTAGCTAGGTTTTTGCAGTTTTGGCTTGGAGCTCTCATCATTTATCAACAAAGTGGATCAATCATCTTCAACACATCAAATTTGCATCTTAGGAATTGGGAAAGGGCCATTTTTCACATCAAATTAGCACCAATTCCCCCATGGGATCATGAGTTTACACATTTAAATTAGGATTCAATCTATTTTGTTCTTTTCATTATGCCTTTCATTGTTTCTTTCCTACTTTGAGTTTGTAAATGGATTTCATGGGGAATCATTATTTTGACTTGCAATCTCTTGTCTAACTTGTTTATTCTTGTTGTTTTGCAGGTACCAAGGTTGGGGTTCAAACAATAAGAAAGAGATAAATAGTGAAGTTGTGCCTAGAAAAGCATGAAATCTTGTTACAAGGCATTACAACACTTCAAAATGGGACTTGATGATGAGTAAAAAGGTGATTTTTAGGTGAATTGTAATGAATAGAGTCTAGAAGAATGTAGAAATGTTTAACAACACTTCACAACACCTTCACAAGACATCATTATTTGAATTTTATTTAGTTTGCAAAGGTCCAAGACTTAGTGTGAATACATAAAATGCCTCTCAACACCTAAATCAAGGCCTCATTAAGTTTGATTAATCTCATGTCAAGCAAAGGGTACTTTATTCTACGACATAGTTCCTTTAGCCCCCACTTTAGTGAGAGGAGGAAATTTATTCAAACATACACTAAAGTAGACAAACTCACATCAAGAAGGGTCCAAGTGTACCAGATGCTAGTGAGATAGGATAAGAATGATCAAGTGGGTTGCGCAAGCCCCCAGGATCAAGATCCTATGGAAAACTAAAATAGGCACAAAAGAACACAAATGTGAATAATGTAGGGAGAAACAACAAGCTACAAGCATACACTGCCAAAGAAAATAAGAAGAAAGTAAAACAAAAAAAAAAGGGGTGGATCAAGCCTTGATTGTTTGTGTAGCATGATGTGGATCAGATAAAAGTTGTTTGTCCAAAACATTTACAAGTGGAACACAATTTCGACTATACAAGCCAAATGCATGTTCACAAGGGCTAGTGGAACCTCAAGCCATCCATGAGGTGAGCCCCCAATGAGACGCATACACATGCAATCAATATGCGCTCACAAAGACAAGCAAGTGGCTATGGGAAAGTAATGCCTAAGTTCAATTCCCATATTCTAACCATAACAAAGTTATACCTCTTAATCACATTAATAAGGTTCCACACAACACAAAAAATAAGAATTAATGAGGCAAGAAAAGCTTCATATGCTTGACACCCATGAACAAATAGGATGGCTCCACAGGCAAGCAAAGTGTGTTATGTAAGGTGGCCATATAACTGATATTGTAAATGCAATAGGTAATGTAAGGAATATTCAAAGGAATTTTTCTTAGTTCATGTAAGGTCTTAACTTAGGGAACATTATTCCCAATGTCTCCAAGAGAGGTACAATCGAAGAATAGAAAATTCATAACTTAGGGGATACAGTGTGTCACATCAAGCCACTAAGAGGAATGTAATATGCTAAGAGAGATCACAATCTTGAGGGACATCACACCCAATGTCACCACAAAGAGAAAGATAAATCGTATGAAGTAAGCAGAGTACACAATGAAACATGATTTGTAAAAATGTGAAATGAATAATGCCAATGCATGCCCCACTTTAAAGAAATTTCTAAACACCATGTTGTGAGCAATTAATTTAAATAAGAAAATGATAAATGCTAACAATAAAAGGTACATGAGAGATTGTTCAGAAAGCCATATGCCAAGTCATAAGTTTCCAAATGAAGCTATGTCATGAAAAGGGGTTGCCCCCAAAATGAAACTCCAAACACATGAGGGATCCATGGATTCGAGGTTAGTATGTCTTTGCTACAATGTTTTTAGAGAGCTTAGAACTACCATCATTCCCCAAATAATCATGGAATAGGAAGAATGACACAAACAGAGCAAAAATAAAGAAAAATATTTTAGGTCAACATGGAAGAGACCTAAATGTCTCGACACCTTGTGTCATACCAAAAAGGAAAACACAAGACAAAGAAAAGATATTTAAAGGATTTAAACTTTTGGGTCAACATGGAAGAGACGTAAATGTTTTGACGCCTTGTGTCATTCCCAAAAGGAAAACACAAGAAAAATAAAAGATAAGGGTTTTACCACAAAGAATAATGTAGGTACAAATAGTGAAATATCACAAATAGAGTCTAGGGACATCAAACAAAATAGTATGGGGGATCACATTACGCACATGCAATCACATAAAAGAAACATGAAAAAGAAAATAAATACAAGACTAGTAAGGCACATGTGAGTCAAACTATTATGGACATGGAAAAAGTAACCCTTATACTTTTACTTGTTTTGTCCCTCCTTGTGCTTAATTGGCTTCATTTTTCCTTGATTTTATGTTGCAATGTGGCCCACACATTCACATTAGGTCAAGAATCTTTATGAATCATTAAGACTTTATGATGTATTGTAAAGGTGTTGTGAAGTGTTGTAACACATTTTTAAACTTTTCTATACTCTTCTTATTTTAATTCACCTAAATATCCCCTTTTTTATCACTTACCAAGTCTTATTTTAAAGTATTGTAACAAAATTTCATGTTTTTCTAGGCTTGTCATCAATAAATACACCTTTTTTATGCTTTATTTGGCCCCCTTATGCACTTGCAGGCCTAAATTAAATGTATTTTAAAATATAAACCTGACAAACATCATTTAAGACAACTTAATTCCTGACACCCATTCACATGCCTGAAGTGGGACCCACTCGCCACTAGGGGAAAATGAGTCCCTCATGGCACAAAAATCAAAATAAATTCAAATTACTGGCGGGTTTTTATTTCTTAATCCCTAAGGTCGACTTGTGATGTATTTTTGGGAAATTCGGGAATAATTGTGTATAAATACATGATTTTTTATTCATTTTAACCACATACATCCACTCATTCAAGAACTCATTCATGCGTTCAATTCATCATAGTATTTAAGCATTCTAGCATTCAAGCATCTTGGAGAAGCATATCTTTACACTTCAACATCAAGGGTTTGGTGAGTTTATGACATTGCATATTATTTCTTCACCATTCTCTCTTTATTTAATTTCATTATCAAGGGTATGATTACTAAACTGGGGTTTGACCAAGGCAAACCCCTATACTCTAACCCTTAACACTTTTCCCCTCTTTGCATGTGTGTTTTGCAGTTCTTGTATGCATATTTGTTAAAGAGATAGGTGTTAAAAGTGTCATCAAATTGTTGAAGATCATTCAAAGTCAACAAAACCCTATTTGAAGCTTGGAGAACACTTTCCCATCAAAATTTCAAGATTCAGATCTAGCAACCTATCAAGAAAAAAGGTGTAGGTCACCAGGACCCATAGAGTTGACCCTTGACTTTTTTAGAAATCTGCAGGTGGACTAGTTTCCCATCTATGGAAAATGAGCCCCACTACTAGGCTGGAAAAAGTGTTTTCTGAAGTTTTTTGTTCCTGGCATCTCGAAACATATTCTAGCAGTTTTCACCAAAAAGAAGACTAATTCACCATCTGTGGAAAATGAGTCCTAGTGGGCTTTAGCATTAATCTCTGCAGTATTCCATAACCTCCTTACATTAGCCTTCAGCCTCCAGGTGCACCTCATTTAGTTTTTATGTAGCCAAAAAATGTATTGTTGACATTTTTATGCTCACTTGAGTCTTCATAATGGGCTTTGGCTTGATTTTTGCTTAGGTATAATGTTGTAATGTGGTCAAAACATTCACATTAGGGTTTAAATATTCAAATTATGGAATCTTGTGAAGGTGTTGTGATGTGTTGTAAAATATTTCTACACTTTTCTAGACTCTATTCATTACAATTCACCTAAAAATCACCTTTTCATCACTTATTAAGTCCTATTTTGAAGTCTTGTAAAGTCTTACAACAAGATTTCATGCTTTTCTAGGCTTAATTTCACTAATTCAACCCTTTCTCATGTCTAAATGACCACTTAATACACTTTTCGGTCATTTTGAAGTGTGTTATTAAGGATATTCCCATTGGACAAGTTCTAATGCCCCAAAATTCCTGACACCCACTTAATGTTCTTAAGTGGGACTAAGTCGCCAATAGGGGCGGCTTAGTCCTTTTTAGCAAAAAACTCAAAATAATTTCAAAATTCTAGCAAGATTTTATCCTCTAACCCTTGAGGTCAGCCTGTGATTTGTTACTTTTAGGAAATTTTAATAAAATCATATATAAATAAGGTTTTTTCACCTCATTTTACATCTCCTATCTCATACACTCTCCTAATTCACAAGTATTCATTAAATCACTCATAAGCATTCAATCAAATCAAGCATTATTGAGTCAAGCTATTGGAGGTCTTCATTGCACATCTTAAAAATTTGAGCATTCATGGTGTGGTAAGTTTATGACATTTGCATTTGCATGTTATCTATTTATCACTCTCTCTTCATTTCATTTCATTGTTTAGGGTTTGATTACCAAAGTGGGGTTTGACCAAGGTAAACCCCTATTATCTAACCCTCAACCATTTTTCCCCTTTTGCATGTGACTTTTGTATGCAGATTTGTCAAGCAATAGGTGTTGAAAAGTGATCAAAAAGTGCACGAAGTCAACATAGTCAAGACAACCCTAATTCAAGCTTGGAGAATACTTTCTGCCTCATTTTCTACAGAATCAAGTACAACCACCTATTAAGAAAGAGAGTACAGATTAGGGTATGTGTAGGATCATGATGGGCCAAAAAGTGGCAATATGATGGGTATGTATAGAGTATGTGGCTGACAACCTTTTTTTCACTCAAAATTGATGAAACAAAAAGGGTTTTTAAAGGAGATTCTCATCTTTCCACCAATATAAATTATGCTTTACTTTGAATTTAATAAATAATTATTATTCATTTTCTATTTGAATTACAACTAAAGTCTTGATTGATAGGATGATTGAAAAACATATATAGCTTTCAAATGGTAACACATTTTTTGAATTTGAAACATGCATCACATTCTATGTTTCACATACTATAGGATTAAAATAAATAAAAAAATTCACGAAGTTTTGACCAAGTTAAAGTGGTCAACATACAATTTTTTATATTTTTAAAAGTTGTAATAAAAAATTAATAATTAATTCTTTACTTGGAAATAAATTACAAAAAATTATGCATCACATCGGGACATGATTTCTCTACTTATATCTAAAATATTATAAAAAGATATTATCATTTTATTGTGGTTAGGGTGGTCAGACAAACACCTACTTCATATTTTTTCCCTGAAATTTAAGTATACTGCATTGAAATTTCAAATTTTCACCAAATAGATTTTTTTTTATAAATAAACCTATTAGTTTAGAAACTAAATTCAATTTGCTATAGATTCTATTCTTACATATTTTTGAAATAATATAGATAAATTATTCAAATTTTTACATCAAGTTTCCTAACTCTGATTTTTCTAAATTTTTCGCCACTTAAGGTCTTATTTTTTCCATGATTATCTTGCACATACCGATCAGAGACTTCCAGATTCTGGCCAAGATAACTTGAGATTTGTAGGAGGACTAAGTCGCCACTAGTGGTGAATTAGTCCCGCTTCCAAGCCTAGAATCTGATTTTGACATTTCTAGATACCCATTTGGTAGATTCTTGTTCCGACAAAGTTTCCTAAAATTGGGATTAAGTCACCCCAACTGGCCTAAGTGTCCCAATCAAAATTTCAGTCAAATTTCCAGAATTCCAGAATCTTCCAGCATCAAACTTTTGATTCTAGCTGCACCTCTTCCTTTCTAATCTATCATTTCATCATTAATTTTCATTTTTAGGTCATTTAGTTCATGTTTTCATATCACATTGTGTTTTCTATCATTTTGCATTTTCATAGTTTAACATCATTGAATCACTTCATTTTTAGATTATTGCATTAAGAAATCTTAATTAGATAGACTTCATTACACATTACCTTTATCCTTGAGTGTATACAAATATTTTTAACCCCATTCCTTCCCTTTTAGGTGAAACATCCTAGAGGGCTAAGTGTCCAATAGAGATTGTTAAAATCTTTGTTTACATTTTGGTCAACCTGCATCTTTTGAACATTCTTCCTTTTCTATTTTCAAGTGCATCCTAGGTTTCATTTGCATTGCATATTGCATTGGTTAAAGTGCATCCTAGGGTTTCAAATTGCATTAGTGAAAAAGCTCATATTAGCTTGCATTATTGTATCCTTTTTGCATTGAAAAGGACAAAAACTCTACATTTACATACTGTAGTTACATTTGTGCATCTGAAAGACAGAGAATTGCATTTAAAAAATTAGAAAAAACACAAAAAAATCATCACTGTGACTAAATTGCCACTTTGGGCGACTTAGTCCTTTTGCATATTTAGCGTTGAAATTTCTAGTAATTTTTGGGTATTTTCTATATTTCTATTTTCTGGTACTGCATCTCTGTTTCAGTTTACAAAATTATTGCTTTTTGAATTTTAGTCATCCTAGATTGCATTGCATTTGCATCCATCCTATCTCTTGTGGTACTTGTATGAGTGTTTGCTGCCCCATTGATAATACTCTAGTGAGACAAAGTTCTAGACTCATGGCTTCCCATGATAATACTTTCGTAGCAGACCTTGGGATCTCAAGAGCTCCTACTCCTAGTATGGAAAATGGTGCATTAGGAATTGATCATACTATTGGCATATGACTTGGGGAGATTGTTAGAATATGGCTTCTAGTGTCGTCATTGATGGCAACTGAAGTCATTATCCTAGTCTATGTAGATCAAAATTTATTCATACCGGTAGGAAAAGTACAGAACAGTGTTCTACCAGCAGAAAGCAAAAAGAATAGGGTATTCATTTATTTTTTCGATCTATATGCTTCACCAGATCATCATTCTGTGTTATGGATCCCCAAGATAGTTTGTTAAGCATATATGTTACCTTATTGGCAATTTTTGTGATGTTGCATTAATTGGTGTACGAGCTTAGAGATCCAACATGATGCTTTTCTATTTATTTCCTCATTGTGGCCGACCTAGTGAATGTCGCATGTCATAGATGTATAAGGAGTAATTGATTAATTGTTTCTTGTGTTGGTTATTTTTTTTTGGGGTCATAGCTATAGTCTATCCAACTTGTATGGGTACGCATCAAAGATTGCTCATGATTTGAGCTGACATGTGAAGAATATTTCATATTTTGCTGAAATCGACTTGGAGTAATTGAAATTTTGGTAGCGGGTATATATATGAGACCGGTAATTCATTTTGAAGTGTGTGAAGGTGTGTGAGTGTCTGAAAAGAGAAGAGAAGATGTATGTGCAAATATCAGAAGGGTAATTGAGTGAGTTATGTATAGTTTCATCTGTGCATTAAGATTTTGTGGAAGTGAGTTAGAACATAATAGAGTGAAGTCCAAAAGGAGTCTGTAGGTCCAGAATCTTATTTATGAGCCTAATCGAAACTGTATTTTGGCATATGTAAATGCTATCCTTTTAGTTCAACCTTTTGTTGTAATCACAAAAAATTTGTAAGGTAGTGAGCCTTCCTTATTTTGAGTAGTGAGCTCTAAGCAGTATGTTGGAATGCATGTGCATTTTCTTTTATTCATACTTTTAACAGAGTATAAATTGTGGATTAATCTCCATTGTGGTTTTTCCCCTAACAGGGTTTTCACGTAAAAATATTGGTGTTATGGTGATTTTATTATCTTTTTCATGTACTTTCATCTTTATTTTTGTTTATGTGTTGTAAATGGTTTATGATCATAATTAAATTTTAAATCTTGTTGAATGCTGATTCACCCTCCCCCCTCTCAATGTTCCCTGAGTCCAACAATTGGTATCAGAGCAAGGTTCCTCTACATAAGTTTAACAAGTTGAGGTGGATCTTAAATTGCAATGGACTTTGGTGGTCTTTAATAGTAGCTTATGGTGGCACTTGATGATCTTGATCAGTCTAAAATGAAAGTCATGGAATTAAAAGCAAATCTTGTGGATACCAAAAAATCCATTCAATCATTGAAGGATAAAATCAATGAGTCAAGAGAAAAGAGGAATTAACTTTGTGATCAGCTGAAGCAAAAAGAGAATAAAATATTGGAAGATTTCCACCTAAATCATACCCTAAAAGAAATAACTAAAGAATGTGGAAAGCTTGCTAGGAACAATGCTACTCTAAAGCTTGAGATAGAATCTGTGGCAATGAAGCTAGCTAAGGAGATTGAAGAAAGGAAGAAGAATGAGGAGAATTTGAACTAGTCTTTAAAAGAAAAGTTTGAAGAATGTAGTAGAGTAAATAGTGGGCTCATTCAGCTAGAGATTGAATTGCAACAATCCATAAATAGTGAACAAGAGCTTGAAAGATAGATAGTTATTCTCAAAGATGAACTCACTACTACAAATGATTACAAGGAGAAGTTCAAGATCAGTTCTGCTAAGCTTGATGAGTTGACTAAAGGATGGAAGGATGCAAATGATAAGCGAGGTCTTGGTTATGAGAAAGGAGAAAGCTTTGGATCTGAACATAGGGATTCTAGACAAAAAAATTACATGAACAAAGGCAAAAGGTATCTAGTAAGACAACCAAATTCTTAGAAGTTTAATGGTTACTAATTTTCCTGTAATAAATTTTGTCATATGGCTTGACAATGTAGAAGTAAAATAAATTCAAGCAGTCCATCATTTCCCAGTTAGTGTTTTAGTTGCAAAATGTTTGGTCATAAGTCATTTGAATGCAAAAGTATGTCTATCAGTGTAAGGAATGTTAAATGCTACACCTATGGAAGAATTGGGCATGTTGCTAGTCAATGCAGGTCAAAGGGACATCAATGGAATGAATGGTATAGACAAAGAAATCTAGTATGTTATAATTGCAACAGATTTGGTCACATTGCAAGATTCTGCAGGAACAAAAACATGGATAGATGAGGTCCAGTATATAGAGGAAGAATTTCACAGAAATCTATGAAAAAAGGAAAAGGAAAAGTGACTATAGAAAAGATAAGAGATTAGATGAAGAAAATGAATGGGTAAAGAAGAGTGAATCTGATGAAGGAAATAAGCCCATATCAGAAGCAGTCTCCAATAATTCCTCCAGAAATTGATCTTAGGACATTGGCCTAGGGGGAGTCTTTCAAGAAAAATCCTTTTTCCCCCTGTCTATGGTTGGCACTAGAATGCATGAAATTTTTAGTAGTTGTTCCATCAGTCTTCAAATGTGTCCATGATCATTTGTGCAAGAATTCAAGATCTTGAAGGTCCGTATATGAATTCTTCTCTTGCTGTCTGAGAAAATAGGGTAACCAGAACTCCTAGGGAAAAAATTTTAATGCGACAAAAAGGTTAGGTGTGCAAAGTTATAAAAGGGTATTTGGCACCCCCATTTGTCACCTTGCATTGAAGGAAAATAGAAGGAGAGCCTTTGCAGCAGAATTTCAAAGGAGTCAAGTAAATTTGGCGGCAAATTCATCAGGTATTTCTGACCGCTTGTTGAATTCCTAATTTTGTAGTCAGAAGAAAAACTTGTTCGGTACAGAAAAAAAATGAAGCAACTCAAATGAATTGTGAATTTGGACTAATATAGTAGTAGGAAAATTAGAGATGTAAAAAATATGTTGTCGGGCAATGAATTGAAATGGCTTGAAGGTGCGTAACATAAAATTTTGGACATTTGGAATGAGTTTACTTATTTCAAAAGAGGTGATCAAAAATTTAATTGGATTATGCAATGTTAGGGATATTCCAAAAAAGAAGTTGATTCAGAACATTGAGCCAAAACCCTAACCGAAGTAATAGTAGATCAAAGGGTTCTGATAATTTCAACAATCAAAGATCCAATAACAAGGTACATTGCACATGGGATTTCATACAAAATTTTCTTTAGAATCAGGGAAGGCGCAACCTCGGCAGGTGTAGCTTACATATCTCATAAAATGATAATGGAGGACCAAGACTTCGACCTGTGCATTTTGCTAAAAGAACAATTGATGGAGAATGTGCAATTAACAAAGGATGCAGACTACCCCTTTAGGTTTGGTACTTTGGTCATATGTATCATGATGTATTTTATGAATTGCTTTCCTTAATGATAATGTGGTATGGAAGGAAAATGAACTAGTTTGTAAGAAAATTTTTGAACATTCTAATACCCTGGAAAATTGTGAGCAAGAATATGCAAATTTATTTACTGAATTATTGGGAAAGTATGGAGTAGTTATCATTTCCATTCCAGTAAAAGCACTTGAAGTTGGATCATCTTCCGGTAAGATAGAGAGGAAGCAGAAAAGGGATCTAGAGTTTGATGATGACACTCCTTCAGCACACAAGTCTCCAAAATCTGAAGGAAAAGGTAAAGGCCAGATAATTGTGGTAATACCAAATGAAGATTCTGATGAGTACACTCCAAGAGATGAACTAGAATCAGTTGAACCAGATGTAATAATAGCAGAAGAAAGCAATGAAGAAGGTGCTTTATTCAAAACAAAGATATTGTAGATTGTTCAGGAGGAAGATGGAATGCAAAAGATTGCTGACATATGGTTAGATGGACCCTCATATGAGTAGGACCTGATTGAGAGCACTCTAGGTAGTTACTTTCTGCATAACAACATTGGATTGGAAAGTTTGCAGAATGTTCTTCCAAAAGAAATGATTGAATGTATCATGGAGCCTATGGTCTCTAAGCCTCAGCACAAGAAAGAGGAAGAAATAATACTACATTTGAAGGAGCATTTCAAGCTATCCCTTACCAAATTGAAAAAGAAAATGAATGTGTTGAGGCAATGCATTGAATCAACAAATAACATCGATAATTATTATCTTTGTTGGCCTCATGTTGGGAGATACAAGGAAAAGTTGAAGCATATTGAAAGTGAGTTGAACAAAATTGGTCAAGATTATAACATGGGTCAGGACCAGGATAGTGCAATCAAGAAAAGGATTAATGAGTTGTAGACTGAGCATGCAAAAGTTCACTTTGCTAGAAACAATCTTATGGACACTTTCTGGAAAGTGAAGGATTTAACTGAATCCAAATTGGAGCAGCTAATTGAGGTTCTAAGGAAAGGAGAGAAGTTAGAAGAAGCAATTACAATTCTAGAATCCCTCATCCAGATCATCAACCGGACATGAGAAAAAAAAAAACTTGATCATAATCATTAGGATTGTAGTAGATGCTTGGAAGAAATTTCTTCCGAAAATGAAAGATAAGTATAAAATCATTTTCTGACTTGTGCAGCAGTTGTAATTCTTCAAAATTTGATCATTTTTCTAATTAGAAAAGGGGGAGAGAGAAAGCAGTGGAATTTTTTCATTGATGTCAAAGGGGGAGCGAGTGCTGTGAAAAATGCCTTGACATTTTAAGGGGGAGTGGTGTTTTGAAAGTTTTAAAATTTTGGTAGTGTATCTTTGGTTTTGACACTTAGTCATTTTTCACTAAGTGTTGCCATCAATGCCAAAGGGGGAGATTGTTGGCATATGGCTTCTAGTGTTGTCATTGATGGAAATTGAAGTCATTATCCATGTCTATAGATCAAAATTTATTCATACTGGTAGGAAAAGTAGAGAATAGTGTTCTACCAACAGAAAGCAAAAATAACGGGGTATTCAGTTAGTTTGTCGATCTGTATGCTTCAGTGGATCATCATTTTTTGTTTTGGATCCCCAAGATAGTTTTTTAAGCATATATGTTACCTTATTGGTAAGTTTTGTGATGTTTCATTAATCAATGTATGAGCTTGGAGATCTGCCAGGATGTTTTAATGTTTATTTCCTCATTGTGGCCGACCTAGTGAATGTCGCATATCGTGGATGTATAAGGAGTAATTGATTAATTTTTTCTTGTGTTGGTTATTTTGTTTTGGGTTGTAGCTATAGTCTAGCCAACTTGTGTGGGTGTGCATCAAAGATTGCTCATGATTTGAGCCAACATGTGAAGAATATTTTATATTTTGTTGAAGCTGACTTGGAGTAATTGAAATTTTGGTAGTGGGTATATATATGAGATCGGTAATTCATTTTGAAGTGTGTGAAGGTGTGTGAGTGTGCAAAAAGAGTAGAGTAGATGTATGTGCGAATATAAGAATGGTAATTGAGTGAGTTATGCAGAGTTTCACTTGTGCATTAAGATTTTGTGGAAGTGAGTTAGAGCAGAGCAAAGTGGAGTCCAGAAGGAGTCAAAAAGTCTAGAATCTGATTTATGAGCCTAAGGGTATGTGCAGGATCATCATGGGAAAAACAAGCCCTTAAGTGGCAAAAAAATTAGAAAAATCGGAGTTAGGAAACTTGACGTAAAAATTTGAATGAGTTATCTATATTATTTCAAAAATATGTAAGAATAGAATATGTGGAAAATTGAATGTAGTTTCAAACTACTAGGTTTGTTTAAAAAAAAGAAATCTATTTATGAAATTTTGAAATTTCAATGCAAGAAGCTTAAATTTCAAGGAAAAAATAAGAAGTAGGTGTCTGGACCATCCTAACCACAATAAAATGATAATATTTTTTATAATATTTTAGATATAAGTAGAGGACTCATGTCCGATGTGATGCATATTTTTTTTGTAATTTTTCCAAGTAAATAATTAATTATGAATTTTTATTACAAATTTTAAAAATATAAAAATTGTATGTCTAACGACCTTAACTTGGTCAAAACTTAATGAAATTCATTTTTTCTTTTTTCAATCCTATAGTATGCAAAGCATAGAATGTGACGCATATTTTGGATTCAAAAAATGTGATATCATTTGAAAGCTATAGATGTTTTTCAATCAGTCTATCAATTAGGAATTTAGTCATAATTTGAATAGAAAATGAATAATAATTACTTATTAAATTTAAAGTAAAGCATAATTTCTATTGGTAGAAAGCTGAGAATCTCCTTTAAAAACCCTTTTCGTTTCATCAATTTTGGGTAAAAAAAAATTGTCAGCCACATACCCATCTTATTGCCAGTTTTTGGCCCATCATGATCCTGCACATACCCCTAACCATAACTATATTTTGGAATATGCAAATGCTATCCTTTCATTTTAACCTTTTGTTGTAATCACAAATATTTTTTATGGTAGTGATCCTTCCTTGTTTTGAGCAGTGAGCTCTAGGCAGTGTGCCTGAATGCATCTACATTCCCTTTTCTTCATACTTTTAATAGAGTATAAATTGTCGATTAATCTCCACCATGGTTTCTCCCCTAATAGGGTTTCCACATAAAAATATTGGTGTTATGGTGCTTTGATTATCTTGTTCATGTGCTTGTATATTTATTTTTGTTTATGTTTTGTAAATGGTTTATGATTAGAATTAAAGTTTAAATCTTGTTGAACACTGATTCACCCCCCTCTTTCAATGTTCCCTGAGTCCAACACATACCACTTCTACGCCTTCATCTTCCCACCCTATGAATTTTGACACACACACTAGTGCAATTCCTGAAGATAAATTCATAATTATCCATGAATATTTTTCACATTTATAGCAAGACTTGTCCCTTGAAAACATTTATGCCACTACCATACCTGCCATAGAAAATGTCCATCATTTGATTGAAAGTGATGATGTCTTACAAGTTATGTAGAAAATTGCAGAGATATACAATAAACATGCTCCTTCCAAATCCCACTCAGCAAACCTAGTTACAAGCCAAGGAGGATCTCACATTCCTCCCCCTTCAATGATAACATCAATACCAAATTATACCACTCCTCAAGTTACAACAACTATGCCGCAGGATAGTCATATGGCTTCTTCTTTCACAATCCCAACTAGAATTCCTAGTTCCTTTGTGGCATCACATATTCCCTCTTCCACCTTCACCCCTTTTAGTGTCCCTTTCACTTTACCTAACATTACATACACTCCATCTCCATTTTCCCTTCCACCTCATACATTGCCGGAAAGAGACACTGCAAATGCTTTTTGGTTTTGTCATTGATGGAAACCCTAGTCGGTGATTGGATCCACACATCATCAATTTCTCATAGCGGCAGACAGTTTGAAGACAATCAAGGTACAAAAAAGAATCTGATAGTTTTGTGTTCATCATTTCTCATCCAGATTTTTTTTTCTCATGGGAAGTGTATCAATGTATTTCTTGTGTTATCTGAAAATATCAGTGCCTCGTATCAAGTTGTGTAAAAGTCTAGAGATCCGATTGGATATCTTTTTCTTCATTTATGTTTGAAGGCCGACCTAGTTGATATAATGTGTCGCAGATATTTGAGGAGTGTTTTCTCAAATAATTTTGTGTTCGAGCATTTTGATTTTCGTTCGAGCTAAGTTGTGGCTAATCGTTGTGGATGTGCATTGAATATTATTCATGATTTGAGCTGAAAGTTGCAAATGTTTTTCCATTTTGTTAGATATGACTTGTTGCAATTAAATTTGTAGTCGCGGATATATATAAGTGATTGATTATATCATTTTTATGTATGTGTAAGGTGTGTCGATGTGTTTTGTGAATATTGGAAGAGTGATTGAGTGATTATGCATATTTTCACTTGTGCATTAAAGTTTTTGTGGTGCGAGTTAGAGAAGAAGTGCAAAATCAGTTAGAAGGACAAAAGATTGACTACTGAGCTTAACTAGAACTGTAATCAAGAATTTGTAGATGCTACTCTCTCAGTTCATTCTCTTGGATCTAATCCAAATCTTTTTAAGGAAGTGTGCCTTTCTATTTTTGAGTAGTGAGCTCTAGGTAGTGGACCTGAATGCAAGTACATTCCCACCTTGCAATCTTTCTTTTGGGTATACTCAGATCATATTGTGGATTGTCCATCCATCATGGTTTTTTCCCTAATAGGGTTTCCATGTAACTATTTTTATGTTATGGTGTTGTGGTTGTTTGCTTTATGTTCCTATATATTTCTTTTGGTTGAATGTTCTAAGTGGATTAAAGATTAGAATAATAAAGTTAATTTTTGCAGAACACTGATTCACCCCCCCTCTCAGTGTTTCTTGTTTCCAATAATTGGTATCATAGCTAGTTCCTCGAAAGAAGTCTAACAGCTTGGGGAGATCTTGGAATTTTGTTTTAAAGGATACAAGTAGTCCTGAACAACAAATTTTGGTGACCCTGGATGATCTTGACAGTTAAAATATGAGAACCGGGAACTGCAGGAAAATCTTGAGAATGTAGAGAAATTCATTCAGTCATTGAAAGACAAAATCAATGAATCAAGGGAGAAAATAAAGGAATTATGTTATCAACTTAAGCAAAAGAATAGAAACATGGAAGATCAACAACTAAGTCATGCCTTGAAGGAGAAAATAGAAGAATGTGAAAGTTTCTCCAGAGAAAATGCTTCCCTAAAGCGTGAGATGGAATCTATCATAATGAGAATGACCGAGGAGAGTGAATATAGAAAGAAGAATGAAGAAAATCTTGCTCAATCCTTGAATGAAAAATATAAAGTATGCAGTTGATTGGACAATGAATTGGAACAATCTAAAAGAAATGAGGAAGTGCTTGAAAAACAACTTGATGATCTCATAAATGAACTCACTGTTGCAAATGAGTACAAGGAGAAATTCAAAGATAGCTCATTCAAGCTTGATGAACTGATTAAAGGTAAGAGGACTAATGGTGACAAGGGAGGTCTTGGATATGAGGAAGGTGAAAGTTTCAGATTTGGACAAGGGAATTCTAGAAAAATGAGATTGAGGCAAGGAAATCAGATGAATGGAGCTAGAAGAAATCCGGTAAGACAACCAAATGCTCAGATATTCAATGGTTATTGTTTTACTTGCAATAAGTTGGTCATATGGCTTCTCAATGTAGAAGCAGGATGAATCCAAGTGGACCATCATTCTTAGGTTAGTGCTTCAATTGTAATAAGTTTGGTCATAAGTCAAATGAATGCAAAAATGTGATAAAAAAATTTCATAGAGATGTCAGATGCTATGAATTCAATAGACTTGGGCATATTTCTAATCAATGCAGATCAAGAAAAAATCAATGGAACAATAGGTCTGGATGGAGAAATGTTGTGTTACAACTGCAACAAATTTTGCCACACTGCTAGATTTTGTTGGAAAAGAAGAGGTCTGGTAAATCAAAACACACAACAGGATGTTAAGGGAAAAGGTAAAGTCACTACTGATGTGATCAGGAGGAAAATGAAAAAGAAATGGGTGAAGAATAATCCCTCTATTGAAGGAAATGTGTCAACACTAGAATCTACTTCAGGTAATTCCTTCGGGAATTAGTTTTAGGCCTTTGGCCTAGGGGGAGCTATCAAGAAAATATCTTAACCCCTGTCTGTAACTGACACTAGAATGTAGATGAGTCCAGTAAGTGCATGGATGATTTTTAGATGTTGTTCATCCAATTGGAGAAATTTTTATACAGTGTTGGAGATCCGCAGAAGAATTATCTATCACTGTGCATGGAAACAGAGTAACCAGATAAGTTAGGGTAAAAGAATTTATTGCAACAAAAATGGTTAGGTTTGTGAACGATAAAAAGTCATTTTTATCCCTCATTTTTCACTTTTCTTTTTGGAAGTTTGGAGAGCCCTAGAGCAAACTTTGTTGAATTGCAGCGAGATTCAAGTGTGAAGAAGATTCAACGATCAAACTCTGATCCGACGAAAAGGTATTTATAGAAAAAACTTGTGAATTTATGAATTTTCAAAAATGGCCACTACATTGGTAGTTGAAGTCAAGGACAAGCCCCATCTAATGTTTAAGTGGCATCCTTTTAAGTCTATTGAGACCGAGCCCCTTGGTTCATTTTTGTCTATATCGTATGGTGTCTTGCATACTAAAGACAATAGGGCTTACATTCATGCTAACATTGAAGAGTGAGGAAGCTCACAATTGTTGAATTTGTATTCCAACCATATAATTGGAGAGGACTTCACTATTAAGTCAAAATAAAAATCCCTAGAAGAGAAGAAGTTTACACAGTTGGTGAAATTCCCCATATTTGAGGAAAGCGAATGTGAGATATATTTTGAGCTGAGTTCATGCCAAGTTCATGTGGCTGAATATACCTTTCAAGATTACAAAAGAATGTGCAAAATTTGATAAGAGGGAAATGACAATCAAAGACATTGTTGAAGTGGATGTGAAATTTACATTGATGGTCATTAGCTACAAGGTCTACCACTCCAGTTGAGATAATTCAATATCTGGTACTACCATTTATGCAACCTATCAGATGGTAAAAGAAAATGCAGATTATGACTTGTGTGAGCTGCTCATAAGTCAACTGATGGAGAATCAAGGTAAGATTAAGAAAGAAAAAATGAACACTTTTAAATATGGTATTTGTTGTTGTGTCTATTCTTTTATTTCATGAGTAAGGTTCTAGGTGTTGGGAAAGTTCATTGGAAAAATAATTGGCCTATAGTTGTTCAAATAAGAGATATACTATATGGAATTGGTGACAGACAGACCAGAACAACTTCCCTCATAGGGTACTTAAAAAAATTCATAGTATGATGCATGGAAGAGAAATAATTCCTACTTCAATTGTAGAGAAGTACAAAGAAACAATTTGTTTCATGGTGGATATTGATCAATGTCTAATGGAAGTTGTTGATCCTAGAGCGATATGGATTATTCCTATGGGATATGAAGTCGAGGAGAACATCTTGGAGGTGTATACATAACAGTTGCTGGGAAAACCTTAGGATCTGGAAGAAGAGAGGTTTGGAACCTATGTTGAAAAGAATATGCAAGTGTATGAGGAGTTGAAGAAGCCTAAGCTTATCAGAAGAGGAAGAAAAGAAGTGGAAGTCATTGCAGAAAGTTTGGGTATATCTGCAAAAGCATTGAAAGAAGTCAGAAGGATGAGAGATGAAGCTAAAGCAGGAAAAGAGACAACAAGAACCAAATCTGCTAGTCTGGAAGCATCCTCTGATTGCACTAGATCAACAAGGAGTTCTCCATCCCTATCCACTTCTATAGCCAAGTCAATTCCTATGCAAACTGAAGACAAGGATTCCAGAAAGAGGAAGAAGAACAAGAGCACAAGAACCTATGAAGCCATCTCAGAAGATGCAGTGACTAAGATAGATGAAGGTGTGAAAGAAATAAAGGCTACCAGCACTCAAGCTACAATGGTAACCAAGATCAAATCTTCCAGTGAAGAGGAAAAGGAAAAGAAGAAGGAAAAAATTGACAAATCAGGTATGTCAGTTGAAGAAGTTGAGAATGTTATTGTCAAGGATGGAAACCTCAAGCCCCTCTACAAATGGTATGAAACTTTTGATGAATCGGGACAAATAATTCTTGAGGATGCAACAATAAAGCATCTGAATATTTTCAATAAATTTCTTGTTGAAATTATTTGTGGTTTACCTAAGATTTTGTATGAGGTTTTGGAGATGAGAAGAGTAAGTGCTAGGACAAATGAAGAGCATATGAGAAAGAGAATTCTTGTAGACTTATGTCCAAAAATTTTTATTGAGGAGATGAAGTCACTCCTAAACAAAGCCAAGAAGGAATTTAAAAAAAAAACAAGGGTGAACAAACTTATGATCGGTGAAACTGGTGTTGTTTCTTCAATGAAACCAAGAAAATTTTGGAAGCATTTATGTCAAGGAACAAGGTCAATGTTGAGGAAGTGAATGTTGAAGATGTTGTATCTTATCTAGTACATGAGGAGGTGAATGTAGATACTGAGGATATTCATATTCCTCCTGATATGGGTAATATAGAAGTACCTATGGAGACTGAAGCTCCTAAGGTTGTTTTAGCTAAAGGAAAGGAGATGCCAAATGAAAAAGTTGAAGCTCCTAAAGGAAATCAAGAAATAGTTAGGGAAGAACCAGGAGTTGAAGAAGAAAAGGTTCAAGTTAAGGAAATTCTAGTGGATGCAAGAGACACTGCCGAGGTAGTGAAGAAATTTCTAGTGGATTAACAAGAAGAATTTGATCTTGAATTGGTTGAAGGTCTGATCAATCTATCCACCTTGTCCCCAATTCAAAAAATGAAAGTTGCATCTTTTTCCTAGGCAAAAGCCAGAGAAGAATTACTAAAGTCCCACATTGAGGATAATGAACTTTTGGGTCTTGCATTTGGAGTTCTAGAGAAAATTATGCCAACTCCTACTAAGGATCCGTCAAGTTCCTCTTCTAGTGAGCTGAAGAAGCTCATAAATTTTGTAAGTACTCATTTCAAGTCTCTTGAAAGATAAGCCATGGTTAAAGTGCACAAAAAGAGTTTGATGGAAAAAGGTTTAGTAGTTTGAAAGAAATGATTGCAAATGATAAAACTCTATTAGCCACATGTACGAAGAATATTCAAGGTTCACTATTTGAAGGTGGAAAATCCTATAAGTCATGTTTGGTTTTGTCCAAATTTACTGAAGTCAATGAGAAGAAGGTGAAGGATCTTGAAAAACAATTGGCTACCATTTCTGATGCTTTTGATCCGTTAGCTCGCGATGTTGGTAAACAGGAAGGTCAGGTAATATCTATACTTGACAAAATAAGGAGCTTGAAGCATGAAAATGACAAGATTATAGGAAGAACATGTGAACTCAAAGGACTAATTGGTCCAAAGATTTAAATAATGGTGAGTGCTTTAAAGGAAGCCAAAGATGCTATGGCAACTAATGACCCAATGAATCTTGAATCTGCAAAAACACAATCTTATTTGGTTTGTGGTCACATAACAATTCTAGAGAGTCTCAAAAGGAATTGGGAAAAAAATTTAATCGTGTTGAAGAGAGATTTTGTATATATTTTATAATTTGTGTAAGTTACAAGATCATGCTTGTATAGTTTGAGATTTTGACATTTTTTAGCTTCCCCATTTTTTCCATTGATGTCAAAGGGGGAGAGTTGTAAAGTGAAAAATGTATATTCATCTTAGGGGGAGTTACATTTTGGAGCCAATATTGGAGATTATTTTTGAATTTTTGAAGTGGCAGTGTAATTCATGTTGGTACTGATCCGACACTTAGTCATTTTTCACTAAGTGTTACCATCAATGCCAAAGGGGGATATTGTTGGAAAGAGACACTGCAAATGATTTTTGGTGTTTTCATTGATGGCAACCCTAGTTGGTGATTGGATCCACACGTCATCAATTGCTCATACCAGTAGACAGTTTGAACATAGTCAAGGTAGAACAAAGCATTTGATAGTTTTGTGTTCATCGTTTCTTATGTAGACTTTCTATTGTTATTTTGAGTTGTGGATCTCATGGGAAGTTGATCAATTTATATCTTGTGTTATCCAAAAATATCAGTGCCTCATATCAAGTTATATACAAGTCTGGAGATCTGGTTGAATATCATTTTGTTCATCTGTGTTTGGAGGCCGACTCAGTTGATATAACATGTCGCGGATATTTGAGGAGTCTTTGCTCAAATGTTTTTGTATTTGAGAATTTTGATTTTGGTCTGAGCTAAGTTGTGGTTGACCGTTGTGGATGCGCATTGAATATTATTCATGATTTGAGCTGACAGTTGCAATTTTTTTTCCATTTTGTTGGAGTCAACTTGTTGCAATTAAATATTTAGTCACAGATATATATAAGTGATCAATTATATTATTTTGATGTATGTGTAAGGTGTGTTGATGTAGTGACTTTTTCCTTGATGAGAAGATGTTAGCCAAAGTTTGTCCTCGGACCTTAAAAGATACTGCATTAGAGTGGTTTTCAAACTTACCCAATCATTCCATCTGATCATTCAATGAACTTGTAGATGCTTTCATAAGTCAGTTTCAAGTCCACATGACTCCTAAGAAAATAATGGCAGACTTAATGCACTGTAAACAAAATACCGATGAAAAATTCACTCACTTCATTTCTTTTTACCAGTCATTGTATGCTCAAATTGATGTTATGATTCCTTATTCACATCTGCAAAATATTTTTATCTAGAACTTGCATACTCACCTTCAGGATAAGTTAAATATGATGAAATTTCCTTCATTCTTGCACTTATGTACAACCCTTTGCAACTATCACAACTCAATTCCTAGTTGTGATTCAAAGTCCACTTCTAATCGAGCTTAGAAGTCTGACCAATCCACCCACAAGAATGCACAGAACTTTAGAAAACCCAACCAAGGCTTTTTACAGTTTAATCAACCTTCTCCACAACCACCCCAACCTATTCCAAATCAAGTGGCAGATGTTAAAGAAGTGGTTCCATTTACATATGGGGACCCGAAGAGACAATTTACTCCCTTACCTAATACCCTTCATAGCATGATGACCCAATTACTGCAACAACAAATGATAAATTTTCCTATAGTTACACCACTTGATAACACCAAGCCTTTACCACCCAACTTCAAACAAAATGTGTATTTCCATTTTCATCACCAAAATGGCCATGACACCGAACAATGTAAGCATCTAAAACACTTAGTTCAAGACCTCATTGATTCAGGTCATTTGTCCATTGCGGGTGTAAATGATCAAGGTAATAAGTCTATTGCACCCCCTAACTAGTATTTACAAATCTTTACCAATCCTATGCCTAAACACAATATTTCATTTGTCAAGGCTAGTGAACCTTCAAATCCTCAAGTTATGAACATTGATACAAATAATGAACAACAAGATATAACTCCAAATGATACCCAAGTTACTCCTATGGATGAACTTGTGGGTGTGATAGACATTATCCCTCATAAGGGCCCAACCAATAAAAATATTGATATCACTTTTTCTTCCAAAGATATACTTAAAAATATTTCTAATGGTCCTCTTTACATAGCCGGTTGAATCTATGGTAAGCCCACTAATGGGATATTAATAAATCCCACCTATGGTGAGAATGTGATCATAGAAGAATTTTTAGTATTACATGAGTTGTATCAAGATGATTACAATAAAACAATTGCATGGATTAAAATGCATAATGGTTTCATGTGTCTTATGATTAGAGCGATCGTACACCCCTTACAAGTAGGACCTAAAACTTTGGATGCCACATTTTCTATCATTTCACAATTGGATCAATTTCGTCTGCGGCTAGGTCACCCTTGGCTTCACTCAATGAAAGCGGTCACCTTAGTTGTTCATAAGTGTTTGAAGTTTCCACATGGCAATCAAATATTTACCATAAACCATAGTGGCTTTAATCCATTGTCCTCCAAAGGTAATTTTTCCCTAGAACCCATCAGCCCTCATAAGGACTTCTTCTTCATAGCCTATCAAAAGTTCAAAGCCAAACATATAGCTGAATTGTCTCTTCTTAACTAGTCTTCGTCCACTTCCACTCCTACCCTAGATGAAACCATGCTTCAATCTGAGTCCGACATTGAAAAAACCACACAACCTCCTGAACAACCACCCATAAATTCTTCCCCTCCAACATTTAAACAACCAAGAGGAAATGAAACCAATCCCATCATACCTCCTCACATTAAACAAGTGTATAAAGCTAAAGAGAAAGTGATTGACCCATCATCTTTAGTTTCTTCCATTCTTCCCCATCTAGAAGAAACGGAACGTATGGTGGATCAACTCATTCTTTCACCTCAACAACTTCAAAATAAAACTAAACGAAACTGTGGTGCTAGGGAGTGTAGGCATTGTCATCATCTCCTTGCTTGTCTGTCTTGAATGGAAGAAAACAACGAAACCCAACCTACAACTATGAAAAAAGCAATAGATGATCAACCTCTTCACCCTGAACCACCAAAAGATAACATGATCCAACCCTCACAACAAAATGAACCCATCCAACAACCACAACTTTTGATCCATCCTTCCTAGGAAATAACCCTTCATCCTCCTATCATAATCAACCTTGATGATGACAAAGAGATCACAAAAATAGATGAAGAAGTGCATAATAATTAAAATTCATTATTTTCATCTACAATGAGCTTAAATGATAAATCTTCTCAGTCAAGTGACGAACCTAGCACATCTCTTAGTTCGGCCCTTGCAATTCTTCCTTTGGACAGTTAATCGCCATCACAATATATTGAACTTTATTGGAAGGAAAATGATTTGTTAGATGGTTGAATTGCATTCACCTCACTATCCTTTTACATTTTTCTTTGATTTTCTTGTATGTGTGTTTCATGTTCTCTCTCTTTGTACACTTCGTCTATTCATACCTCTATTCTTCTATATGTCGTAATTTGTTGTTTTTATCTTTTGTTTTGTGTTTTCCTTTTGGGGATGAGGCAAAGCATTAAGACATCCTATGTATCTTCCATGTTGACCCAAAAGATCCCTTTCTTTTCACTTTTTTTTTGTGTTTTCCTTTTGGGGATGACGTAAAGTGTTGAGATGCCCTATGTCTCTTCCATGTTGACCCAAAAGGTTCCTTTTATTTTTCACTTTATTTTTGTGTTTTCCTTTTGGGGATGACACAAACTATTGAGATGCCCTATGTCTCTTCCATGTTGACCCAAAAGGTCCTTTTCTTTTTCACTTTTTTTCTTGTGTTTTCCTTTTGGGGATGATGCAAAGCATTGAGACCAAAATGTCTCCTTCATGTTGACCCAAAAGCTTTTCCCTTTTCTTTTTTCCTTTTGTTTTCTTTTCACTTGTTTTTTCCTTTTGTGGACAATGCAAAGCATTGAGAGCGAAATGTCTCTTCCATGTTGACTCAAAATGGACTTCATTTTTTTTTCGCTCTTTATGTCATTCTTCTAGTTCTATGTATTCGAGGAATGATGACAGTTTTGAGCTCTTTCATAAAAAAAACCATTGTAGCAATGAACATACTGACCCCAAATCCATAGATCCCTTAAATGTGTTTGGTGTATTCCTTTCTGGGTGGCAACCCTCCTTTCTTTTGTTTTCTTTTTCGTTCACATGAAGTAGTTTTACTTGGAAACATATGACTTTGCATAGGAGTTTTACAAGTTGACTCCCATGTCTTGTTTTCATTTTGATTTTTTCTTTGCTAATTTAAAGTAATTGATCTCAGAATGATGTGTAGCAATTCCTTTAAAGAAGGGAGCATACATTGGCATCATCTCATTTGCATTCTGAGTGTAGCCTTGTCACTTCATATGATGTGTTTTTCACTTTTTGGATGACTTTAGGTATGATGTCCTTCATAAGTGTGATCTATCTTAGCATGTTACATTCCTCTTGTTGGCCTGATGAGACACACTACATCCCCTAAGTTGTGAATATTTTAGGCTTTGATTGGTCCTCTCTTGGAGACATTAGACACAATGTTCATTAAGTGATAAACCTTGCATGGACAAGACTCCTTTGAACATATTTTACATTTTACATTTTACATTTTGCATTTTTTTCCACCTTGCATAACGTAGCTTGCATGCATGTGGTACCATTGCGTTTGTTCATGAGTTCTAAGCATACAAAGCTTTGCTTGTCTCATGAAGCATGAACTGACATTGTCTTTGCAGTGCCTTGTTAAAGTTATCAGGAGGTATAACTTTCATATGGTTGACTGGGAAGCCCATTTTGAGGCATGAATTTCTCCATAGCCACCTATGTGTTTGTGAGTGCATGCCAACTACTGTATGTACTTCACCTTTTTTGGGTTTTCTCACCCGGTGGACCGCCATGAGTTTTGTCACCCTAGAGTGAGTATGCATTCTCTTTTTCAAACAATCAACCAAGATCTAGTCCACAACTAGTTGGATAGACAATTGAAGCTTTCATTCCTTTTCATCATCTTGTGTGTTCCTTTTGTTATTATGTTTGGTTTGTCATGAGATATTGATATTGGGGGCTTGATCATCCCTCTTGGTTATTGTTATTTCATCTTACCAATGTGAGTACACTTGGATCCCTCTTGATGTGCATGTTGACCTACTTTAGCGATATTTTGAAGCAAATTCATCCTCTCACTAAAGTGGGGGCTTAATGTGTCACCAAAAATGTATAGTTGACATTTTTATGCTCACTTGAGTCTTTCTAATGGTCATTGGCTTGATTTTTGCTTAGGTATAATGTTGTAATGTGGTCAAAACATTCACATTAGGGCTTAAATATTCAAATTATGGTGCCTTGTGAAGTGTTGTAAAACATTTCTACACTTTTCTAGACTCTATTCATTACAATTCATCTTAAAATCACATTTTCATCACTTATTAAGTCCTATTTTGAAGTGTTGTAAAGTCTTGTAACAAGATTTCATGATTTTCTAGGATTAATTTCACTAATTCAACCTTTTCTCATGTCTAAATGACCCCTTAACACACTTTATGGCCATTTTCAAGTGTGTTATTAAGGATATTCCCGTTGGACAAGTTTTAATGCCCCGAAATTCCCGACACCCACTAAATTTTCTTAAGTGGGACTAAGTCACCAATAGGGGCAACTTAGTCCTTTTTGGGACAAAACTCAAAATAATTTCAAAATTCTAGCGGGATTTTGTCCTCTAACCCTTGAGGTCAGCTTGTGATGTGTTACTTTCAAGAAATTTTAATAAAATCATATATAAATAAGGGTTTTTCACCTCATTTACATCTCCTATTTCATACACTCTCCTCATTCACAAGAATTCATCAAATCAAGTTCATAAGAATTCAAGAAAATCAAGCATTATTGAGTCAAGCTATTGGAGGTCTTCATTGCACATCTTCAAATTTTGAGCATTCATGGTGTGGTAAGTTTATGAAATATGCATTTGCATGTTATCTATTTATCACTATCTCTTCATTTAATTTCACTGTCTAGGGTTTGATTACTAAAGTGGGGTTTGACCAAGGCAAACCCCTATTCTCTTACCCCCAACCATTTTTCCCCTTTTGCATGTGACTTTTGTATGCAGATTTGTCAAGCAATAGATGTTGAAAAGTGATCGAAAAGTGCATGAAGTCAACCTAGTCAAGACAACCCTAATTCAAGCTTGGAGAAGACTTTTTGCCCTGTTTTCTATAGAATCAACTACAACCACCTATAAGGAAAGAGAGTATAGATCAGAGACTTCCAAATTTTGTCCAAGATTCCCCAAGATTTGTAGGAGGACTAAGTCGCAACTAGTGGCGAATTAGTCCCACTTTCGGGTCTGGAATCTGATTCTAACATTTTTGGATACCCATTTGGCAGATTCCTATTCTGACAAAGTTTCTTGAAACTAAGACAAAGTCGCCCAAACTAGCCTAGGTGTCCTAGTCAACATTTCAGTCAAGTTTCTAGAATTCTAGAATCTTCCAGCATCAAAATTTTGATTCCAGGTGCACCTCTTCCTTTCTAATCTTTCATTCCATCATTAATTTGCATTTTTCGGTCATTTATTTCATGTTTGCATATCACATTTTATTTTCTAGCATTTTTCATTTTCATAGTTTAACATCATTGAATCACTTCATTTTTAGATTATTGTGTTAGGACATCTTAATTAGATACATTTAATTACACATTACCCTTATCCTTGAGTGTATACAAATATTTTAAACCCTATTCCAAGTTCCCTTTTAGGTGAAACATCCTAGAGGGGTAAGTGTCCAATAGAGATTGTTAAAATCTTCATTTACAGTTTCATTAAATTTTGTCATCGTTTGTTTATGTTTTTAGTTCATTTTGCATACATCACTTTGTTTTCAAACAAGTTGCATTTCTTAGGTTTTTCTTTTATAATCAATAGCTTTTATTCAGTTTTTGTATTTAAATAATCTCATTTAGGCATATTTCATTCATTTTACATTAATATTGAGTGTGAACATAGCAGTTTGTACCCTATTCCTTTCCTTTTAGGTGAAATATTCTAGAAGTGAAAGAGACCATTAGGGTACCAAAACATGTTTTTACATTTTGGTGAACCCGTCCTTAGAACATTTTAACTTTTTATTTCAAGTGCATTTGCATCCTAGGGTTAGCTTGCATCAACATTTGGTGAATGCATTAGGTTTTGCATTGTTTTGCATCCTAGGGTTTTAAAAATTGCATTAGTGAAAAGATCATATAGATTTCATTTTTGCATTTCCAATCATTTAAAAACACTGAAATTCTACATTTGCATTAGAATTTTGCATCAGATAGTCTAAAAAGCATAAAATTTATCTTAAATTTTCTAAAAAATTTCAAAAAAAAATCATCCCTAGACTCATTCGCCACCTTAGGAAAATTACTCTAGTTACACATTTTGCACAATAATTTCTTGCATTTATTGCACATTATTTGCATTTCTATTTTTTGTTATTACCTAGCTATTATAGTTTCCAAAATTGTAGTTATTAGCATTTTATTTCTCTTAGTTTCATTACATTTCAATTAGAAACCCTTGCATGAATTTTTTGTGTCCTATTGCTAATACCTTAGTGAGATGAAGCTCAAGACTCATGTTATCCCATGATAATACACTCATTGCGGATCTTAGATTGTCTAACACTTCCACTCCTAATATTGCAACTAGTACACTAGGCATGGACCCTACCTTTAGCAATGCTTTGCCTTCCCACAACATGCAAATTGACACACCAAACAATCACATTCTGCAAGAAAAAGTCATTAACATTCATGAGGACTTAACACATCTTTAGCATAACTCATGTCTTAAAAACATTTCAACAACTACAATCCCTACTATAAAAAACATCCATTGCCTAATTGAAAGTGACGAAGGCCTAAATGTTATGAAACAAATTGCTAAAATATACAACAAACATGCTCCTTCCACCTCTAGTACATCTCAATCAACAAACATTGTGGTTAGTCAAGGAGGACTTAACACTCCTTCCATAGTAGCATCCTTACCTACCTACACCACTCCCCAAGTTGCAACAGTCATGCAATCTGTTAGTAATGTGATACCTTCCTCCACTATACCTGCTAGCATTCCTAATTCTTATGTGAAATCGCATTTTCTCTCCTCTTCCACCATACCATCTATTGGCATTCCATTCACTTTCCCTACAACTACATATACTCCATCACCACTTTCCCTTCCATCTCATACCACTTACACTAATCCTTTTATCATACAACTTTTCCAAACTGTCTCCTCCATGCAGAAAACAAATATCCACCATCAACCAAAACCAGAATGGACCACCCACTTATTATGTCTGAAGCAACCCACTATCTTTGGAAATCCTATGAACATCGATGCCATAAGGAATAGAGATGCCTAGATTTGAGAAGTATGGAGGGAGAGGTGATCCTACTAATCATGTTAATTCTTACACTGCCTTATGTAGTGACTTTTTCCTTGATGATAAACTGTTATCCAAATTGTTTCCTAGGACTTTAAAATAAATTGCCTTAGAGTGGTTTTCATTCTTACCAAACAATTCAATTTGTTCATTCAATGAACTAGTTGATGCATTTATAAATCATTTTCAAGTACATATGACTCCAAAGAAAACCTTGGCTGATTTGATGAGATGCAAACAACATGAAGAAGAAAAAGTAACAAATTTTATCTCACGATACCAATCTCTTTACTCTCAAATTGATGTCAAGATTCCCGATCCACATCTTCAGAAGATGTTTGTTGACAACTTGCAAACTAAACTTCAATAAAAACTTACAATAATGAAATTTCCCTCCTTTATTCACTTTTGTACCACCCTTTACGATAATCACAATTTGGTTTGTAGTCGTGATGCAAATTCCACTTCTAGCAAAGCTCAGAAATCCAAACATACCAATCCAAATAGTTCACAACCATTTAGAAAAATAAAACAAAGGGTTAACTTATAGTTCCATCCCACTCAACAACCAACCCAACCCATCAACAACCACATAGTAGATGTTAAAGCCGTGATACCTTCTAGTTATGGAGATCTGAAATGAGAGTTTACACATTTACCAAACACTCTTCATAACACCATGTCCCAACTTATATAGCAACATATGATTACTTTACTTACTGTTATATCATTCAATCCTACTAAGCCTTTGCCTCCAACATTTCAACCTAACGCTTATTGCCATTATCATAGACAAAATGGACATGAAACAAAATAGTGTAAGCATCTTAAAAACCTTGTGCAAGACCTCATTAATTATGGCCATCTATCTATTTCAAATCTTAATGTTAAAGGCTATACGTTCGTGGCCCCTCCAAATCAAAATTTACAAATTTTCACCAATCTGATGCCCAAACACAATTTGTCATTCATCAAAGCTAGCGAAACTCAAAACAATGATGTGATGGATATTCATAGAAATATTGAACATCATGATCCTATTTCACATACCACTACTAATAATCCTATGAATGAAATGGTAGGTGTGATAAATGTTATCCCTCATAAGGGCCAACCTAAGAAATTGCTTGATATCACTTTCTCTTCTAAGGAAATCTTTCCAAATCTTCATGATGGTCAACTTTACATAGCCAGTTGTATTTATGATAAGCCCACTAATGGGATACTCATAGATCCCGCCTATGGGAGAATGTGATCACTAAGGAATTTTTGGTATTATATTCTCTTTATCAAGATGACTATGATAAACCAAAAGCATGAATCAAAACACACAATGGTTTTTCTTTCCCTATGATAGGATCAATTGTCCTTCCATTACAGATAGGACCTAAAACATAGGATGTTACATTCTCTATCATTCCATAGTCGAATCACTTTTGCCTATGGTTAGGCCATACATGGCTTCACTCAATGAAAGTTGTCCCTTTGGCCATACATAAATTTTTAAAGTTTCTGCTAGACAATGACATATTCACTGTTAACCATAGTGGCTTTAACCCTTTTCCTTCTAAAGGAAACCTCTCCTTAGATTCATTTAGGCCCAAGCCAATGGAACCTATAACACCTCGCAAAGACTTCTTTTTCATTGCTTACCAAAAGTTTTAAGCAAAGAAAATTGCACAATTGTCTCTCCGCAACACGTCCCTATCCACTTTCAACACTCCTATCCTAGATGAAACAATGTTGCAATCTGAACAAGAACTAACCCATCAAACTCAACCAACACTTGAGACCTCCCCCACATCATCCAAACGGCCAAGAGATAATGATAATAACTCTGTCGTGTACCTCCTCGTATAAAACAAGTTTATAAGGAAAAGGAGAAAGTGGTTGCACAACCTTCCACGGTTTCTTCCATTCCTCCCTTTAGGGAAGAAAAGAAACCAATGGTTGATCAACCCACTCCTTCACAAGCACAACTTGAAAATAAAACCAAAAGAAATAGAGGATCTAGGGAGTGTAGGTGTCGACATCGTTCCCTTGCTCGCAAGTCACAAGTCAAAGAAAATAAAGAAAATCATAATCTTCACTTAATATAAGCAATGCATGACGACCCTCCTCCCCAATCACAACAAAACCATCCTATACAACAACCACAACTCTTAATATACCCTTCATTGGACATTATCATTTGTCCTTCTATCGTGATTAACTTAGATGACGATGATGAGATTACTAAATTAGACAAAGAGGTGCATAAGAATCTGAATACATTATTTTCCTCTTCCACGAGCCTACATGACAAATCTCCTACAACAAGTGTAGAACCTGGTACTTCCCCTAGTTTGGCACTTGCACTTGTCCCTTTGGCTAGTCAACCACCTTCGACATATCCTGAACATGATTGGGAGGCAGATGACTTGCTCATTGGCTGATTTGCATCTTCCTTACTAGTCTTTTGCATTTTCTTTTCTTTTTCTTTCTCTTCTACATGTGTGCATCGTGTTCCCCTGTAATGTGTCATTTGATTTTCCCTCTCTCTTTCTACTATTCTTCTATTTGTACCTTCATTCTTCTATATGTCGTACATTGCTTTTTATTTTCTCTTTTGTTTTTTGTTCTCCTTTTGGGGATGACGCAAAGTATTGAGATGTCCTTTGTCTCTTCCATGTTGACCCAAAAGGTCTTTCTCTTTTTTATTTTGTTTTGCATTTTCCTTTTTGGGATGATGCAAAGTGTTGAGACATCCTATGTCTCTTCCATGTTGACCCAAAAGGTCTTTCTATTTTCACTTTTGTTTTGTTTTTTCCTTTTTGGAATGACCTAAGGAATTGAGACCGAAATGTCTCTTTCGTATTGACCCAAAAGGTTTTCCTTTTCTCTTTTTCCTTTTCACTTTCCTTTTTATTGTGTTTTCCTTTTGGGGATGATGCAAAGTGTCGAGACACCCTGTGTCTCATCCATGTTGACCCAAACAGATCTTTCTTTATCTTTGTTTTCACTCTCTTTGTGTCATTCTTCTAGTTCTATGTATTTGAGGAATGATGACAGTTCCGAGCTCTTTACAAAACAGTGCAGCAAAGAACATACTAACCCCAAATCCATATATCTCTTATGTGTTTGGTTTGTTCAATTTTGTGGGCAACCCCTCTTTCTTTTGTTCCTTTTTCATTTGCATGATGCAGCCTTACTTGAAAACATATGACTTGGCATAGGGCTTTCCAAGTTAGCTCTCATCTCTTGTTTCTCTTTTACATTTTTCATTCACTACTTTAAAGTAATTGCTCATAGATCAGTGTGTAGTAATTTATTTAAAGTGGGGGCATACATTGACATTATTCATTTTTACTTTTTACTTTTTCTTGGTTCTTAGTGTAGCCTGCTTATTTCATACGATGCATTTTTCACTTTTTGGATGACATCAGGTATAGTGTCCTTCATAAGCGTGACCTATCTTAGCATATTACATTCCTCTTAGTGGTATGATGTGATGCACTACATACCCTAAGTTGTGAATTTTCTACTCTTTGATCGATCCTCTCTTGGAGACATTAGACACAACATTTCCTAAGTTATAGACCTCACATGAACTAAGCAAGGCTCCTTTGAATATTCTTTGAATTTTATATTTTACATTTATATGGCCACCTTGCATAACACAACTTGCATGCCTATGGTTCCATTGCATTTTTTCATGAGTTCTAAGCATACGAAGCTTTGCTTGTCTCATGAAGGATGAAATGACATTTTCCTTGGTGGCACCTTATTAAAGTTATCAGGAGGTATAACTTTGGTATGGTTGAGCGGGAATCCCATTCTGAGGCATGAATTTTCCCCATAGCCACTAGTGTGTGTGTGAGTACATACTAGCCATGAGTGTATGTTTCTCACCTTTTGGGCCTTCTCACCTGGTGGACAGCCATGAGTTTCGTCACCCCAGAGTGAGTATGCATTTTCTTTCTCAACAAACAACCTAGATCTGATCCACAACGGGCTAGACAAATGATTGAAGTTTGATCTGATTCTTTCTTTCATCTTTCTCTTTCCTTTTACTCTTTCACTTTCATCTTTGTTCTTTGTGCTTATGTTTATTTTTCCATGGGATCTTCATCTTGGGGCTTGATCATCCCTCTTGGTCGTTGTTATCTCATCTTGCTAGCATTAGTTCATTGGAACCCCTCTTGAGATGCATGGCTCTACTTTAGTGTCATTTTGAAGCAAGTTCATCCTCTCACTAAATTGGGGGCTAAATATGGACATGAAAAAAGTAACCCTTCTACTTTTTCTGCTTAATTTGCTTGATTTTTCCTTGATTTATTGTTGCAATGTGGCCCACACATTCACATCAGGTCTTGAATCTTTATGAATCATTGATACTTTATGATGTCTTGTAAAGGCTTTGTGAAGTGTTGTAACACATTTTCACACTTTTCTAGACTCTTCTTATTGTAATTCACCTAAATGCCCCCTTTTTATCACTTTCCAAGCCTTATTTTTGTGGACACAGAAAAAGTATCCCTTTTTGCTTGCTTGATTTGGGATTAATTGATGAAAATTTGGTCTTATTGAGGCCTTGATTTGAGGTTTTTAAGTGTTTTACATGTCCACATTAGGTCTTGAACCCTTGCAAACTGAATAAAATACTTTTATCCATGTCTTGTAAAGATGTTGTAAAGTGTTGTAAAATACTTTCACGCCTCTCTAGACTTAATGGACCCATTTTCCCCTTAATTCAATGTTATAAAATATATTTAATTACATTATCACATCAATATAGAAGTCTTGTAAACTAATTTTTACTTAATCTAGTGTTGTAATGTGTCCTACATGTTCACATTGGATGTTGTGCCTTTCTAGGCTATGTGAACCTCATTTTAGTGTTGAAAGTGTATTTAATCACACTTTTACATTGAATTATGTGTCCCAATCCCTAATTGACCTTTTCATCATCATTAATAGGCCCCTATTTCCACATATTGTGCATCCCAATGCTTATTTTTATTAAAAACCTAACTATATCAACATATAAACCTAATTTATGCATTCCCCAACATCCTAGCTAGAAAAATAGCCCCTGTGGGACCCATTCGCCACTTTGGGTGAATGAGTCCCATCCAGGTGGAACTAATTTTCCTAGGATGGAAAATGAGTCCCATTTGGGTCATTTTTTATGTTTGAGTGGGAAAAATTTGGTTTTAAGTTTAATTTTCATCAATGTCAGCCTTGGGGATTAAATTAACAGGCATTTTAGATGGATTGCCTATATAAACAAGCCTCTAAAGCCTAATTCTCAACCAATTCATTATTCATTCATCGCTCCTTTTCTCTTTCAAGTCAAGAAAGCTAGGGTTTTATCATTCCAAGTCATCAAGATAGCCTCCTAAGACATTAAAGGGCGAATTCTTCATCTTTTACTAGAGAAAATCAAGATCAAACATCATGGCAAGTTACTAATTCCATTATTTCATGGTCATGCTTTATTACATCATTTATTCATTTTGGTTTAATTACCTAAAAGGGGATTGACCAAGGAAAACCCTTATCATCTAACAATCAACAATTTTTCCCCTCTTTAATGTGTGATTGCAGGTATGTAGATTGAAGAAAAATGTCAAAAATGAGAAACTTGCAAATGTTGTCAAAGTTGTCATGAAAAGTTGTAAAGAATCATGGAAACTCAGATCTAGGGAAAAATATTTTTCCACTCTGCATGAAATCAGTGGGAAAAGGCTTATTTCATCCATCTTCAGAGGCTTGCAAAGTTTTAGTTTGAAATTTCGCTCATGGGACACGTTTCAACAAAATGAGACTCATCCTCCAATAGTGGCGAATGAGTCCCACCATGCCTAAAAATAAGCATCTTCAGAATTTCAGAGTCATTTCCAGTCTTTAGCAAGTTTACAGGACCACACATTCAGTTTTACAACTTTCTATTTTGTTTTACTTCCATTTCTATTAATCTTTGTAAGTCTTTTTGCATATCACAATATGCTTTTCAACAACTTGCATTTCAATAGTTTTGCATTAATAATCAATAGCTTTCTTTATTTTTTTTCATTTAGATCATCTTATTTAGACATATTTCATCCATCCTTACATTAATATTTGAATGTTTACATTACATTTTGGCCCCAATCTTTCTCTTTTTAGGTGAAAAACCCTATAAGGGCTATAAGAATTCAGGTGCCAATATCATTGTTTATAATTTTAAAGTGTTGTAAAGTCTTGTAACAAAATTTCACACTTTTCTAGGCTTTTCATCAATAAATACACCTTTCTTATGCTTTATTTGGCACCTTTATGCACTTACAGGCCTTAATTAAGTGTATTTTTAAATATAAACCCAACAAACATCATTTAAGACAACTTAATTCTTGAAACCCATTCACATGCCTTGAGTGGGACCCATTCACCACTAGGGGTGAATGAGTCCCTCTTGTCACAAAAATCAAAATAAATTCAAATTACTAGCGGGTTTTTATTTCTTAAGACCTAAGGCCGGTCTGCGATGTATTTTTGGGAAATTAGGGCATAATTGTGTATAAATACATGATTTTCTAATCATTTTAACCCCCATTCATCCACTCATTCATGCATTCAATTCATCATAGAATTTAAGCATTCTAGCATTCAATCAAGCATTCAAGCATCTTGGAGCAGCATATATTCAGACTTCAACTTCAAGGGTTTGGTGAGTTTATGACATTGCATGTTATTTGTTCATCATTCTCTCTTTATTTAATTTCATTATCAAGGGTTTTATTACCAAACTGGGGTTTGTCCAAGGAAAACCCCTATACTCTAACCCTTAACACTTTCCCCCTCTTTGCATGTGTGTTTTGTAGGTCTTCTATACAAATTTTTCAAAGAGATAGGTGTTAAAAGTGTCATCAAATTGTTGAAGATCATTCAAAGTCAACAAAACCCTATTTGAAGCTTGGAGAACACTTTCCCATCAGAATTTTGAGATTCAAATCTGGCAACCTGTCAGGTAGAAAGGTGCACACCACGAACCATAGAGTTGACCCTTGAACTTTTCAGAAATCTGTAGGTGGACTAATTTTCCATCTATGGCGAATGAGTCCCACTGCTAGGCTAGAATTTTTTTTTTTTTAAGTTTTCTATTCTTGGCATCTTGAAACCTGTTCTAGTAGTTTTCACCAGAAACAAGACTAATTCACCATCTATGGTGAATGGGTCCTAGTGGGCTTCAACATTAATTTGTGTAGCATTCCAAAACCTCCTCACATCAGCTTTCAGCCTCCAAGTGCACCTCATTCAATTTCATTAAATTTTGTTTATGCTTTTAGGTCTTTTTGCATACATCACTGTGTTTTCAAACAATTTGCATTTCTTAGGTTTTTCATTCATAATCAATAGCTTTTTTTCATTTGAACTACATTTAAATCATCTCATCTAGGAATATTTCATTCATTTTACATTAATCTTGAGTGTGAACATAGCGGTTTGTACCCTGTTCCTTTCCTTTTAGGTGAAAGATCCTAGAAGTGAAAGAGACCATTAGGGTACCAAAACCCATGTTTACACCTAAATTAGCAAGTCATCTGCATCCAAATATTGTTCATCGTATATGGAAGGCCGGAAACTAGTCAAAGGGACAACAACAAGTGTTGAACTAGGGTCATCACTAAGCTCAACACTCCTCCTATGAGAATTATCATTTAAGCTCATATAAGAGGAAAAAAATGTATTCAATGTATTATGCACTTCTTCATCAATTTTAGCAACCTCATCATCATCGTCCAAGTTAATCACAATAGGAGGTCGAATGATAATTTATAAAGAAGGATTTAGCTCTTGTTGTGGTTGTGATATACGATTTGTTTGCTGTGGTGAAGAGGGAGACTCATCGTGTATTTCTTCAGTCAATTTTAGATCTTGATTTTCTTTGAACTGTTTTCTTCGTCTAACCTTCAAGCAAAAGTATGACGTCTATGCCTATGCTCTCTAGCATTTATGTTTCTTTTAGTATGGTTTTTGAGTTGTGTTTGTGTAGGAGTGGGTTTATCAACCATAGGTTTCTTTTCTTCCCTAGGGGGAGGAACGAAAGAAACCATAGGAGGTTGTTCAACAACTATCTCTTTAGCTTTGTAAGCCTATTTTATTTTAGCAGGTGTGACGAGATTTTTTTTCTTGTCTCTAGGTCATTTGTAGGAGATAGGAAAAGGATCTATCTTAAGTTGGTCTTGGTTATTTGGAATGTATTTAGGTTCAATCATGATCTCATCAAGGATAGGTTGTTCAATCATAGGTTGAGGCATGTTTCTAAGGGATAGTTTTGCTATGCATTTTGCCTTATAAATTTGATAGGATTTTAAAAATAAGTCCCCATGAGATTTAATAGGTTCCATAGGCTCAAGCTAAAATAAATCCAATGAAAAGTTCCCATGCGAAGACATAGGATTAAATCCACTATGTTGTATAGTAAAGATTTCATTTTCAAAGGGAAACTTTAAACACTTATGCACAACTAGTGGGACGACTTCCATGGAGCATAGCCATGGATAACCAAGCTTCACCTAGAATTGATCTGATGTCAGGATGATAGAGAATGAGACATTTGATTGTTTCAGTTTGATTTTTAAAGGAAGGGTGATCGATCCCATCATAGGGTAAGCAAAACCATTATGTGTTTCTATCCATGCTTTAAGTTTATCTTATGTTTCTTGATAGAGATCATTCTCAAGTAAGAATTCCTTAGTGATCACATTCTCTCCACAGATGGAATCAATTAATATCCCATTAGTGGGCTTTTCATTGATTCAATCAGCCATGTAAAGAGGACCATCAGGTGCATTTTTAATTAAATCCGTAGGGGTATATGCAAGATCATGATGGGCCAAAAAGTGACAATATGATGGGTATGTGGCTGACGACATTTTTAACCCAAAATTGATGAAACAAAAAGGGTTTTTAAAGGAGATTCTCGACTTTCCACCAATATAAATTATTCTTTACTTTGAATTTAATAAGTAATTATTATTCATTTTCTATTTGAATTATGACTAAAGTCCTGATTTATAGGTTGATTGAAAAACATCTATAGCTTTCAAACGGTATCACATTTTTTGAATCCAAAACATGCATCACATTCTATGCTTCGCATATTATAGGATTAGAAAAAAATTAATTGAATTTCATGAAGTTTTGACCAAGTTAAGGTGGTCAAACATACAAGTTTTTTATATTTTTTTTAAGTTGTAATAAAAAATTCACAATTAATTATTTACTTGGAAAAAAATTACAAAAAAATATGCATCACATCAAGACATGAGTCCTCTACTTATATCTAAAATATTATAAAAAATATTATTATTCTATTGGGGTTAGGTTGGTCAAATAGACACCTAATTCTTATTTTTTCCTTGAAATTTAAGTACTACTGCATTGAAATTTCAAATTTTCACCAAATATATATATTTTTTTAAAACAAACCTAGTATTTTAGAAACTACATTCAATTTTATAGAAATTCTATTCTTGCATATTTTTGAAATAATATAGATAACTTATTCAAATTTTCATGTCAAGCTTCCTAACTCTAATTTTGTTGATTTTTTTGCCACTTAAGGGCCTGTTTTTTCCATGATGATCCTACACATACCCGTAGATGACAAAGCAATGTCAAGAGGCTTTTTAGTTCAGACCTTATGAGGTTGAGTTTCAATCAATGCAATCAAACCATCCATAGGATTTTGTTCATTAGTATCCAAAGGACCTTGTTCAATAGTATCCATGTTGTCATCATCCATGTCAACATTCATCACATCATTTTTCTTAATTTCAATAGTTTTGACAAATGAAATATTATGATTAGGCATGGGGTTGGTAAATATTTGTAATTTTTTTTTAGGAGGGACAACAAAATGATTTCCAAGTGATCATTAACACCTCCAATTTGAAGTCAATTAGAATAAATGAGGTCTTTCACAAGATGTTTATGATGCTTACAATGTTTTGTATCATGTCCATTTTTTTGGTGAAAATGACAATAGGAATTTGATCTAAGGTTTGGTGGTAGAGGCTTATTAGGATCGGGTGTTTTAATGGGAGGTAAGGAAATCATCCTCTGTTCTAGAAGTTGTAACATTATTTTATGGTGGGTATTGGGTAGGGGAGTAAATTGTCTAGCTGGATCCCCAAATGTAAAACTATAGTGCAACCACTTGGGTATCAACATGTTGAGTTGGTTGAGGGGGATTTATTTGAAGGAAGCCTTTATTCTATTTCATAAAAGGTTGGTAGTTGTTTTGATTTGCGGATTCATACTTTTTCAGGTTGGCTAGAGGTGATTTTGTTTCATGACTACTAACCAAGTTTTGATAATCATGAAGGGCAGTACACTAGTGTACAAAGGAAGGAAACTTCATCATGCCAAGCTTATCTTGTATCTTAGTTTTCAAGTTCTCAATAAAAATTTGTTGAAGGTGAGGATCGATAATCTTTATGTTGATTTGGGAATAAAGCAATTGGTAGCATGAAATGAATTTTGTAACTTTTTCATCATCCTCATGCTTACATCTCATCAAATAAACTAATATCATCTTAGGAGTCATGTGCACTTGGAAATGGTTAATAAAGGCCTCAACAAGTTCATTGAATGAATGAATTGAGTTATTCGATAATGAGGAAAACCATTCTGAAGTAGTATCTTTCAAGGACCTAGGAAAAGCTTAGCCAAGAGCTTATCTTCAAGGAAAAAATCAATACATAAGCTGGTATAAGTGGAAACATGGTTAGAAGGGTCTCCTTTTCCTCTATATTTCTCAAATCTAGGAATCTCTATACCTTGTGGTATCAACGTTCTCAATATCTTCAAGGATAATATATTTCTTTTGACATAGTATGTAGGTTGGCCATTTTGATTTTAGTTTATGGTGGAAATTTTCTTTTGAAGGAATGAAACATTTTTGAAAAAATTGATTTATGATGGCATCATTGGGTGTATTTTGAGATGGAGGTGTATATGTGTTCAAGGGAGAAGTGAATGGAATTTTTCTAGGAGGTAAAATGGTAGGAGATATGATGTGTGATGCCACAAAGGTACTAGGATTGCTAGCAAAAATACCCAAGGTAGGAATGATATTACTAGTAGGTTGCATTGTTGTTGTAACTTGTAGGTTGGTATAGGTAGGAATAGAGGCAATGGTGGTTGGAGGATGAATTTGAGTTCCTCCTTGACTTTGAACATTGTTTGAAGGTCAAGCATAACTATTAAGTTTTCAAAAAATATGAGCTAGGTTATGCACAACTTCTATTCCTTTTTCACTTTCAATCATGCGATGTATGTTATCTATGGTGGGAATAGCAGTGGTTTAAATGTTTTCAGTACTTAGTTGATGTTGTAGGTTTGCTAATTCTTCAAGGATTTGGATTATATTTTCTTGAGGAATGCTAGTAACCATTGTTTCAACACTTGTCATGCTACTTGAAGGTAAGGAGTTGTTAAGGGTATGGTCCATACCTAGTTGTAGTGTAGTAAAATGCATACCCTTACATTTTCACACTTGTTTCGGCCTGCCTTGCTTTATTTATCCCTATTTATGTCTTAATTGGTCCTATTTTCCATTCAAAATCCCTATTAATTATATTTTTCTCGCTAATCCTAACACTCTCCCAAGCATAAATGATAATTTAAATGATGTCATCGAAGTGTCCCTGATTTTTGGGTTGCGACTAAAACACCACCTAGGGTGTCTTTGTCCTCTAAAGGTCTTGGGATCCTAATTTTGAGAGCACCTGAATAGGTCCCTTTTTGGAGTTTGTGCCCTGAGATTTGAGCCTTAGGACTAAGACACTTCCTATGGAATCTTATTCCTCGGCTTATTTTTAGGATTTAATTTCAAATTCTAGCAGGATTTTTCCTCATTTACTTAATAAATTCATATGTCAGCTTTGTGTTATGTAATTTTGGGATATTAAGCATAGATAAGTATAAATACAAGGTTCCTTCACTCAATTTTTAGAACAAGAATTCAAGTATTCATTCCTAAGGAAATTTTATGCATTCAAGAGTAGTTCTTCAAGCATATGGATCCATCATTAAGATTTAGGCATCATACCAAAGATATTCGTGTATCATGTATGTTGTTGTGCTAACATTTGTGATGTAGGGTTTTGACTCAAGCAAGAAATTCAAGTCCATATCCATCAAGCATTCATTTGATTCAAAATCCATATCCATTGCAACCATTTCACACAGGTTTTTAGACTTTACAACAAGGGTTTGGTGAGTTGTAGCATTGCATGTTGCTCATTCACCATTTCCTTCATTACTCTATTTTATTTCAAGCTTTAATTGCCAACAAGGGGTTTGACCAAGGAAACCCCCATTCACTAACAAACAACAAGTTTTTCCCATCTTTAATATTTGTGATTGCAGATTAAGGTTGAAGACTTGAAGATCATTTAGAGTGAAAAATTGTAAAGTTGCAAAGTTGCATGATAAATCTTTCATCTTCACGAAAACTCATCTACAGGTCGAATCTGAAAGTTTCAAAACTTGAGATCGGAGTAAAAGAAAGTGCAGACCTTGGAGCTTAGGACCACATTAAGAGTTTCAAAAAATTTAGAGTGGAACTAATACACTACCTTGGGCATCTTAGTCCTCCTGGACATATTTTGCAAAGATTCCTTCAAATCGTGATCTGACATCCAAAGATTTTGCATCTGCCTCAAAAAATAGTAGGAGGACTAAGACAATAGTAAATGCATATTTTTCCTCCCAAGCATTAATGGACAACTTCTTTGCATATCTTGAATCCTCACAACATCTCCAAACTTCCTAGGTGCACACATCTTATCTCCCTATTGCATATTTTCATTATTTTCATCTCGCATTTAGCTTGCATAACTAGTTTTTGTAGATTGAATTCTTATTTGTCTTTTCCAAGAATTTTCTTGATGGTGAACCCTTAAAATCTTATAGAACCCCCTCCTAGGTCCTCATTATTGAGAATTAACTCACCTCATGAGGTTGATAGTTAGTCCAATTAGGACTCCTAGGACATTTTTGAGTGATTAGTGGAAAGAAGGGTAATTTCAGACACCTCTATTTCTTATTAATCATTTTGGTGAACCTGAGCTTGTTTAGCATTCATTTTCTTATTTGGAGTCCATTAAAGTCATAGATCTAGGTTGCATTCATTCTTTCATTATGTATTACAATAGTGAAATTGTATCTAGTGTTTCTCATATTTGCATTAGTGAAAGTGTATATAGGTTGCATTTTTTCTTTCTTGCATCATTTCATTTCACTCAAAATTTGAAAATTGCATTGTTCATCATCTTAATTGCATTCAAAATTGAAAAATTTTGCATTCACTTTGCATTCAATTGCTTGTTCCTAGTTAATTTTTCTTGCATTCATTTGCACATTTTCTTGTTTCTAAACATTAACATCCTGAATTGACAATCTGTAACAATGTAGACAACCTAGAATTTGTCTTTTTCCTAAGAAAAACCTTTGTCAGGACTAAAATGCCCATCTTCACATCTTAGTCCCTCTCAGGGTTTTTGGCTCATAATCCTTTCTCTACTATTTGATGCCTATTTCAGTCCTTGGAACTTTAGAATCTCACCAGTAGGACCAAGATTCCCTTAATGGCATATTAGTCCCTAGTGACTTTGACTCTCCAGTTTTTAGGATCTCAAATTGCTTCTCTATGCTTCTATTGGCTTCCTTCAGTTTTTTGTTTCATTTTTTAGAATTGTTGTTATTCCAATTTCTTTCATTTCAAGTGTAATTGCAAGAATATGATATTTTTTCCATTACACTTTCTATGGTTTATTCCTTGTATGAGCTGTAGTACATGGTTTCCTACTACTAATATTGTGGTTAGATGAATTGCAAGACTCATGGAATCTTGTGATAAAACAATCATTATGGATCTTGGGTTATCAAGCTCTCTTACTTATGGTATTGGTATTAGTTCACTAGGTATGGACCATACCTTGCATACCTCTTTTACTATGCATACCTTACCTACAAGTGTTATTCCAAGCATTCAAACAATGGTTGACCATATCCCTCAAGAGAACATAATGAAAAATGCATGAAGATCTATCCCATTTACAAGATAATGTGAGTACTGAAAATATTTCCAACACTATTATACCTGCCATAGATAGTATCCACCACATGATGGAAAGTGATGAAGGATTGGAAGTTGTGCATAACCTAGCTCAAATCTTTGGAAAACATCTTCCTTCCACCACTAATGGTGATCAAGCTTAAAAAAATGTGCAAATCCAAGGAGAAAATCAAACTCCTCCCTCTTTAACCATAACCTCAATTCCCACCTGGGTATGTGTAGGATCATCATGGAAAAAACAAGCCCTTAAGTGGCAAAAAATTTAGAAAAATCAAAGTTAGGCAACTTGACATAAAAATTTGAATAAGTTATCTATATTATTTCAAAAATGTGTATAAATAGAATCTGTAGAAAATTGAATTTCATTTTTAAACTACTAGGTATGTTTTTTTTTAAAAAAATCTATTTGGTGAAATTTGAAATTTCAATGCAGTGGTACTTAAATTTCAGGGAAAAATAAGAAGTAGGTGTCTGTCTAACCACCCTAACCACAATAAAACGATAATATTTTTTATAAGATTTTAGATATAAGTAGAGGACTCATGCCGATGTGATGCATATTTTTTTGTAATTTTTTCCAAGTAAATAATTAATTATGAATTTTTATTACAACTTTTTAAAATATAAAACTTGTATGTCGACCACCTTATCTTGGTCAAACTTCATGAAATTCATTTTTCTTTTAAATCCTATAATATGCAAAGCATAGAATGTGACGCATGTTTTGGATTCAAAAAATGTGATACTGTTTGAAATCTATAGATGTTTCTCAATCAACCTATCAATTCGTACTTTAGTCTTAATTTGAATAGAAAATGAATAATAATTACTTATTAAATTCAAAGTAAAGAATAATTTATATTGGTGGAAATCTTATAATCTCCTCTAAAAACCCTTTTTGTTTCATCAATTTTGGGTAAAAAAATAGTCATCAGCCACATATGCATCATATTGCCACTTTTTGGCCCATCATGATCCTGCACATACCCACCTATACTAATCCTCAAGTGACCACAAAAATACACCCAACTAGCAATATATTTCCTACCTCAAATATTTCCACTAGTGCTCCTTATACTTGTGTGGAATCTAATCTTATATCTCCTCCCATAAGCAATACATTCACTAGTCCTTACAACACATACACACCACCACCATATTCATCTCCATCACAAACCACAAGCAATGATCCTATCATTAACCACCTTTTACAAAGCCATTCATCCATTCAATGTCAAGTTTCCACCATAAAGAAAAATCAAAATGGTCCACCTTCATACTATGTCAAAAGTAACCCATTATCCTTGGAGATATTGATAACTTTGGTGCGACAAGGTATAGAGATCCCTAGATTTTTGAAATATGGAGGTAAGGGGGATCCTACTAATAATGTTAATTCATTTACTGCTTTGTGTAGTTACTTTATCCTTGAAGACAAAGTTTTGGCTAAAATTTTTTCCCAATCTTTGAAAGACAATGCCTTGGACTTATTTTTTGCATTATCGAATAACTCAATTCATTCATTTAGTGAACTTGTTGAGGAATTTATTAACCATTTCTAAGTGCATATGGTCCCTGAAATGACATTAGCTGATTTGATGAGATGTAAGCAAAATGAAGGTGAAAATGTCACTGACTTTATCTCACGCTACCAATCACTCTATTCCCAAATCAGTGTGAAGATTCTTGATTCCCACCTTCAAAAGATGTTCATAGAAAATCTCCAATGTAAGATAAGAGATAAGCTTACCATGTTATGAAATTCCCTTCCTTCATGCACTTGTGCACTGCCTTTTGAATTATCAGAATTTTGTAGGTAGTAGTGAATCGAAAAACACCCCTACTTGTCATGAGAAGTTTGAAGCTCCAAACCAAAACAAATACCAACCTTTTAGAAGACAAAAATAAAAGTATCCTTCAACTTAATTCTACCTCCCAACCTAACCAACCAGTTGATACCCAAGTATCTGATATAAAGAAGAGTAATCCGTATATCTTTGGGGATCCAAAAAGACAATTTACACCCTTACTCAACACACTTCATAACATTATGACCCAGCTATTAAATAAAAACATGGTTACCCTACCTCTCGTTTGACTCCTTGACCCTAGCAAGCTATTACCCCCAAGCTTTAGACATAGTGCCTATTGTGTTTATCACCAACAAAAAGGACATGATACAAAATAGTGTAAGCATCTTAAACATATAGTGCAAGACCTCATTGATTCTAATAATATCCAAATTAGAGGTGTGAATGACAAATGTAATAAGTCTATAGCTCCTCCCAATCAAAACTTGCAAATCTTTACCAATCCCATTCCCAACCATAATATTTCATTTGTTAAGGCTATTGAAACTAATCCCAATGTAATGAATGTTGACACAGATGATGAGAATACAAACAATCATGAAGAAAATCCTATGGATTATGATGAACAAAGGGTAAACTCAAAAAATTGGTTTACAATTCTAGTGAGGAAGGAAAATTGCAAAAAATTCCATGGTTTTATGGATAATAATGAGCAAAGTCCTATTAGTACAATGATTGGAGTGATTGACATCAAGCATTGTAAACAAAAAACCATAAATGCCATTGAAATTACTTTCTCTTCAAAAGAAACAATTGAGCATGCACTTGATGGTCCTCTTTACATAGCCAACAGAATCAATAACATGCCAACTCCTGGGATTTTAATTGATCCCATCAATGGAGACAGTGTGATCATAGAAGAACTCTTATATGCACATGAACTTACTCAAGATAGATATTGTAGAACCCCAATCCTAATACCTGCAAAACACAAGAAACAAACACATAGTTAGATCAAATGCAAGCAAGAATTAAGATTCCCCATGAAATCCATTAGCAATGCTCAAAATAGTAACTGAGAATGAAGAACACAATGAAAAGGTAATGAAATCCTAATTAAGTAAGCAAAATCTTGATCCCATGGGGGAATTGGTGCCAATTTGATGTGAAAATTGGCCCTTTCCCAACTCCAATGATGCAATGTTGATGAGTGATGAAGATTGATCCACTTTGTTGAAGATTGAATTGAGCTCCATGATGAAAAACCTATATAACCTAGCTAATACTTTGATGAAATGGATGAAATAGAGATACTTGAAGATGAAATTGAGTATAATAAGTTTTCTCAAATTGTGGATGATCAAATGAGGAGAGAAACCTCTTATTTATAGAAAGACAAGATGGAGAAATACCCAAAATGAAGCAATGTGGGACTAACTTTCAACCAATGGCCAAATGTCAGTTGTCAATATGTGAATGGGTAAAGGATGTGCACATTTTGATGAATGTTCCCATAAATGCAATTAGGTGGAATTTGAAAATAGTGAAATGGCATGTAAGAGGGAAAAAGGAATGACTTAAATGCCACTTGGCTCAATGCAAAAGAACTTGTAAGATGAAATAAATGTCTTGTTGGAAGGACAAAGTCCATTTGGAAGGATTTCAAATTTGGAAGAATATTCCCTAAAAGATGCCAAGTTGAAAGAAAATAGGTGTTTAATAAATGAATTAAATGTATTTTCATGTGCAAGTGGAAAAATCTAGAGAAATTTTGAGATTAGGATTAAATTAATCAAGGTTTAATTAATTTAACGAGGGATTAGATGATGTGACTTTGATTTAGATTTATGGGTTGATTTAAATCAAAGGATGAGAAGAATGTGACTTAGAAACTAATTAAATAAATATTTTTGGTTTATTTAATTAAAGAGGATGAATGCTAGATTAAATAAAATAAGGTTTTAATTTAATAGATTGACTTTAGAGATTTAATCAAATAAAATGAATTATTTAATTAAACAGAGATATAGAGTTAATTAGATCAGATTGATTAATTTAATTAACAAGAGAGAATGACTTAATGAGATAAATGATTATTTATTTAGTTAAGGGACGAAAAGTGATGACAAGCTAAGAGGATGATATAGGTTGAAATGGTGTTAGTAAATAGGATCAAGTGTGTCAGGCCAAATGGTACATTTTACGTGTCTACATTTTGCTCCTCTTTGAATCGATGCACTTGTTGCGTTGGTTCAATGAATAAAAATGTCTTGATCAAAAGCCCAAAAAAAATTTATTTCAAAATTTTCCCCACTACTGCCTTAGCAGGTGAAACATGCCGATATACTACGCCCTTGAGAGATTGGATGAAAATTCAGATTTTTGGGTGATCTCACGAAAAAAAGAGAACAAGGTGTCTGACGGGTCGAGAAAGGATCTGGGAGACCAAAAATGTGTCCAAACACAATAAAATGATGTAAAACAGGCCTCAGATAGAAAAACACAAGCTCAAGGGTCCAAAACCCTAAGTGGATAGTCAAACGGGGTCAAAAGAAACCCTACCTTTTAGGCTTTATATTGGCCCCGAGAGCCACTTTCAATTCATTTGCACATTCATCCTATAGAGATCCTAACATTTTGAGCCAAGAGCACTAATCGAGATGGAACAACACGCGCTTCCACGACACATTTCCAACCGAGTATGAGTGTATCAGTGACAACTAGGCATAGGACCTCTAGTGAGTGACCCTAACCTTATCTCGTTTTTGATTTTGCAAGCATTTAAGTGCATTTAATAGGGATAGGAATCCTTTTTAGGGTTAGCAATGCAATATTGTGCCACTTCAAACTAAGTTTCAACGTCGTGTGTCCCCAAAGTGTGTTGCATATTCATTGGGCGCCATGGCGGTGGACTTTGCAAACTAGGGTTTAGGGACAAATAACATCGTGTATGTGCAAAGTGTTGTGGTGGTCAAGTTAAGGTTTAGGTTAACGGGTTGCAGGAAAACTGCACCATTGCGGCAGAGTTTGAGAGGTCAAACTCCTCTAGCAGCATACTTTGAAATTTTCAAATTGCACTGCCTTTGGAAACAACAATGCATATGTTGTTTTAAAGGTGAACTGTTTGATCGAGAAGAGTAATTTTTTTTAGGAAACTTGACGTTGTGACCTTGCTGATCCAAGAGGTGGTCAAAATATTGCATTCCCACGAGCATAGGATTCCAATTTTTTTTGACATTCTAGATGACATGGATGAGCATCTATAGAAGCATCTGGGTGCCCTAGGGTTGCGGTACATTGCATATGTGCACCCATTCCACACACACTTGGGTATGATGACTATGTTGGCCAAGAGATGGCACAACAAGAAATCGTCATTTCACCTTCCCACTAGTGAGGTGACCATCACATTGGAGGACATTTGGCATATTGCCTAACTACCTATTCATGGAGAGAATGTGATTTATGATGTAGAGGTCAGTAGAGAGGCCTATTGTGAGGTTATGGGTCCTGAGTCTATGGTATTCTCAAAGGGATAGATTGACCTGGAGCGATACTGTCGCATTGTTTCACCCTTTAAATTGGTTATAGGATCTATCATCTAGGCACTCATGGCACCGGATCGGCGGGGCCCATATTTCAGCATTTAGTGGGGGCTAGCCTGGAAGAGGATGGTCCGATTTAGGACATGCTTTTCCTAGGGTCTAGTGCTTTTGGCTTCCTTATATAGAGACTGGCATGAGGTGGCCTATTTGGATGGCAGGTTGATTGGAGTTGGCATCACCTTGTTAAATATTTGGGCATGGGAGTACATCTCCATGCTCCATCCTATCAGAGTAGTATCAGTAGCGGTGGAGCCAGATGACCCAGTAGTATGGCGATATAGGGGAAGAGTTTCTTTTGAGCGTACTGGAGAGCATGGCATCCCCTACTACAGAGGGTCCTAGACGATATGCGGGAGTTCAAATAGAGGCCTTACCTTAGATGACCAGTCTAGTATGATGATGACCAGTAGCTCTTCTTCGCTTTCTAGGAGGGACTCATGCAGGGGAGAGAACATACTATGATTGAGCGATACCTTCCTGATAGGGTGCCTCGGTAGTTCGGAGAGGTACAAGACAAACCTGATGATGGGTACATGACTATTTTTGCACATACCATGAGGGAGACATCCTGGGGGTGGACTATCCTAGTAGATGAGGTTGTGTAGAGCTTCAGACAGTTAGTGGCATGACCATGGTCATATGCACAGGGGCCAACCGATGCAGGGACTACTTAGGGATACAAGGACTGGTACAAGGCTCCACTCATATTTACATTACTAGGAGCAGCAGTGGCACGAAAATAGCCTAGGGGCTAGGAAAGCAAGCGAGGATAGGGATGTAGAGGAGGTAGTGGCGAGGATGGGGGAGGCAACAATCAAGGACCAAATGGTGGACCACCTCCCAGGGACGGAGATCAGGCAAATGGGCCTCTGAGACAGGATAGGAAGGATGGAGATGACGGTCACTAGGACTGAGACGACAGGGTGTCAACACCACCCCAAGACAGTGATCAGGATAGAGTACAAACACCACCGAGGGACAAGGATCACAATTAGTGACCCGTGCAGCCACCCTTCTAGCCAGATGTGAGAGATGGGCATATTTTGCTATTGTAGGCCTAGATACAAACACTTATGGCCAAGACAGATTAGGCTAGAGTAGAGCGAGACCAGGCCATTTTGCAAAGACAGGCCGCAAAATTTTAGGTAGCCACTGAGATGGGTAGACAACAACAGCTAGAGAGCATGGTTGCCTCCTCGTCAAGGAGAACTATTTCACTACGAGCCTACAGAGAGGCCATCCAGGAGGCTGAATATTATAGGTTGTACTACTCCCAGGTCATGCTGAGAGGAGCCTAAGTCCCATATTTTTCTAAGAGGATAGGGCACAGGCTGGTAGAGGATCATGGCAAGAGAACAGGTGGCAAGGGCAGTAGCCAGGAGGGCTAGCCTCATTTTTGATTGAGATAGTATTCTTTTATTCTTTATGGGCTCATTTTTTATAGCCCCCATGGGAAGTTGTACCTTTTTACATACATGTGTATACTTTGATCTGATTTTGTACCATGATAGTATACACCTTGATGATATATGAGATGATATTTATCCGATATTATGTGATATGTCCTATCTTTACTATATGATTTATGGATGGATATTATTTCTATATGTGATGTAATGGTGTTCCATGCTATGATGATGACACTTATATGATGCTTATGATGATGATGATGTTATGTGATGTGTGACTGTATTATGGTGATGATATGATATGTTGAATGATGTATGGATGCATTTCTTTTTTTCCTACCTTTTCTTATGCACTTTTCATGATGTTATGATATGCAAATTCTTAGACTAACAAATATATATTTTTATGCAATGATGGATGATAAGATGTGTGTAATTGTCTTATGTATGGTATGCACTTATGATGTTATGATGATGACGATATGTTTTTATAAAAGGATATATGTATGTGTTATGATATGATGTTTGTGATATGCAAATGGATTCTTTTGATATATGATGTATGATGGTGTAATGGATGCTTATATGTGATATGGGATGATTATGCAATGTTATGATATGATGAGTGCAAATGTTGCTATGATGACGCATATGTTTATAATGCTATGGGATGATTGCTTTTTATGTTTATATAATGGATGCATATGTATGATTTATGAGATGCTTAGAATAACCAATCTATATTATAAATGGATGGAAATGAAATGCATGTGTAATGATTAATGTTTTCTATGTGATATGATATGTAGTATGCAATATGCTAATGGTTTTTTGTGAATGTAGGATGAATGTAATAATGATAATGATTTGTGATTAACTGTCATGGTACCATGTTAGTGTGAAAGAAGATAGAAGAAAGTAAGAGATTCCAACAAGACACAAGATGATGATGATGATGATGATGATGCATACTGAGGATTTGGGATTTTCAAAGGGCCAATTACCTTATGTTTGATTACGAACATAGGAACGATGCATCTAGGTATTAAGAACTAGGATGGCGTTGTGCCTAGTGTGATGGACTTTGACTCGACAATCAGATAGGAGTATTATTGTTCACACCTAGCATACGAAACCTTATTAAAAATGAAATTAAGATATTCCAAACATCTCTGACCAAAACATAGAAAAAAAAGCCTTCCTATGTGGTCAACAAGATACTTAAAATATCCTCCCTACACCTAAGCAAAGCATGCATGACCAAGGTTATATTACAAAAATATCCAACAAGCATAGCAGAAAAAAGATAATGATCATTTCCCCCTTCCTATCTCTCTAAATCCTTCATTTGGACATCATCGAGAGGTCCTTGGAATGAGCGCAATAAGATAAATCCAAAGAGAGAGATAAAGTAAACAAACAAGTTGACGTTCTTCAATACCGCTAGCCAAGACTAAACTACAGTGATGCTTGATGTTGATGTCCATTGTAGGAAGGATGCATCCTAGGACATGATGATATCAGATGATTTGATATGAGGCTGATTGGATGATTTTCTACTGATACTAAAAATTGATCAACTTGTTTACCTACTGACCCAGACTTTAGACTTTGACGTTTTGAGTTTTCACTCTTGATCTGCTAGACTTGTTTCTAATTGTTTCACCAAAGGTTGAGGATGACAATTGATTTATTATGAATGGTGTTTATTGCAAGTGAGAGCAAGATGGGGATGGATGGATTTTTTCAAATATTTGGATGTTTTTAGAGTTTTCTAAACTATTTTGAGGCTTTTTTTGGTATTTTCAAGAGTTTACAAATGTTTTGATTTTCACATTTTCCAATGTTTTGGGGCTTTCTAAGATTTTGACCAAGAGACTAACCTAAAGACCTATCCTAGGGGCCGGCCTCAAGGGTTGATCAATAGATTAGCCTTGCTTACATTATACACATAGAGACCATGTAGTTTGACTGACATGGACTTGATTATTGATGAGATACAAACAAATGGATTGCCAGTTTGTTGTGACAGACTCCTAAAGGACTAACCTAAGTTTCTTAGGGGATGATCAAAGATCAACCTTGCCTATGTTCAAGGCTCAAAGACCCATAGTTTGACAAGAAAAATATTTTTTTGACTTTTTGATTGCCTTTTTGATCTATTTTTGGATTTTGATATGTTTTGAATCTTTTGGGATTTTGGTATGATTTTCTGATGGTTTTTGGATTGTTTGATTTTTTGATTTTTTGATTTTTTTTTTAATTTTTGGATCTCGAGAACATACACGAATCTAATCTGACAAGGACATGTCCCCAGCATGATGCAATAGACAACTTCGATAAAGGAAAAACAAACTAACCTTGAAAATGGGTTGAGGAGTACTAGGAGCGATCATGAAATGAACACAGGACCAAGCTATGATGCAGACGTAGATGGGTGATGGAAGGGAATATGGAATGCGATGGATGTTGGAAGTGTGATGGATGGATGATGTAGAATGAGTTGCGAAGATCTTGGTGGATGGAAAGTTCTTATTTATGCAAGGCGCTTGTTTGCTAGGTTTTTGCCAAGGTACCTGCCCAAAGTGCCACCAAAGTGGTTTTCACTAGAGGATGATTTTTCTCTTTACTGTTTTCCTTTTTCTGATTCTTTTGGATTTTTTTCTTTTTTCTTTTTTTTGTTGTCTCCAAGATGCCTATTTGGTAGGTTTTCATCAAGGTGACCATTTTTTAAGGACATTTTCTAATTTTTTGGTTCTATACCCTAAAAGATTTAGGCATAAAACTTTTTAAGATGGGATTTGTTCATGGGCTCCTACAGAGGTTCCCCTTCTGGTGTTGATAATTGATATTCCCCTGACTTATAGCTCATTGTGATGAAAAATGGTCCCAACCATTTGGGTTCAAATTTTCCTTTACCATTTGGAATTGGGACGTTCTTATGATTCTCCTTCAGCAACATTTCTCCTACCTGGAATGTCTGACTCTTGATCTTCTTGTTATAGCTCTACTTGAGTCTGTTTTGATAGACTTGCAAATGATTTAAAGCATCCATATGCTGCTCATCCAACAGTTCCAACTCATTTAGTCTTGATACTCAATACTCCTCATTTGTGATGAGGTTCTGTAGTGATATTCTCAACGACAGGAGCTCAATCTCGATGGGTAATATGGCTTCTGATCCTTAGACCAGGGAGAATGGGGTTGCACCTGTGGGTGTGTGGATGCTGGTTCGATAGGCCCATAGGGTAGGATTTAGCTGTAGATGTCAGTCATGACCTGCATCATTGACTATCTTTTTGAGGATTTTCATAATGGTTTTATTGGTGGCTTCTACTTAGTTGTTTCCTTGGGGATAATATGGAGTGGAAAAGTGATGTTGGATTTTGAATTTTTTGCATAGGTCATGGAAATCCTAATTTTTTAATGGTGTCCCATTATCTAAAATGATGGCTTGGGGAACACCGTATTGACATATTAAATAGCTCAGGATGAACTTTGATATCTTCTTTCCATTTGTGTAAGTCATTGGAATGGCTTCCACCCACTTGGTGAAATAATCGGTGGTAGTAATGATAAACTTGTGGCCACTAGATGAGGTGGGAGTGATTTTCCCAATGAGATCAAGCCCCCACTGTGAAAAGGGCCATGGTGTGACAATCGGATGGAGCTCTTGAGCTAGAGAATGGTTGAGGTCCCCATGCTATTGACATTGTAGACATCTTCTGACATAGTCATGTGCTTCTCTTTCCATAGTAGGCCAATAGTACCCCATCCTCAACAACTTCTTGGCCAAGGTCATTCTGCTCAAGTGTGATCCACAAATACCTTTATATACCTCAGTTAAGGAGGTCAATGCCTCCTCAACATTTAAGTAGTGTAACAAGGTTCCTTTGATGCTCCTACAATAAAGGGTATTTCCTAGGATGACAAATTGAGATGATTTTTTAACAAAGGTTTTCTTAAGGTTTAAGGTTATGTCAGCTGGGAGGACTCCTATTCTCAAACAAGTGTATATGCCTTGCTACCAAGGATCACCAGGACCAATGATTTTGCACATGAATTATGACTTTGGTACCTTAAATGCAAGCACGAGAAGCTGCTTTTCCAGGAATTCATGTTTTGGGACATTACGAGGGATATCCAATAAAGATCCAATTGTCACCATGGCGTCTTCTACTTTGTTGTTTTCTCTAGGTATCTTCTCAAATGTGATGTCAATGAATGACTCCTTAAGACTTTCTACCAATTTCTTGTATGGAGTTAGCTTGTCATCCTTAGTATGATATTCATCATTCACTTGATTGATTATCAGTTAGGAGTCTCCATATACCCTGAAGGACATGATGTGCCATTGTACTGCTATTCTGAGACATATGGTTAAAGCCTTGTATTCTATAGTGTTGTTAGTGTAGGTGAATGCCAATTTGTATGATCTTGGTATGCAGTATCCTTGTGGAGTGATGAAGAAGACACCGAATCTTGATCCATGTTGCATGTAGGAACCATCAAAGTAGATTTTCCAATGGTCGGCTATGCTGAGATTGAAGATGGATTCATCTGGAAACTCGGATATGAATGGATTCCCTAAATACATGGGTGCTTCTGCAAGCTGATCTACGATCATTCCACATACTCAATGTTGTATTCAGAAAGAATCATGACCCACTTGGTCATCATTCATGTGATCATTGCCTTTGATAATAGGTACTTTAGGGGGTTGATCTTGGCGATGAGTTTGATTTTGTGTGCCAACATGTAGTGTCTGAACTTTTGTGAAGAAAAAACTACTACTAGATGAGCTTTTTCGATCAATGAGTAGTTTTAACTCACGCCTGACCATTGTGAAACTAATGTAATAGATGGCTCTTTCTATCCCATTCTCATTGTGCTAAGCTAGGAGAGCACCGCGGGCTATTGTTGTTGCTGATACATAGAGGATGAGAGGCTTTCTTGGGATTGGTGGCATGAGGACTAGAGGTGTCAGAAGATATTCTTTGATTTTGTTGAAGGATTCATTACACTTATCATCCCACTTGTACATTACCCACTTGTGGAGTAGGTGAGAGTAAGGGATTTTCTTGTTTGCCCATTGTTGTATGGATGGACTGAAGCCTACCTTGGAGGCCTCTCAACTATTTCAATTTTTTGGGTGCCTCCATCTCGAGGATTGCTTTTACCTTGGTGGCATCTATTTAGATACCCCTCATTGACACAATGTATCCCAACAGTTTCCTTGATTGTACACCGAAGACGCACTTCTTTGGATTTAAATGGGCCTTGTATTCCTCCATCCTATCGAAAATAGCACTCAAGTTTGCTATGTGATCTCTCTTCTTTCTATATTTTTCTAGTATCTCATCAACGCAATCTTCCATAGTTTTGTGGATCATGTCATGAAATATTAATGGCATGGCCCTTTGGTAGGTGGCCCAAGCATTCTTTAGGCCGAATGGAATCATGTTCTAGTAGTATGTCCCCCATGGACAAGTAAAGGTCATTTTATGTTGGTCTTCTTTGGAAATCATTATTTGGTTGTACCCAGAGAAATCATCCATTAGATAAAGTATTTCATGTCCCATTGTCATGTCTACAATCATGTCAATGTTAGGTAATGGGAAATCATCCTTTGGGCATGATTTTTTTAGGTCTTTGAAGTTCATGAAGATACAGATGCCCCCATCAGGTTTTGAAATAGGAACTAGATTTGATACCCACTCTGGATAGTCAATTGGTCATATGAACCCTGCGTCAAATAGTTTCTTCAATTCCATTTTAACAAACAAGGCTATCTAGGGATGCATTTTCCTGAGCTTTTGTCTGACAGGCTTTGCTTTAGGGTAGACTGCTAGATGGTGGACCACTTTCTCTGAATCAAGCCCAGGCATGTCAGCATAGCTCCATGCAAAGTTGAATTTTCTCTCCCTTAGGAAGGCAACTAGGAGCTCCTGTTCTTCTGACAGTAATGACTCTACATAGAATGTGATGTGCGGTGTCTCCTCTATTCCCAAGTTGACTGGGTTGCATTTTTCGACTAGAACTGTTGATTTTTCCTAATGTAGAGCTCTGAGAGGTAGATTGAATGCCCCATCCTCGGGCACCTTAGAGAGGTTTTCACCGTCGTATGTGTCCTTTCTTTTTACTATTTTTGGGTCAGAGAGTGCCACAATGTGGTTTTCACTCAAGGAACTAGAGATTATTCTCATTTTTTCACTTTTGCGACTGAGGGATTCAAATATTTTCCCCATAGTATGCATGTGTGTCCAACTCAATGATAAATCCTACTTTATGATCCCCACATGGATATCATCTCATAGTCCCATGAATTCTGAGAGCACCTCATCATTTTCGAATGTGTCAAGAATTGGCGGTCCTTGTTGGTCATGATCAATGAGTTGGGGGTAGACTAGCCTTATCTCATGGGATTGGTTCTCAAAATCATAGGATAGGATGTTGATCATAAAGAGGTTAGAGTCTTCAAATAGTGCAAGTATACCTCTCTCGGGTTCATCATCCTCACTACTACACACCTCAGTGATGTCAAAGGTGAAATTGTCTAAGGACAGACTGGTGGATATGGGAAATTGAAGGGCAATTTCCGTTTGCTAAGGAATTTTGACCTTCTTAACTAGGGGATTTCAACCAAGTATGGTTATAATCAGAGGGTTACAATCGAGGCCAAGATTTCTCATTCGCATCTTAGGAATGATAGGTATTAGAAGCCCATTGTCATTTTGTCCCAACCTCTTGTTTTTGTCATAGCCCATGACGAGCATCATTTGTAAGCCTTTATTGCTATTATCCATACGCAGGTTAGTTGTTGGTCTATTTTCCATGTATAAAAGGATTGATGCGTCCTCTTCTATTACTTCCCAACCGATATCTCCCCAACTCATGAATCGAGAGGGGTCAACTTTGTTAGTTTGGGATGATGTTCTAGTTGATTGGGGTTTCCCATGGGACCTAGAGGATTGTGGTAACTCTCATACTATGAAAGAACCTTTCTTCATTTTATAATTCCCACACCCATTTTCTTGGATAATGACCTTGATATTAGAGATGGTGGGGATGGCGGGTGTCTCTATCATAGAAGTGGAGGTGAGAGTAGCTGGATCAATGTATGGAGTTGATGGGCCTTCATCATTTTTAGGCACTTGAGGGATTTTGTAATATTTTTCCTCTAGGATTTTACAGTAAGAGAAGGGTTCAGGATCCCCATGGATAGTGACCTCTTGGCCTTGGTATGGAAATTTTACACACTAGTGGAAGGTGGAAGCAACAGCCTGCATCCCATGAATCCAGGGATGCCCCAAGAGGATATTATAAGGAAATTCTAGGTCGAGAACTTGACATGTTTCCATGATGGCTGACCCTACTTGGATAGGGAGTTGGATAGTGCCCTAAGAAACTCTTTCTTGATCATCATAGGCTCTTATAGTTATGCTTTTTCCTTTTTCAATGGCATCTTCGAAGAAGCCCAAGATTTTTATTAATTTGAGGGTGCATATGTTCAACCATGCACCTCCATCTACCAGGAATCTCTTGACCTTGTTTTTATGGACGTAAGCCTCCAGATGAAGTGCATGATTATGGGATGGTTGTGTTGGAAGATCTTGTTTTGAAAATTTTAGGAGATGAGATGTTGTGAGGTGTGCGACCATAGCTTGGAATTGATCTGTGTCAAGATCGGTGGGGACAAAAGATGAGGCCAAGGCTTCTTCAAGGATCTTCTTGTGGCCAGATGAAATTTTTGGAAACTCCATGATGGAGATTTGTGTTGGGGTTCTTTTCAGATGATCAAGGACATTATAGCCATTAGGAACAGATCTTGAGTTGGAAGTGGGTGCTCTAGGAGGCTGAGATGGTCCTATGATGGTGACTCCATAATCAACTTGGGCTCCTTTGATGGTGATGGTAGTACAATACTCATATAGAGACGCAACGACATGGTAATACACATGATTTGCACTATTGAATGTACCCTTTCCCTTATCATTGTTATTGTTCCCTTTGTTGTTATGGTTGGGCATCAGATTCATGTAGATCTTGAGGTTTTGATTTCCTGTTGGTTGTTCCACATTTATTATTTTATCATCAATAAGTTCTTGAATTAGGTTTTTCAACCTCATACAACTAGTAGTTGTGTGTCCCTTAATCTTGTGGAAATCACAAAGGTGATTTTTCATTATACCATGGAAGTTTTACCAAGGGTTCTTGATAAATTTCAAAGGTGGGGATTGTGATGAGTTTTTCCACCATGAGCCTCTTCATAATGGATTCAACCAATTCTCCAAGGGAGGTGTACTTCCATTTGGGGGATTTTTTGTTTTGTTGGGGTGGCTCCCTTTGATTGTTTACATTATTGATCATTTGATTATTTGTTTGTTTTGTCACTATGTTTGCTTGACGATTATTCTGATTATTGTTTTGGGGTTGTTGCTGGGGTGCTGGTGTGTTTTTCTGAGGAGCGTTGATGACAACTTTGGCATTGACAACACCATTGTTGGTAATTTTTATGTTCTTTTCCCATGTGTAAGGTTTTCCATTATAGCTAGTGGATGGGTGATTGTTTTGTTGTTTAGGATATGCGGGCATCCCTCCTTATGTGATAAGGGCTCATTCAATGTTGAGCGCCTTGAAGATCAATTGGTTATATGTGGTGATTCCTTGCACTTTGAGGTGAAATTCCAAGGTTCCTTCTAGATTGGAGATAATGGTGCAAACTTGTTGTTCTTCTGGTATGACCCATTTTCTCCTATTTGGCTTTGGATTGCCATCATTGTAGGAAGGAAGCAAATGATTTGTTTTTACCTTGTTTAAGAGTTGATAGCTCCTCTAGACTGACATCCATACTGATATTGAAGGCGTATTTTTTTATGAATGTGTCTACTCTCTATTGGAACTTTTTGATGCTAGGAGGAAATCGAGAGAACCACTCCATGGCTTGGCTAGCCAAACATTTAGGAAATAACTGCATCAAATATGTATCATCATACATGACTTCCATGCAATGCACCTGGAATTCCCTAATGTGATCTTCATGGTTTCTCGTCCCATGGTATTTATCAACTTTTGGGATCTCAAATCCCTTTGGGAATATTTTCATTACAAGACTCCTGTCAAACGGATAAGGACACAAATTGTTGGGTGTTTTCATGGTTTTTCCTAATTGAAGATCAAGCACTTGTTGTGAGAGCAACTTAATTTGTGTTTTCACATCATTTTGCAAATCAAGGGGTGGAGTGAAGGTGTTTTGTGGTGGTTCAATTGTTGGTGCGATGGGTTGGTTTGTTGGTGCTTGTACATTTTGTTGTGCCAAGTATGCTTGCAATTGTTGTTGTACCAACAATGCCTGTTGTTGGTCCTATTGCTGAGCTTGTTGTTATTGTTGTTGTGTCAAAAATGCTTGTTGTTGGGCTGCTAATCGGGCTTCTTCTTGTTGTTTTTGGTATTGCTTCAGCGCTTGTTGTTGGGTTGCTTGTTGTTGTGAGAGATATTGTGCTTGTGCCTGTACTTGCACTTGCACTTGTGCTTGTGCTTGTTGAGCTTGGTATTGGGCTCCAGCTTGTGCTTGTGCCTAAGCCTGGGCTTGTGCTTGTTGGGAATCTTGTGCAATCTATGTAGCTTGGGCAGCTTGAGCAGCTTGGGCGGCTTGAGTGGCTTGAGCGGCTTGTTGTGCACCTAATTGTGTTTGCACTTGCTGAGCTGCTAGTTGTGCAGTTTGTCAGTTTTGGATTTGTTGGAGTACCTTCTAATAGGAAGCTTGTTGAGTGGATTGTAATGCAATGCTATATTTTTTTGTTGTGTTTGAATTGGGTGGTGGTGGTGGATTTGGAATGGTGTTTGTAGTGGTGATGAGACGTACCGTTGTATTGATGATTGGGATTTAGGTGGTGGATGGTGCAACTGATATGCTTGATCCTTGAGAGACCATATTTTGAGATATTTGGGGGATGGTTGTTGATGTGATGGTGGCTTGTGTTACTAGGATGGTTTCCATTTGTTGTTGCGATGTCGATGACAAGATGGGAGGATTCAGTATGATATTTTGATTGATGATCAGGGGGTTGATTTTATTTTTTTGTTTGATGTTTAGTAAAGGGGGAAGCCCTAAACTGAGAAGTGATGTGGATATTGATGGAAATGGTGGAAGTGGTTGGAAAGTGAGTGGCATACTCCCTTGGGGAAATGATGAAGATGAAGGGTCAAAGATGCCCCCTGGTCCAAATAAGTCACCTTCTCCTTGTGAGGTCATATGGAGATAGGTTTGAGGTGTTGCATGAAATGGTGATGATGGTTATTAGGATAGTGAAAGGTGAGGGGGACATACAAATGTGATGGATTTTCGGGTATGGATTGCCCCAAGATGGTATTTGCATCCAAATCTTTATTTTTCATGAGGGGGTGTGTTTGTAGTGCATTGAGAAATGTGCTTCCCTTGATAACAATGGGTTGAGTTGGAGCAATGGATGATGTAATTTGGGGGATGGTTTGAGTGAAATTTTGAATTGGGGGTGTGGATGAAATAGGGAGTGTGGTTGATATTGGGGGCATGATCCCAAAGGTGATTCCACAATAGTGTTCACATCAAAATTGGAAGGGAGTTTAGCCCCTTGCTTTGCTAACTCAAGCATATATTGTGAGGGATTGAGTTTCATCATGATGTTGATAATTCTATGATTCTCGGGGTTTTGGACCATTTCAATGATCTCATCTTGTGACATCCCAAAGGGATTATTGGTAAGGTTCTCCACTTGACCTTCCTCTTGAGGATTTTGTGATGATGAAGGAAAATTAGTTAGAGGATTGATTGATCCAATGGGATTCATTTCAGAATTGGTTTGACTTAGGTCACTTGAAGTGGATTTTTCTTTGTTGGCTTCCATGTTCCTCTTGTGTTGGGATCTACTTTGAACCATAAAATGAGGTTCAAAAGAGAAGATCTAGGATGATCAAGGATCAAAGGTGAAATGATGAAGTGTGTGAAAGATCAATGATATGGATGATTGAACTCTTAGAAGATCTTGAGGGGATGCTAGACTTTTGGGACTTTTTTGGATTCTTGGATTTGTTTTGGATTTTGATTTTGATTTTGATTCTTGGATTTTTTGGATTCAAACTTGACTTGGTTTTGGATTGCTTTTATTTTGGATAATGAACAAATAGATCCCAATATTTTGGATTTTATCTATGCGATAGACTTGTTCACAAGATGATAATTTGACTAAGTGAAGAGAGAAGGATGAATCTACCTACACCTAACCAAACAAGATGATAAATCAAATAAGCATATGGAGAAGGATGCATCTACATATACCTAGCTAAACAAAATGGTTTGATGACAATTTAACTAAGCATATGAAGAAGGATGCATCTACATATACCTAGCTAAAAAAGATGTTTTAATGTTTGATTCAAGGATTTTTGATTCATGGATTTGCCAAAAAGTCTAGCATGAAGAATGATTTCAATGTTTTCAAGATTTGTTGGTGAGATGATTTTGGTTTGATGTTTGAAAGATGGATGAAGGTTTGATTTGATCCTATGTGTACCTAAAAAGACTCTTGTTTACAAGAACTGGGTTTTGAAGAACATGCTTTACTCTAAACAAGATGCTCAAATTCCCGAAAAAGGTTTGGATTTTGACAATAATAGAATGAGTACAATTCGAGATTGTTTCTTGAAGCTCTTCTATAAAAGTTGAAAAGTAATCTTCATCTGAATTCGTAGAGCATTGAGAAATGATTTTGATGTTCTTTTGGACTAAGAGATTTTAATTTTAGTTTTTGGATTTTGATCTTGCGTGAAATCATTTGAGACACATGTGTGGGGTTCAATTGTTCTTAGCTTTTCTTAGTGACTTCTTTTTACCACAAACAATTCTTGATTAGCTTTTGAAACTAGATATCCAATGTCTTAACTTCTTCTCATCCCACAAAGTACATTATGTGGAACTTTGATGAAATCAAGGAAAAATTTACCTATTGTTGAGTTTAGTAAGAAAATTGAGATATAAATCCAAGTTTTTAGAAACCTCTAAGGATAAAATACCAAGGGAAACCAATAACACATGAATCTTGTCAAAGATATTTGCCTCCTAAAGGGTTTGAAGTTTGATGATAATTTTGAATGTTTGTTTCCAAATGTTTACAAACAAGAAAAATGTTTTGTTTCCAAGAACAAGTACAACCCTATGGATATAAAAGACTATATTTGTTGAATCCCCACTTGGACAAGTCTAGCTATGCTTACTTTTAGCGAATAGTTATATGTTTGACCCCATTGGCTCCCCTCCATGGCACTCACTTATATGGGGCAGCCAAGCATCAGTACCCATAAAAATCCCATGGCATAATTTCTATTTCTACTAAAAGTTGTAAAAGTGTGGGGCGGCTTCAGAACGACCGTTCTCACACCAACAAATAGATCAAGGATTTTGGCCTTTTCTAAACAAGGATTTTAATACGATCTTTTCATTCATGGGGGATCACCCATTCGGCGAGAGACCATTGCTTCCCTTCTTGTTAGGATGACCATCATGATTCTTTCCTTTCAACAAGAACCCACACTTATATACCAGTTGGAAGTCACTTTTCTTTAGCATGTTTCCAGTTGGGTCATTCCCTTGGGTGATTACTTTTTCCCACAAGGTAGGCCCTCTAAGATAAAGAAAAGAAAGCAAACATATCCATAGTTTGATCAATCTTTGTTGAGAAACAAAGAGAGAAAACACATAATATGTTCCACTCACACTCATAAGATGTGTTCAATTTTAATCCCAAATGAAATGTGGAGGAAATTACTTTACCCAACTTATGACCACCAAAAATCCTTTTGATTCTCAAGATCGTCATGAGGCGCGAGAGAAGCGCATACATACTTTTAGTACTATTACTTTGAGTAAGTAATTACAAAAAAAAGAAGCACTTGTTCATTTTAAATCCACAAAGCAATGATTTGATTCTTTCTAGTGCACCAAAATGAAATATGGAAATTGCCTTGTTCAATTGTTAATCCTTAAACCAAATCTAGTGAGTTTGTCCTAAAGTTCTTTTTAAGCCCTTTGTAGCAAAAGAAATTGAAAGTCTTTGAAGTGTTCTTTTTAGAGCCCAAAAGAAATTTAGTATGTCCTAAGAGCATGAGAAGAAACAAATCCTTAAGAGATATTATGAATTATCTAAGAGTGTTCAACAAACACTAAAGTGTTAAAAAAACACTTGACAAAATAGGAAAATGTCTCCATAATGAATCTTCACCTTTGTTTCCTCCTTCACCTCAACCTACAAAAAACTAATTAAAGCTAAAAAATAGAGATTAGGAAAAGCAATTAATAGCCCAAAGTAATGAAAACTAAATAGCACATGTCAAAATTAAACTATTTGGGGCTTTTCCCTTCACTGCAGCGGTGTAGTTAGCACAGGCGGTGCAGTTTGAGAGAGGCCAGTGCTATTGTTTGGTGCCACTTGTCAGTCAGTGATGCTCTGCAACAAAGACAAAGAGCACGATTGTGGTGCCCTTTTACCCAGTGACATAGTTTGAAATTTGTAAAAGTTAGTGATCCAAAATTGACCTCACGACGTAGTTTGAAATTTGAATTTTTGGGCGGGAATAGCCGAGTGATGTAGTTTATAGTTTGGAGCGGTGTTGTATGGTGCCACTAGACTGGTAATAGCTCTGTATGGTGTCAATGAACTGTGAGCAGCGTAGTTTCTTGTACACCAAAAAAATAGAAAAAAACACGAAATTTGATAATAAAAAAAAAAGTGATTTAAACTTCAAGAGTGCCCTCCTTCTAGCACCATATGTAGAACCCCAATCCTAATACCCACAAAAACTAAGAAACAAACACATAGCTAGATCAAATGCAAGTAAGAATTAAGAATCCCCATGAAATCCATTAGCAATGATCAAAATAGGAAACAAGAATGAATAACACAATGAAAAGGTAATGAAATCCCAATTAAGCAAGCAAAATCTTGATCCCATGGGGAAATTGGTGCCAATTTGATGTGACAATTGGCCTTTTCCTAACTCCAATGATGCAATTTTGATGAGTGATGAAGATTGATCCACTTTGTTGAATATTCAATTGAGCTCCATGATGAAAAAATTGCATAACGTAGCTAAGACTTTGATGAAATGGATGTAAATAGAGATGCTTGAAGATGAAATTGAGTATAATAAGTTTGCTCAAATTTTGGATGATCAAATGAGGAGAGAAACCTCTTATTTATAGAAATACAAGATGGACAAATGCTCAACTCCATGAAGGCATTCCCATATCTTGTCCATAAGTGCTTAAATTTTCTAGTCGGCAATGATATATTTACTGTGAACCATAGTGGCTTTAGACCCCCATCTTCCCATGGAAATTTAAATTCCTTAGATCATTTTTTCCATGAGCCTATGGAACCTATAAGGACCCGTGAGTACTTCCTTTTCCTATCCTACCAAACTTTCAAAGAAAAATACATAGCCAGATTATCCCTTGGGGTGATCCCACAAAGCTAGTTTACAATTTTTGGGATATTATAATTTTTGCTGAAATCACATATTTTTAGAAAATATAATGATTTAAGCCTTAAAAAGTTTCCATTTAAAGCATTCCAATTGAAGAGGGTTTGATCAAACTACCTTAGATCAAACTTCCTTGGATAGAACCCCACTACTTTTAAATCATACCTATAACAGAGTCTCCTTTACACCTATCAAAATGCTGATAAAAAACCACTTTTGATTTACCTTTTGGCGGATCAAATGAATTCATTAAAAAAAAAAAATTGTAAGTATGTATTCCTTATTATAAGCTTCCCAAAAAGTATAATTTTAAATAAATTTAAATTTATTATTATATTTATTTTGTATTTCTTGTGAATGTAGTTTTTTCACCTAAAATCAGGCTCTTTGTTCTGCACATGTGGAAAAATAGAAGATTGTAAAAAGAAATTGAAAAATATGAGTGCACTAGATATTGAAGTCTTTGATCCAAAAAAAAAAAAAAGTTAATTTTGATACATACAAAAAAAATTGTGTTAGACGGTCCTCCTATGTCTGAATTGTAATTGGTTTGACTTCGAAACTTGATTAAGAAAAAAATATTCAATAAAACACTATGAAACCAATTGGAATAACAAGATATCATAGTTAAAAATAGAATTTTATCTTTCATGGAAAAAAAAATTATGTGTTATACGGTGAGCGTCAATCCTTAAAAATGGTGTTTACTAAAAAAACTAGTTTTTGAAGGAGATGGAAAAAGAAGTGCAATTTAATTCCAAATTTTTTTGAAAAAAATATATTTAGAATCTATAGAAAAAATGTCACAAATCAATAGTTTGCATCATCTTCAAATTCCTCATGGTTTAGCCACTATAGGTGCCCGAAAGTGAAGATTTAGTTAGAAAAAATCAGTTCAGTGTCCAATTTGGCCAAAAATTGTAAACCAATATTGTGGGATCACCCCTTGAGAACTAAAGACATAATCGAACCTCTACCCATGCTTGAACCTCTACCACCTAAAGACAACAATGTTGAACCTAAAGCCCCTCCAACAAACCAAGACCCATCCATGAACAATCCCTTACCTATTTCCTAGAAGAGACCTAGAGAAAACAAAACAAGTCCTAATCCACCTCTTAAGAAAATTTATAAAGCCAAAGAGAAAGTGGTTGAACAACCTTCCATGGTTTCTTCTATTCTTCCTTCACAAAAAGAAAATGAACCTATGGTTGACAAACCTGCTCCTACACAAACACAACTTGAAATGTAACACTTCACCGTGTGAACCCCAAAGGACAACAAACATCGCACTAATAATTTTATTTTTTTTGAAAGGAAAACATTGCATACAATGAATAAGTACATACATTACATGGAAGCAATTATGCAATTACAAAGTCATTCACATCCTCTTGGGTACACAAAACAGTCATTATGAGTCATAAACTTTTATCAAACAAAAGTGAATGAACAACCAAGATTACACAATGATGACATACAATTATTAATGATCAAAAGAGTGGAAAATAATACATCATTTTATTGCAATTCAATTTACAGTTCAATAGTATAATTGTGGAACATATTTCCATAGATACAACACATCATGGGCACAACAATACATTACATAATGCTTCCCTTATATCAATGGGAAGAGTACATCAAGTACAAGAATGATACATTAATGAAGAATAAGGTACAAAATGAGGAGTAGTCTTCAACCAAGTGAAGCTATGGAACTCTGCATCTGTTTATGCATCATGAAAACATCCTGGGAACCCAATGGGGTGCATGGCACATTCCACCCAACCGTGTGGACCTGAAGGCCCACCCCCCATGCTAGGAGATGACAAGAAATGACCCATGACCAAGAAAGACAAGCAGAACTATCACAAGACCCAACCACAAGATCAACCAAAAACATATCATACAACACTCTCAAAAACCGCTTACAAGGTGACTTCTTCCCAAAGCATACAAAGGAAAGCAAGGGATTTCATGACACCAATATTCATTTACGCTCAACTGGAGGGTACGTAAATACTTGGGTTCCCCAACCATCTCAAATTATGACTACCGGGAAGACAAAGCATAAAGTCTCCTTAGTTATAATTTAACACAAAAGGAAGACTTATATCATGGAACCACAAAACGATTATATAACTTCCATAACTCACGAAATAACAAGTGATAAAAAAGGGAAGCAATATCATAACGGGACCTTCAAACTAAAACAAGATAGCATAATCAATTTAATGCAACATCAAACACAATTACCAACAGTAAATGATCCATTAGAGCATCCAAGGGAAATCTCAATATCCTCCTTACATGATATCCAAACAATTACACTTTGGCTAATAACCACTTAATACAGACCAAACACAAAACAAAACCAAGCTTTTAATTTAACACAAATGTTCACTCTAACTACCTCCATGAAGGACTCTCAACTAGCTCACAACTTCACCCACATTCAACAATCAATTCTAATGTGTACATGATTAAATAAGTCATGTCAATTCATTGAGTCCTCATAAATGATTCTTTAAAATATTAATAAATGAATAATGTTAACTTAATAAATATTTTATTAACTTGATTTAATAATTAGAATGCATTCACCTTTTAATTAACTTCACTAAATTTACTAATATTTTCTATCTTTATTAATGGACACGTGAATATATTTAGTGGATAAACCCGAAAGAATAATAAACAATCATATATATTCTATCTATTATTTCACTAAGAAGTAATTTAAAATAATTAAGGAAATAATCAGAGCACATTTTGTTGATATCCCACTAAACATTTTAAAACATTCAAATAATCTTTTAAGTTTTAGTAAGGATCAATAGTAGTAAGTTTCAAAGAATATTTGAACCCTCATTACATTTCTCTAAACATTATTAATAAGATGATTATTGATTAGACTATTGCCCTTTAGTCCTAAGAATATGGTAACTCATTGTTATTTGATTTATTTATTTGCCTATAATTATTTATTTATTTGATTAACTATCCATTTCTACACAAATTAAAAAGTATATGCATATCCTCTATATGCATATATATATAAAGTCTATTTTCTTTAGGTATTAATTTGTTGTATAATAATAATAACAATCACTTACATCTTAATGCTTTATTTTCTATATATTTTATTTTAATCCATAACAAGGGAGTCCTTTCCCTCAAAGGAAATAAAGTAATTATATTTCTTTATTAATCTTTTCCTTATCATAATCTTATCCTAATTAATATACCCATATTAAAAGATGGAGGGGAATATATTCTACATTCCTTTAGTTAAGGAATCTTAAACATAAAGCATACGTGGGATCTCCCTTAAGCTAGAATTGGGAACTATGAGTACTACTAAGGAAGCTTATTGTATAACTAATCAAATACTAGCACTAAACCACTTTACAAACCCTTATAATATTTTATTTATTTCATTAATAAAATCATAGACGACGAATTTAGTGGGTTTACTTTAGACATTTTAAGAAATGGAAGACTAAGTCATATGATTATAATTTTATTTTATTCATGTGTTTTAAGTCATGAATTCACTTACTTAGGAGAGTTAGAAGGCTATGTCTTATAGATTTATCTATCCTTCATAGTTCCCACTATTCTTCTCTCATGTCTTTTAATTTGTTTAAAAACACACCAACCTAAGCTCCTCAGGTGACTCCAACTACTATTTACCATTTCTAGTTTCTTTTTATTTCTTTGTGAAACGTGGAAGCTATTTAACATTGTTAGTTTCTTTTTATTTCTTTGTGAAACGTGGAAGGAATGTGAAGAGCTCCGCTAGCATTTAGGGAAACAAATATTTTGTTTACAAAGTATGTTTTGAAGTTTAGAATCTTGGCTGTAATTTTATTGTTTTCAATGAAAAACATACTCTACAGCCCTCATCGAAACCTTAATTTGGAAGCTCCAGCAAGAAAGAGTTTGGGGGAAACCTCAACACCATAGCGGCAAGGAGGACGCAAGAATAGGTGTGTGATCTGTTTAACAAAATGACTCAGAAAGTGTGAAAGAACAGAAAAGGCACGTGAACCGTTTGACACAATGCCTCATCATGATCATCCCACAAAAAGTAAAAAGGACGACACAAAATGCACCATTCAGTTTTTTTTTGAGAAGGCTGGAAAACTTCACGTAAATGCAATTGGCATGATTAAAGCAACAGATCATTTAAACCTTTAAACTTCCTATGATGTTCAAGTGCTGCGGCTAAGACAGGCTGACAAAATTGTGAAGGCTAGAATGGGTTTTCATGTACCACTTGGGTTTAAGAATTTGTAGTTGCAGATTGGTAACTCCCAAAACATAGAATTATTCATCGCTCCTTGCTGACACTATGGTTGTTAAGGATAAAGGGCCTGAAAATGTGACTGAGTTAGCTCCAAAGTATATACTGATGTTGCATACTCATGTAACGATGATGATGAAGATGAGGAAGTAAAACAAAAAAACCAAAGCCGAGGTAAATGGAGGAGAATCGGGTGTCTCCAAGGCAACCTTTCGATCTAAAAACTAGGAGATTACTATAGAGGATCAGCACTGACCATACCAAGCATAGCTTGCATGGCAAAAGAATGAGGAGACTGCAAGAAGATTGGCTGCAGGGGAGCATTGGTACAGGAGATGGACATGGCTCTTCCTATCCATCCACTGAGATGGTTTCCTACAAAAATTGGGAGGATATCCCCGTTTCTGGAGAGCTCACGATTCAGGCACTGCGGCTGAGACTGAATGACAAGGGAAAACAACAAAATTATTTAAACCTCTACAACATTCTAATTTCAAGTACTGCAGGTATGACAAGTGGCAAAAGGAATCAGGAAGGCTATTTACACCCCTACAATCTTCTATGTTCAAGTGTTGCTGCTGTGACAGGTTGCCAGAAGGCTGTCCATGGTTGTAGGGTGTGCACCAAATGGATTGTTAAAAAGGCTTTAAAAACCTTCAAGTAAATGCACTCTGCAGGTGAAAAGCTAAATTCCACAGCCTTCACTGGGATCCTCACTGACTACAAAAGTAATTATGGTGCTGCTGGTCGCTTCAACATGGCGTTAGTTAAGGTAAGCCAGAGCCACAGGATTTTGTGTTGCCATACAGGGGTTGAGACAGGTTCAATCAAAATTGGGAGATCTTGAGAGTTCTCTCTTCAAATTTAGGAGAGGATAGGGAAGCGCGTTAGTTAGATTCGATGGGAAGGCTTTTGAGACTTTCAAGCAAATGCAATTGGTGGGAATAAGGACAAATCCCCAGTCGTATCCAAAATCCTCCCTTCCTCAAAATGGGAGCCTTAGAACCGGGTTTGGACATTCAGATATTAAAGTTAGAAATGCTCTGGCAGACATGTAAGAAAAATGTGGAATACAGAATGGCACATTACTGTTTGACAGAGTGTCGCAAGGAGATGACATCTCTTGGAATGTATGATAAACACAAAAATGAATTTAGCAAGGGAGCTCTCAAAATCATCGAAGTAATGAGCACGCAAGAGAACAATCTAACACTGTAAACTTTGCTTGTGTTCTAATTGCAGAAAGTTACGTATATCAAAATCGCCAAGGCTAAAGCTATGAAATGATGCAAGCTCTTTGAGACGGAAATAGATCACTTATGCAGTGTCGGAGAAATGGCTTAAAATCAGGCGAAACTACTCAAGGAAACAGATAAGGATTTACAATTATTTCATAAATATAAAAACAACCATAAATAAATGGTGAGTGACTTACCTCAAAATTCTGCATACAGTGTATTGTGCAATCGATACTGAAAGAGTAAATGGGCATAATTTTGCAGATGTAACTGTTGTAATCCATTGGTAGACAAGTATATGCCCAAAGGAAGAAAGCAGTGACAATGCCCCCATCTCCCTGCCAAAGCCCAGTCTTTTCCATAAAATCCACCTAGCATATGATGCAAACCGTTGATGCCCATGTACCACGTAAAGGCATGCATAAAGTGGATGCCAAGACCAGGCACGTGGAGAGCATGAGAGAACGTTTGAAGCAAAGTGGAGATAAAGGTAAGGACAGGTGTAAGTCTTATAAGATGCTTTTCTATTTATTATATAATTTAAATTACTTCTCATCAAAATTGAATCATAGAGTTCTCATTAATAATTAAACAAAATAAATATAATTTATTAAAATTGATTAATGGTACAACTAATAATCTAAAGACAATTTATCATAATCATTAATTAATTTAAATCTTATTATTTTGATAATAATTTATTAGCTTTAATTATGTAATTATTAATAATTTGGAGGGCTCACTTGAATATTTAATCTCACAATTTTAATTTAATAAATAATAATCAATATCACCATACAACACCTTTTCAAACATATTATATTTAAATATTAGTTAAAATTACTATGTAGATCAATTTTAACTTAATTAAATCGATTAAACGAGGTTAATCAAAATATTAGCGTTATCACATAATCCAACAACACACAAAACAATGAAACCACCTATAACCACTTACTCAAATATCTAGAAGGACCGGTTCAGAGGGGCGCTACATGAAAACCATAACAAAAGAAAGCACAATGCTAGAAAGAGTAGGCATAGGCATCGCGCTATTGCTCAAAATATGAGTGACGAGAACAACATTGAAAATAAAAACCTGAACTTGAAAAAAGCAATAAACGATGAGCCTCCTCTCTTACCAGAGCTGGTAAATTCTACGTCTCCAACAAAAAAAGGACCAGAACCTTCTATGGATATTATTATTCATCCTCCTATTGTGGTTAACTTGGATGATAATGAGGAAATAACTAAAATTGATGAGGAAGTGCATAATGAGTTTAATTTATTTTTTTTCCTCTTCCATGAGCCTAAATGAAAACAACCGATGAGTGATTCACCACATGTTGAACCTGGTAATTCTTCTAGTACAACAATTGATGTTGTTCCTCTTGCTAGTGATCTGCATTTTGCATATACTGAACAAGATTGGGATGCGGATGACCTACTAGATGGTTGACTAGCATGTGCTTTACTAGTCTTTTTTCTTTTTTCCTTATTGCTTCATTTTTGCTTTTTCTTGCATGTGTGTAATGTGATCCCTCGTGATGTTTTGTTTGATGTTTCCTCTCTATATGTGCACTCCTCTATTTGTACCTTCATTCTTCTATATGTCATAATTTTTTCACCTTTTCTTTGGTCTTTACCTTTCATTTTCGTTATCTTTCCTTTCTTTTCATTTTTGTCTTATTTTTTTCCTTTTGGTGACGACGCAAGGTGTCAAGACACCCTATGTCTCTTCCATGTTGACCCAAAATATTTTTCATTGTCTTTTCTTTTAATTTTAATTTTTGTATTGTGTTTTTTTTGGGGATGACGCAAGGCTTGAGATACCCTATGTCTCCTCCATGTTTACCCAAAATATTTTTTATTATCTTCGCTTTTCATTTTCATTTTTGTCTTGTGTTTTCCTTTTGGGGATGATGCAAGGCATCAAGACATTCATGTTTCTTCCATTTTGACCCAAAAAAATTTTCAAATTTTTTCACTCTTTTTGTCTCATCCTTCTAGTTCTATGTGTATTTGGGGAATGATGACAATTCTGAGCTCTCTAATATCATTGCAACAAAGAAAAATATTGACCCTGAATCCATAGATCCCTTATGTGTTTCTGGGGAGGAAACCCTTTCTTTTCCTTTTCATTTTTCGCTACTTTATAGTAATTTCTCACAACATGGAGTTAGGAATTTCTTCAAACTGGGGGCATACATTTTCATTTGCATCTTTCATGTTCCTTGATGTGATTTTCTTGCTTCATGTGATGTGTTTTTCCTCTTTGTGGTGACATTGGGAGTAATTTCCTTCAAGAGCTTGATCTATCTTAGCATATTACATTCCTCTTAGTGGTGATGTGATGCACTGCATTCCCTAAGTTGTGAATCTTTTATCCTTTGATTGGTCCTCTGTTGGAGACATTAGGAATGATGTCCCCCGATATTAAGACCTTGCAAGAATTAAGCAAAATCCCTTTGAGCATCCCTCTTTCTTGTTGCATTTTTCTTTTTTTCCTTATTAAAGTCATGGAGGTATGGATTTGATATGGTCCCTTGGAGCTCACCTAGTGAACAACTAGCTTCACTAGCCCTTTGTGAGTGTGCATTTTTTTTCTTATTAAAGTCATGGAGGTATGGCTTTCATATCATCCCCTAGGGCTCACCTAGTGAACAACTAGCTTCACTAGCCTTTGTGAGCATGCATTTTTTTTTCTTTATTAAATTCATGGAGGGATGGCTTTGATATGGTCCCCTAGGGCTCACCTAGTGAACAACTAGCTTCACTAGCCCTTGTGAGAGTGCATTTTTGTCCTTATTAGTCATGGAGGTATGGCTTTGATATGGACCTCTTGGGACTCACCTAGTGGACACCTAGCTCCCACTAGCCCTTATGAGTGTGTGTTTTGTTTGCATAGTGGACTATCTGTTCCACTTGTAAACCATTTTTGGACAAACAACCTAGACCTGGTCCACCGCATTGGATGGCTAGTCGAAGCTTGATTTGCTACATTTTTCCTTTTTCTGTTGTCATTTTCCTTTTATTTTTCCTATCTTTGATGGTCTTTGTTTGCGATCTGGTTATGGCTTCATATATCATTTGCATGATTGTTCATTTGTGCCTATGTTGGTTTGCAATAGGATCTTGATCCTAGGGACTTGACCACCCTCTTGATTATTGTCATCCTATCTTACTAACATTTGTACATTTGAACCCCTCTTGATTGTGTGTTGGCTACTTTAGTGTGAGTTTAAAGCAAGTTCATACTCTCACTAGAGTGGGGGATAAATGTAGTGTAGTAAAATGCATACCCTTGCATTTTCACACTTTTTTCAGACTGCCTTGCTTTATTTATCCCTATTTATGTCTTAATTGGTGCTATTTTACATTCATAATCCCTATAAATTATATTTTTTGGGCTAATCCTAACATTCTCCAATACATAAATGATAATTTAAATGATGTCATCAGAGTGTCCCTAATTTTTGGGTCGGGACTAAAATGCCACCTAGGATGTCTTTGTCCCCCAAAGGTCTTGGGACTCTGATTTTGAGAGAAATTTTAAAAAATTTATGGCTATCTATACCCATAAGTTTCCAAAGAATTCCATACCATGAGTACAAGAATCCGCTTTGCATAACATGTTTTCCCATGCTTTAGTTTTTTTTCATCATTTGGTCTCATAGAATTCATGTGGCCCTGAGCATTTGAATGTGTAAACCACATCGGCGTAACATGATGCAGGTCTCACCGATCCATAAAGAATTTTATATTAATGTATGTCTTTTTGTAGTCTATCGGCAAGACATCGAGAATGTCTTACTGATGAGATTTCAGTTGAGGATTCATATCGACATGCTGCAGTTCACAGTCTCAATGACAATGTGATCATATCAGCAAGATAATGTTCATCGAAATAAGTCATATCAAGCTCATTTGTGTCTTACTAATCGAGGCATAAATTGACTATCGGTGAGACAAGAGCCATCAGAGTAACGTCCCATAGCATTCATTCAGTCTTGTTGATAAAGCAATGGTAAATTCCATCATTGTCATTGGGATGAAGTTAGAGAGTCTTGCCGACCCCCTATGTCACATCGATGTGATTACGTTGGTGATGACTTAACAATATGTTCGGAGGGAATATTCATCAGTGAGACAGGCTTTGTTGGAGAGAGCTAGGAAGGTCACATCGGGTGTTTTTCCATCGGCAGGAGAATTGTTATGACTTGGCGCTCAGAATTGATGAAGAAAATAGTCTGAAGGTAATATCTCGAGAAGTCAAGATGTAAGCGGAGGAACATTTTCCCGACTTATGGTGTCATAGCGATAGGTTTGCATCAGCTAGAGTTACTGAGATATTCTTAAGACCAAAGGGATAAAACGTTGGGGAGACTCATAACATTGGTATAACTACTAGACAACTTGGTGATAGAAGCAAAGATACATATAGGCTATCAGTGAGACTCAAAATGTCGGTCAAACTGTAGGACATCAAAACAATGTGTGATATGTGGTAGTTAGAGAGACATTGAACATCGGTATGACTACGTGATGTCATAACGAGTATCTAATGGATGTTAGTAAAAGCCCGAATACAACAGATCATCAAGATTTGAATATGAAAGGATGCATCCTTTCAAATGTTGATGTATAAATGTTCATTTTTTATTGTGAAAAGGAGAATGAGAGAGGGACGCAGATAAAAAGTAAAAAATACAGTAGGATACATAATGATTACAATTTTGAGACTATGATGCATATTTGAAACAGTGGAGATTTCAATTGAATTCATTTGATGTGGTGACATTTTTCTGGTATCAATTGTTTATTGTGTTAATTGAAAGTATTGTTGAAGTTGTCTCCAAGGTTGATGTTTTCTAATTGTTTAAACTGATATATCAAGGATATTTTTCAGTTTATCAGTGCACATTTGTTGTATTTATATGATTGGATTAATTGGTTCTTTCAAGGAAAGATTAAGTCCTTTTAGTCAATCATAGTAATTAGGAAATCTCATTTGGATCACTAAGAAGAACTCAGTAGTCACATCCTTGCATGTTCATACCAGTTATAAACTTAAAATTGTATGCCAAACAATTTGAGTTTCTTCCAGAAAGAATTTATTTATTTTAGATTTTCATTTGACTCCATACACCCAATAAGGCACTAGTATCTACTATATCATTGTTTAATTTCATTAATTTTTACATATGAACACATTAGATTTTTTCCTTGATATTGCTTATACAATTTATACCAAAATAAAACTCATTTTTCCACTCCCATTTGCTAGTGTGGGTAAATTGCTTTAGGAAATGAACAAAGGTCAAGTCTACTTTATTCAAATAGGTATACCCACCTAGGTCTAGCATCAACTAAAGAGAAAAAGGTTCAAATCATTTGGCCTTGTTTGTTACCCTGAAATGTTGTGAGAGCTTGGCAACCTCTCATGGTTCAAACCTTCATTTTTGAGAGCTAACAGATTGGCGACTCTACTGGGGAATTATTGCAGGATATCTAGTTGAAGATCATCATATAGAGTTGTTGAAGAAAGATTCATAGTTTGAGAAGTTTCAGAAAGAGTGATTCCACTGGGGATACAATCAAGAATAATTTCATTTTTCTCACTTTTAACAAAGTGAGTGGCAACTCTGACAAGAATATTGCATCAATTCAACATGAATGGTACAAGATCCCAATACAAAGGAGGTCCTGTTGGAGGTCCTCTTGGCAATAGTAAGTGGACACATAAGGATGATAAGGTCGATAAGGGTAATAAGATAAATGAGGACATGTGCATAATGAAAAAAGATAAAGCATCAAGACCACATTGTGAGACATATGAGCGTTATGATACATGGAGAGATAATTCAAGTGGAGAACCTTATACCCCTGAAGAACAAAGAAATCCTTTTTATAATCCTTAGAAACAGTTGGAATTTGAGGCAAAACTCAAGGCTGAAAGAGTCACGTATCAACAGGAATATGATCAAAGAATGGAGGGTAATCAAAATGAGTGTATTGATCATGTAACTCCTCAAGAAAATTATGAGTTTTCAACTCATGAAGAAATAGAAACACAGTTGGAGTTTCATAAACAAGAAGTAGAAAGAGAAAAAGTTGAACAGGAAAAGATCCAAATGATAAAAGAAATCCAAGACTTCAAATTATAGAAAGCCCAAAGTGATGCTCAGACAACTATTTTTTCAAAGTATATACCACCTCATAGGTAGGGAAATAATAATGCAGGGCCTTCAGACCCATCAAAGGCTTCTCAAAATCATATGGGAAATCAATACAAGCAACCAAACCATCCACCGTATATTGCATCACAACATACAAATGTACAACCACCTCATGGTCAACAATATGTGCCATATCTTCATACACAATACAATAATCCAGTGTACCAGTATCAACACTTGCATAATCCTCCCCCTTAGCAATATACAACAATGATAAAAAAAATGATTTGAAAAGGTTTCAATTATACCCTTACCCTATGGATAGCAGTTGGAGAAGTCTTGTTCCTAAGTTTACAGGGAGCAGTGCAATTATTGTTGAAGATCATTTGAGGAATTTTAATGCTTTTTTCCAAGACTTGGATATATCATATGAAGATTTACATATGAGGTTGTTCCTGATGTCGCTCATCGAAGAAGCTAGGGATTGGTTCAATAGCTTGCCAAAAGCCTCTGTTGATTCTATCCAAGAATTTCATGATTGATTTCTTGAACAATATGGATATTTGTGTGCACCAAATGCCACTTTACATGAATTGAATTAGTACGGATTCAAAAAAATTAGAATGAGTCAATTTATGATTTTAACTGGAGATTCAACAAATTGCAGAATAAGATACCACCTGGGTCAAAGTTGCTAGACTCTTCAGCATTGAGTAATTATTTGAATGCATTTGATCCAAAAATAGGGTATGAATTAAGAAACAGGTTTCCAAGAGATTTAGCTCAAGCCCAAAAGATAGCACTAACCATTGAAAACAACATGAAATCTACTGGGATGATTAGTAAAAGAGATAATCTTAGGGTTCCTCAGCAAGTCAATAATTATCAATACAAATAGGAGAACACATATAGAAGTGAGAGGCCTAGGTTACATGACATGCCTTAAAATACAAATTGGAAGGATGGAAAACCTATAATGGGTAGACCCAAGAACAAAGAAACACCTGATCCATTAAGGAAGAAGGGGGTGTATATGGTCAATAATAATCTCTGGTGTGAAGGTTGTGATGGACCACATTCCCCAAATCACTGTGTTGTAGCCCAAGAAATGCAGGAAGAAGGAATGTTAGCGAGTGACAGTGGAGAGGATCACATAGTGTACTTGACCTCAAATACTTTTCACCCTGCTGAGGAGGAGTATTCATCTTCAAAAGATGAAGGTTGTGAGTACGATGTTTCAAATAAAAGGTGCAATGTCCACATGGCTGAAGAGCAAGTTTTTTCTGATTCTGAAGAAAGTTATGCAGAACAATACTTTGTTGAGGTGCCTACTCAATGCGATATAAGGAAACCCATTAGAGAGGAAATAAAGAGGTTAACCATTACTGCAGTTGAACAAGCAAAGAGCAAGTATTGGTTAAGAAATAGGACAGTGAATGAAAAGAAAGGTGTTCCCAGGGGAATATTTATGAAAGATAGAGAAGTAACACCAATACTTTTGAAGAGAACAGAAAATAAGCAACATGGTAAGAACAAAAAAAGGCTTGTTCAAAAGGAAGAGGATAAAGAGTTACACAGAGAGAAGTAGAAAACTGATCAATTGAATAAAAGGGAAAAGGGGGAAAGCAAAGGAGGAACATTGGAGAAAAAGAAAGTGATTAAGGCGAAAGGTTCTTCTTTTGACTTCTCTTAGGCTTTATCATAGGTAAAAATGTTTGTCCCACTGCTCGAGATGATGAGAATTAAGGAGTATAGGGATAGTGCAATTCAATTGATATCAAGTGGAAATGAGAAAAGTATGAGTTCTGAAAATTAGATGGCCACTGAAACGGTTAACAAGCAAGAGAAGATGATTGTCCCAAAAGTGTGTCTAAATGATGTATTGATAAATTCCCCACAAGTTGAACCTTTTTTCACCACACTGCTTATAAACAACAAACTGTTGAGGAATTGCATGATAGACTCTAGCGTTGCTATGAATATCATGCCAGTTGGAGTTATGAAATAGCTTGGTATGTGGGTGGATATTAATGGAGGGAAGTGTTATGCAATGGATAGCAGGCTTGTTCTTGTAGTAGGTGTTATGAAAGATGTTGAAATTAAATTAGCCGATTATCCTCAGGTGGCCTAAAATATAGATATAACTGTAATCGATACCCCTCCTTAGTTTAGGATTCTTCTATCAAGACAATGGATAGCAACGGTTGGGGGAAATGTCCAATTTGATTTGTCTTATGCAACAATTCTTGTGAATGGCTAGGAAGTTAAGTTGTACAGGGAGCCAAGGATGAACCCAATTGTAGATTGTGTACCTCAAGATCAATTCAATTGTTTTTGTGATATGGATCTTGGAAGTTTTAAGATAGAACCAACCCATCCAAAGTTAGTCAATGGTGATCCAATTGATAAACATGTTGCAAAAAATTGTGATGGTGTGTGGAAAATGTACTTTGATGGAGCATGTAGCCAAGAAGCTACTAGAGCAGGAATAGTGTTTGTTTCACCTGAAGGAGTCACATTTAAATATTCATTTTTTCTAGCATTTGAATGCACAAACAATATAGTAGAGTATGAAGCTTTACTAACAGGATTGAGTATGGCTATAAAACATAAGATCAAGTTGCTAGCCATTCTAGGGGATTTTGAGCTAGTTTTTTCTCAAGTTAAATCAAAATATGTAGAAAAACACAAGAGGTTGAAGCAATACATGAATGTTGTATGTGACACAATTGAGTTGCTTGATGCTTTCTCCATTGAATGGATTGAGAGGTCGAAAAACATAATGGCATACTTTTTAGCCAACATAGCATTGAGAAGAGATGATATCACACTGGTTGGAGTGTCTCAAATTGAGTTCAAAACAAGACCCATTGTGCCTGACAATATATATAGTTGATAGGTTTTTAGTGATGATGTTGGCCTCTTGAAATTTCTTCACTGTATAGATCAATGAAGCTCAAGAAGTTGACTTCAATGCCTTTGTTGAAGAAGTAGATGGAAAGCAGACAATATTTGGGAAAGATGTCTTATAGATTAAAACTAATAAGCTTCCCAAAGGACTAGTAGCATTGGAAAGGGTATATGATGGAAATGAGCGGTCCCTCATGAAACATATACCGGTCAAGAGAGAGGATATTGAAGAAGTCAATTTAGGGACTGAACTGGCACCAAAAAAGGTATACATTAGAAAGAAAATAAGCTCGACAATTTGAAGAATGTTGATTGCACTATTGAGAAAATATAAACATGTGTTTGCATGGTCTTATGAAGATCTCAAATCATAGAGGGAAGATTTGTTTCAACATGAAATCTCATTGAAGTCAGATGCAAAGCCATTTAGGCAAAGACAAAGACCTATCAACCCAACATTGGAACCAAAAATGTAGGAGGAATTGGTAAAGCTTAGAGATGGGGGTATTATCAAACCAATCAGGCATTCAACATGGGTTTCAAACTTGGTTCCTGTGAGGAAGAAGAATGGGGATATTAGATTATGTGTGGACTTCAGAAATCTAAACGTGGCATCTCTCAAGGATAATTATCCTCTACCTAATATAGAGGTTGTACTACATAAAGTAACAGGGTGTGAGTTGTTATCTATGATGGATGGGTTCTCTGGTTGCAACCAGGTCAAAGTCAAAGAATTTGAGCAGTACAAGACAACTTTTACAACCCCATGGGGAACATATGCTTATGTGAAAATTCCATTCGGTCTCACAAATGCAGGTGCAACCTTTCAAAGAGATATGGACGTAGCATTTGCAGACTTGATTAATTCTATCATGGTGGTATATCAAGATGACCTTACTGCTTATTCAAAAAGGGTTGAAGATCATGTAGAACATCTGGAAAAGGTATTTATTAAAGCTTTATAATATGGTATTAGTCTGAACCCTAAAAAATGTCATTTTGCAGTCACAAAAGGTAAAATATTAGGACATATTGTGTCAAAGGAGGGGATTAGAATAGATCCTGAGAGGGTTGAGACCATAGATAAACTTCCTATTCCTAAAACTATCAAGGCCATCCAGTCATTTTTTGGAAAAATCAATTTTGTTGATTTGTGTCTAATTTTGCTGAAATTGTTAAGCCCATATCAAAAATGTTGAGGAAGGGATAAAAGGTAGATTGGACTGCAGATGCATTAGAAGCTTTTATATCAATCAAAAATGCCATCAAGGAAGCTCTTGTCCTTAAGTCTCCAGATTTTTCAAAACCCTTTCAAATATTTTCATTTGCTTCATTGCATACTATAGTTGTTGTCATGTTACAGAAGAATGAGGAAGGCCATGAGCATCCTGTGTATTATTTTAGCAAGTCATTGCAGGGGTCAGAATTGAAATATGATATAATGGGGAAACAAGTGTTTGCATTGGTGAAAGCCATAAAATCTTTTAGACCATATCTTGTTGGAGCCAAAGTGATAGCTTATGTCCCTCATGCAATTGTTAAAGATATTTTGACACAGTCAGAGGTAACTGGAAAGAGATGCAGGTGGATTAATAAAATTCAAGAATTTGATATGGAAATACAAATCACCAAATTAGTAAGAGGTCAAGGTTTGGCCAAGTTAATGGCAGAAACAAATATTGAAGCAAATCAAATTTGTAATGTAGAAGATGAAGGAAATGCAATTGCAAGTATTGAGCATACTCTTTGGTATACAAACATCATGTATTACCTCAGATAAATGAAGTGTCTTGAAGGATTAATTGATAATCAGAGAAGAACCTTGAAGCTGCAAGCGTCCAAATATGTTTTCATGGAAGGTGATTTGTTTTGGAAAAATAGGGATGGGATGTTGTTGCTATGTCTAGATGAGTCACAAGCCAAGCACATTATAAGAGAAATGCATGAAGGGGTGTGTGGAGGCCATTATTCTGCAAAGACAACTGCACAAAAGATTCTTAGGGCATGCTATTATTGGCCAAAATTCTTTAATGATTGTTTTTCATACATAAGATGATGTGAAGCATGTCAGAAGTTCTCAGGGAAAATGAAGTATTGAGGAGCTTTACCACTCAGACCTTTGCAGTTTGAAGCCCCTTTTCATCAGTGGGTAATTTATTTTATTGGGGAGATACAAGAGAAATCAAGTGGAGGACATAAGTGGATCCTGGTAGCTACTGATTACTTCACCAAATGGGTAGAGGCAGTCCCAACCAAGCAAGCAACAAGTAAAGTTGTGATCAATTTTGTAATGGATAACATTCTTACCTAATTTGGTACACCATTACAATTGATTACAGATAATGGGATGTGTTTCAGATATGATGAGTTTAAATATTTTTGTAGTATATATGGTATCATTGTGTCTTATGCAGCTCCTTACCATCCGCAAGCTAATGGTCAAGCAGAGTCTAGCAACAAAAGTTTTATGAAGATCATAAGGAGGATGCTATGTGGGAACAAAAAGGCTTGGGATTCAAAATTGAGGTTGGATGTGTGGGCTGATAGGATAACTATGAAAAAGGAAATTGGAAAATTCCCATTTGAATTGGTATATGGAACACAAGCTAGGATGCCTTTACAAAATTTGTTACTAGTTTACAAATTTATCCTTCAGGAAGATATAGATATTCCAGAACCAATGGAGGAAAGAATGGAACAACTGGTAGAGATTGATGAAGTAAGAAAAGTAGCTCAAAACCAGAATGTGAAATTATAGGCACAAATGAAGTATTTATTTGATAAAAGCGAAAAAGATAGAAAATTTGAAGAAAATGATCTAGTGTTAATGTGGAATGCAAGATGTCAAGAGAAGGGAAAACATGGGAAATTTGAAGCTTTGTGGCTAGGACCCTTTGTTGTTGTTGGCAAGAAAGGTGAAGATTCATATTATTTGCAAAACATGACTGGTGAAGAAAAGGGATTTCCTGTACATGGGAAATTTTTGAAGCATTTATTTTCTTAAAAAGGGAATACAGAGGATTAAGGGTTGCCAGTGCACGGATAACTCTTGAAATTCCTCTCAAAATTTTCTTTTCCATGCACAGTAGTTTCAAAAATAAAAGGAGCAGGAATTTCCAATACATGGACGATCTCGAAATTCCTTCATTTAAAATAAATATTTCCATGTATAGTAGTATAGAGTCATGTTCATTTCCATTTCCATTCATTATATCCTACTCACTGGTCCATAACCTTGAAAGTCTGGTCTGCTCATCCAGATATTTGGATCCTTGTAATGATTTCACAGTCATTCATCCCCAGATAGAGCCACTGTTAGAACTGTAAAATTTTGAAAATTTTATGGCTATTTGTACCCATGTGTTTCCAAAGAAGACCATACCATGAGTACAAGAATCCACTTTGTATAACATGTTTTCCCATGCTTTAGTTTGTTTTCATCATTTGGTCCCATAGAATTCACCTGGGCCTAAGCATTTGAATGTGTAAACCATATCAGTGTAACATGATGCAGGTCTCACCGATCCATAAACCATTTTCTACTAATGTATGTCTTTTTGCAGTCTATCGGCAAGACATTGGGAATGTCTTACCGATGAGATTTTATTTGAGGATTCATATTGGCATGATGCAGTTCACAGTCTCAGCAAAAACGTGATCCTATCGGCAAGATAACATTCATCGGAATAAGTCATATTGAGCTCATTTGTGTCTTACCAATCGAGGCATAAATTGACTGTTGGCAAGACAAGAGCCATCAGAGTAACATCCCAAAGCATTCATTAAGTCTTGCCAATAAAGCAATGGTAGATTCTGTTATTTTCATCAGGATGAAGTCAGGGATTCTTGCCAACCCCCTATGTCACATCGATGGGATTACGTTGGTAATGAATTAACAATATGTTTAGAGGGAATATTCATCGGCGAGATAGGCTTTGTCGGAGAGAGCTAGGAAGGTCACACTGGGTGTTTTTCCATTGGTAGGAGAATTGTTATGACTTGGCGATCAAAATTGATGAAGAAAATAGTTTGAAGGTAATATCTCGAGAAGACATGATGTAAGCAGAGGAATGTTTGCCCGACTTATAGTGTCACAGTGATAGGTTTGCATCGGTGAGAGTTATTGAGATATTCTTAAGACCGAAGGGATAAAACGTCAGGGAGACTCATAACATTGGTATAACTAAAAGAAAACTTGGTGATAGAAGTGAAGATATAGATAGGATATCAATGAGATTGAGAACGTTGGTCAAACTATAGGACATCAAAGCGATATGTGATCTGTGGTAGTCAGAGAGACATTGAACATCAGTATGACTACATGATGTGATAGCGGGTATCTAATGGATGCTAGTAAAATCCCAAATACAACAGATCACTGAGATTTGAATACGAAAGGACGCGTCCTTTCAAATAATTATGTATAAATGTTCATTTTCAATTGTGAAAAGGAGAATGAGAGAGGGAAGCAGATAGCGAGTAAAAAATATAGTAGGATACAAAATGTTTACAATTTTGAGACTATGATGCATATTTGAAATAGTGGAGATTTCAATTGAATTCATTTGATGTGGTGACATTTTTCTGGTATCAATTGTTTGTTGTGTTAATTGAAAGTATTGTTGAAGTTGTCTCCAAGGTTGATGTTTTCTAATGTTTTAAACTGATATATTAAGGATATTTTTTAGTTTATTAGTGCACATTTTTTGTATCTGTATGATTGGATTAATTGGTTCTTTCAAGGAAAGATTAAGTTCCTTTAGTCAGTCATAGTAATTAGTAAATCTAATTTGGATCATTAAGAATAACTTAGTAGTCACATCCTTGCATGTTTATACCAGTTATAAACTTAAAATTGTATGCCAAACAATTTGAGTATCTGCCAGAAAGAAGTTATTCATTTCATATTTTCATTTGACTCCATACACACAATAAGGCACTAGTCTCTACTATATCATTGTTTAATTTCATTCATTTTTACATATGAACACATTATATTTTTTCCTTGATATTTCTTATACAATTTATACCAAAATAAAACTCATTTATCCACTCCCATTTTCTAGTGTGGGTAAATTGCTTTAGGAAATGAACAAAGGTCGAGTCTGCTTTATTCAAATAGGTATACCCACCTAGGTCTAGCAACACCTAAAGAGAAGAAGGTTCAAATCATTTGTCCTTTTCTATTACTCTGAAACGTTGTGAGAGCTTGGCAACCTCTCGTGGTTCAAACCTGCATTTTTGAGAGCTAACACACCTGAATCGGTCTCGTTTTCAAGTCTGTGCCTTGAGATTTGAGCCTTGGGAGTAAGAGGCCACCTAGGGTGTCTTAGTCCTCCTTGGCTTATTTTTGGGATTTAATTTCAAATTATGGCAGGATTTAGCCTCCTTTATTTAATGAATTAATATGTCAGGTTGGTGTTATGTAATTTCAGGATATTAAGCATAGATAAGTATAAATACAAGGTTCCTTCACTCAATTTTCAGAAAAAGTATTCAAGTATTCATTCCTAAGGAAATTTTATCCATTCAAGAGCAACTCTTCAAGCATTTGGAGCCATCATCAAGATTTAAGCATCATATCAAAGATATTCTTGCATCATGTGTTGTTGTGCTAACATTTGTGATGTAGGGTTTTCATTCAAGTGAGAAATTCAAGTCCATATCCATCATGCATTCATTTGATTCAAGATCCATATCCATTACAAAATTTACAAGGGTTTGGTGAGTTGTAGCATTGCATGTTGTTCATTCACCATTTCCTTCATTATTCTATTTCATTTTAAGGTTTAATTACCAACAAGGGGTTTGACCAAGGCAAACCCCAATTCACTAACAAACAACAAGTTTTTCCCCTCTTGCATATTTGTTAAATTACATATTTAGGTTAAAGAATTGAAGATAATTTAGAGTGAAAAATTGCAAAGTTGCAAAGTTGCATGATAAAGTTATTATCTTCACAGAAACTCACCTATAGGCCGAATCCAAAAGTTTCAAAACCTGAGATCAAAGGAAATGAAAGTGCATACCTTGGAGCTCAGGACCACATTCAATTTTTTTAGAAATTTAGAGTGGGACTAATACGCCACCTTGGGAATCTTAGTCCTCCTAGACATATTTTGTAGAGATTCCTTTAGATCCTGATCCAACATCTAAGATTCCACATCTTTCCTAAAAAATTTCAGCAGGACTAAGACAACAATAAAGGTGTATTTTTCCTTCCTAGGATTTCTAGATAGATTATTTGCATTTCTAGAATCCTCACAACATTTCCAGACTTCCTAGGTGCACACATATTATCTCCCTATTGCACATTTTCAATATTTGCATCTCTCATTTAGCTTGCATAACAAGGTTTTGTAGGTGTAGCATAGAACAAAGTGCACCTTGCTTGATTCAGGAATAATTAACGATACATTCGACTTAATGTCACCTTGGTCTAGTGTTGTGAGGTGCTTTACACATCCACATTAGGTCTTGGGCCCTTGCAAATTGAATAAAATGCATGTCTTATAAGTTTTTTCTAAAGTGTTGTAAATGACTTTTGTTGAGAATTGTGACTCAAATTACTAGCTTGGTCACTTCCCGGAGTGCTTATATTTTCCTCCTTTGTCGACCTATCACCCAAAACTTGAACCTTGAAACATTGTTGCAGAGTTCTAGACGTTTGAACCCAGGCGACAGTGTGTTGTTCACGAGATCACTAACTGTTCTAATCTTGGAACCTTGTCACAGAGTTTGGAAGTTTTTTAACTTTCCGATTGGACGATCTCCTTTGTTGATGTCATGGCTTTCGGGAACTTTGTAACCTCTATCGTGAGGTTTGGAAGTTGGAGCTTTGGGTGATAGGGTGATTCCCTTATCAGCGAGTCATGGGTTCTAGGAACTTCGTAATCTCCGTCATGAGGTTCTAAAGTTTGGTTCTCCAGCTATTGAATGACTTGGATGTCAATGGATGGTGACATTAGTTGTACAGAAATGACATGGATGTTGTTTGGATGGTGGGGACCATTTGGGAATTGATAGGTTGGTGGATCATGGTGATGGCCAATGGGTGGCGATGACATGGAGAACATATGGCATGTGGGCCCATGTTCTTGAGGGTTAACTCAGTGACTTTTGGTGAACCCCAAGATCGATGGTGGATATTTGTTTGACTACCTATCTAACGAACAACATTTGATGATGGTGTATGGTGAGAGGTGAAACCCTAAAGGGTGCGGTAGTTGAACAGTCGATTGGAGATAGAGGAAAATGACTAACGGGCATCGGTTGTGACTCTATCTGCGAAGTCACTGAGGGAGCCTGTTGTCTCTTGCAGAAGCTCTATCTAAGCAAAGGTCGACCCTGGTTAAGCTGAGCTATAGGCCGAAAGGCCAGATGTGGTGAAGGCTAGGGAGATCTCTCTTAGAGCTTGATGCTTGGAGCAGAGATTGGCGACGACTGTGAGCGGTGGTAATAAGGAGGTGTGGCTATTGGGTGCAAGGTTGAAGGACCGAGTACTGGTTGTGGCTACCAGGAAGAGACCGAGATGATGCATAGAGGTCGAGAGGCTAGATGCAAGTAGAGAGGCTGAGATGTTGGGAATGAACTAGCTGAGAACCTGTGTGTATTCTGAGTGGTTGTGACGTCATGGTAGAGATGGATCTTACAAAAGGTGAAGGCTAAGTGACTATACGACAGAGAGACCGAGAGGCCGGTGGTCAATTTTTGAGTCTATGTAGCCATGAGGTGTCTCCTGTTGAGAGAGATGGTCACAAGGGGTTATGTTGTCGGATATTCTCCAGAATGGAACAAGATGTAAAAATTTTAAAGGTTGTGAGCTTGATATTGTATTGTAACTATTTTTGTTGCTGAATAATACAATGGTGATCTGGGCTTTTGGAGTGTGGGGTTTTTCCCCACGTATATTTGTGTGTTCATATCTTCTGTCTCATCTTTCATGGTTGCTGATTCTGCGTGTTTGAATATTTTATTGGTGTTGTTGAAACTGACTTGCATGAGTTTATCTCAAAAGGGAAAATGTGGGAAATGAACTGTTCTTGTTTCTGCCTTGTGGCATAGTAGTAGTTTCTTTGGGGAAATCTGATGAAAATAAAATTACCAAAGGCACTGTTGTTCTTAGATGTTTCTTTTTGAGATGAACCTTGTTTTTCCCAACAAGTGGTATAAGAGCGGTGTGACTGCAAGAAGAATGGAGTCTAGGACTCATTGATACCAACAAGTGGTATTAGAGCCTTCTTCAGGGATGTCTTTTTCTTCCTAGTGTGTTGTTGTTCTGGGTATTCCTTCTGTGAAGATTTCTTAGTGTCAGGTTTGAGGAAATCTGGAGGAGTCGGCTGATGGTTTGATCCTTTGATGAGTGGAAGCTCTTGATTTTCTATTTAATTTTCTAAGACAACATGTAGCATGGAAGATGGTGAAGATGGAGAAATTCTATTTGATCATATTGTAATGTTGTGGTCTGAGGCTCCTGTTTGGCAGCGAATGATCCTGATGAAAGGGGTGAAATATTTTGCTTAGTGGTTGTTTTGCAGCAAAGCTTTCATATTGGGTGTCTACGTGAGAGGCTCCCTGATGATATGGAGAAGTTTTGGTTTTTGTTCAATCATGGAGTGATGTGCTTATGTTGGGTGTTTCAACTTGGTATTGAAGGCATTGTTCTTTGTACCCCGATTGCATGAAGGCTATGGAGTTGGTCATTGGATGACCTAGTAGCTTCTGTAATAGCATGTCTCTCAGATGCATGTGCATGTTGGTGGTTCTAGAGTTAGCTTGAAATGGGTTTGAAGTTATTGAACTATTGTTTGTACTTGCATGGCTCTATGGTTTTACAGCTTTTACATACTCAAGCAAAAACTTGCGGTTATGTGGAGCTACTTTTAAGCTATTTTGTAGACCCTAGTTTTTGGGTGTGACTAGATGATATAGTTGCAGTTCGGCATGGTGTGAGGTCTTCTCTACATGGGAGTGTTGGTACACGATTAGTCACTCAAAATTCTTGTGGTGGTGCTAGTGGGTTTCTTAACTATGGTGCTCATTGTGGACTTGATTGGAAAATTGGATCTGAGCTTGATCTGGTGTTTGAGTCATATGGTCTATGTTGTTGTTCTCTTTGAGATCTTAGTTTGTTTTTTCCAATGTGATGATGGTTTTTCACATTTTTTGTGATTGATCTACAAGTTTTGCAGCTTGTGGATTAGCTAGCCATTGGCTGTAGTGAGATAACTCAGAAGTGGACTGTCTATATCCATGAGGTTGATTTAGTGTTGGTGTAGACTTGTTAGCTGGCCTTGTCTATGGTTACTTGTGCATTGGTGAGGTTGCTTTGAGATGAGAGGATGGATGGTATTGAGTACCTAAATAGTCGGTTATGGGAAGCTATAGGATGTGTATCACGATGTCACAGATATCTTGGATACACTACCTTGTGTAAGCTTGTGATAGTGATGGTTTGGTCTGCTTGGTCTGGAGATCTTGGTTTGGGCATTGTTGTCAGATGGACATGTTGCTATTGTGGACCTGGAGGATTTTTACTTTAGCATATGTTTGGTCATGATGCTTGGAGAGCTCGGTGGCATGATTCAGTGGGAGCTTTAGCAGTGACTGTGGATTCATCATGTGGTGGTGAATGATCTTCTTTAGTGTTACAGATGTTACTAGGATGGACTCTTTGATCCTATTTTCACAGAAGGGTTATTTTTCATTTTGCATACTCTTGATTGTGCATTAGAATTTTTGCATGATGCATTTCTCTTGAGACCATTGTATGTTCACTTGGAACATGGGATCTCCTAAGAGGGATGTGTAGATCATGATGTCATGATAAGTTCCTGGTTTTGATGATTGGAGCTTTTACAATGGTCTAGTGATTCTTTGTGTATTGGGTGCATTGGTCATATGCTTGAGAACTTCGTGATGGTGCAATGTTGCATTTGGAGTTTAGCATGAGATGATTAGTTGTAGGTTCTCATGGATACATGGAGAATAAGGTGACATAGTGGTTGGTAAACTTGTTATATGCCTTTATATTTTAGTTTGGTGTTACCCATGTAGTGGGAGTTCCTATTTGTGGTTTGTCCTCTTCGACTGGTTGTCATGTAGAGGTTATTTCTGTGGTTGATGGGTTGACTGTGTTGTTGGCATGATTTTATTGATGTTAGTACCTTGGAGGTATGGTGATTGGAAGGATTAGCATGTGTTGTGGGTGCTATTTTTAGTTGCGTGGGTTGATTAGTTGGATGGGAGTAGCTAGTTTTTTTGGTTGTTGTTCTAGCTAATGTTATATCTTGTTTTCTAGAGGATTCCTTCACATTGGTGTTCGAGTCATAGACTTTAAAGATGTTGCTTTTGTATAGCTCATGAGCACAGTGGAGTGGTGGCTGCATTGGTACCTTTTTCATCTATTGGATCTGATGCTTGTGTTCTTGAGACTAGTGCATATACGCCTTGGCTCGTTCCTTTTCCTGTGGTGGACGATTGGGACTATTGCCTAAGTTGGTGGAAATCTTGGATGTCATTGCAAGTGTCTTGGTTGGAGCACAAAAGCATTGTCTAAGATTCTTGTGTTTGCATTGGAAGGAGCAAGTAAGTTCTTCATCAAGTGGGAGAATTTTGAGAATTGTTACTCAAATTACTGGCTTGGTCACTTCTTGGAGTGCTTATCTTTTCCTCCTTTGTCGGCCTATCACCCAAAACTTGAACTTTGAAACCTTGTTGCGGGGTTCTAGAAGTTTGAAGCTGGGTGACAGTGTGTTGGTCGCGGGATCACTGACTGTTCTAACCTTGGAACCTTGTCGCAGAGTTTGGAAGTTGTTTAACTTCCCTACTGGCATTTGTTGATGTCATGGATTTCAAAAACTTTGTAACCTCTGTCTTGAGGTTTGGAAGTTGGAGCTTTGGGCGATAGGGCGATTCCCTTATCGACAAGCTGCAGGTTTTGTGAACTTTGTAACCTTCGTCATGAGGTTTTGAAGTTCAGTTCTCTAGTGATTGAATGACTTGGATGTCGATGGATGGTGGGACTTATCTGGACATAGATGGTGACATCAATTGTATGAAAATGACATGGATGTTGCGTGGATGATGGGACCACTTGGGAACCGATAGGTTGGTGGATCATGGTGATGGTCAACAAGTGGCGATGACATGGAGGATAGATGGCATGTGGGCCCATGTGCTTGAGGGTTGATTTAGTGACTTTTGGTGAACCCTAATATTGACAGTGGAGATTCGTTTGACTTCTTATCTGATGACCAACATTTGATGATGGTGTATAGCTCCAAGTGAAACCCTAAAGGGTGCAGTAGTTGAACTATCGGTTGGAGATAGCAGAAAATGACTAAGGGGAATCAGTTGTGACTCTCTCTACGAAGTCACTAGGGGAGCTTGTTGTCTCTTGCAGAAGCTCTATCTGAGCAGAGGTTGATCCTGGTTAGGCTGAGCTATAGGCTGAAAGGCTGAATGTTGCTAAGGCTAAGCAGATCTCTCTCAAAGCTCGATGCTTGGAGCAGAGAGTGGCGGCGATTGTGAGCAGTGGTAACTAGAAGATGTTGTTGTTGGGTACGATGCCGAAGGGCCAAGTACTAGCCCTAGCTACCAGGAAGAGACTGAGATGATGCACAGAGGCTTTGAGGCTATGTGGAGGTCGAGTGGTTACGTTTCAAACAAGCCAAGGAGGTTGAGATGTTGGATGCAAGCTGAGAGGCCGAGATGTTGGGCGTGAACTAGCTAAGAAACTAGGTGTATGCCAAGTGCTTGTGATGCCATGGGAGAGACAGATCTAGCAAAAGGTGAAGGATAAGTGACTATGCAATGGAGAGTCCAAGAGGCCGGTGGTTGAGTTGTGAGGCTATGTAGCCATGAGGTGTCTCTTGCTGAGAGAGGTGGTTGCAAGGGGTTATGTTGTCAGATATTCTCTAGAATGGAACAAGATGTAAAATCTATAAATGTCATGAGCCTAATATTGTATTGTAACTATTTTTTTTGTTGAATAATACAATGGTGATCTGGGCTTTTGGAGTGTGGGGTTTTTTACCTGAAAGGGTTTTCCCCATGTATATCTATGTGTTCATATCTTCTGCCTCATCTTTCATCCCTATTGATTATGTGTGTTTGAATCTATTATTGGTGTTGTTGAAACTGATTCGCATGAGTTTCTCTCAAAAGGATCAATGTGGAAAATGAATTGTTCCTGTTTCTACCTTGTGGCATAGTAGTAGTGTCTTTGAGGCAATCTAATGAAAATAAAATTACCAAAGGCACTGTTGTTCTTAGATGTTTCTTTTAGAGATGACCCATGTTTTTCCCAACAACTTTCACACTTATCTAGACTTTTATTAAGCGTTTAAGTCTAATGGACCTATATTTCCCTTAATTCAATGTTGTAAAATATATTTAATTGTATTTTCACATTAATCTAGAAGTCTTGTAAATTAAACTTGGTTTTAATCTATGTTGTAATGTGTTTTACACATTCACATTGGATCTTGTTCCTTTCTAGGCTATGTGAGACTCATTTTAATGTTGTAGAGTGTATTTAATCACACTTTCACATTGAAATTTGTGTCCCTAGCACTAATCACCCTTTATAGCATCATTATTAGGCCCCTATGACTCCATATTGTGCATCTTGAAGCTTATTTTGATCAAAGAATTGATAAAATCAACATAAAACCTAAAAAAAATCACTCCCCAACATCTCACCTAGAAAAAGAGCCCCTGTGGGACCCATTCACCACTGTGGGAAAATGAGTCCCATCCAGGTAGGACCTATTCACCCAGGATGGTGAGTGAGTCCCATTTGAGCTATTCTTCAGGGTTTAAGTGAGAAAAAATAGGTTTTAAGTTTAATTTTCTTCAATGTCAGCCTTGGGGATCAAATTAATGGTCATTTGAGTGGATTTCCTATATAAGAAAACTTCTAATCATTATTTCATTCATTCATTATCCATCTGAGGTCAAACAAACTAGGGTTTAGCATTTTAAGTCTTCACAAGGTCATCAAGATAGCAATCAAGATCAATTTTGAGGAATTCAAGGGCAAATTCTTCATTCATTATGGCAGAAATTCAAGATCTATCATCATGGAAATTTTCCAATTCCATTATTTCATGTTCATGCTTCATCTTATTTCTTCATTTGGTTTAATTACCTAAAAGGGGTTTGACCAAGGAAAACTCTCATGCCCTAATATTCAACACTTTTGTTCTATTTCTTTGTGTGATTGTAGATCTAGGTGATTTGAAGGCTTGAAGATCATTGAAGAATAAGTTTCAAACTTGTTGAAGTCATCTCCCTATTGGCAAGGTCAAAATATTCACAAAAAGTCACTTACAGTGTCAAAATTCAAGGTTTTAGATCCAGACACCTAAAGGAACATAAAGAATAGACCAAGATCTTTTGATTCCACTTTCAAGTTTACAAAAAATTCAAAGTGGACTCATTCACCATTTGTAGAAAATGAGTACCATTTTAGGTTTTTTTCAAAGATTTCTACAAATTAGGATACCCATTTTCCCAAAACATGCTCTAGTACAGTTTTCTAGAATCAGCAATTCCAATCTCTACAAGTTTCTAGGTGCACACTTTCTGCTTTACTTTCCTGTTCTATTTTACTTGCATTTCTATTCATCTTTCTAGGTCTTTTCGCATTTCACAATGTTTTTTCAAACATTTTGCATTTCTTAAGTTTTACATTAGTAGTTAATCTCTTTTATCAGTTTTTAGCATTTAGGTCAATCCCCTTTGACAAATTTCAATATCTCTTGCATTGGAATCTCAAGGGTTTGTTATTAAGTGAGCCATTAGGATTTTTGGTACCTCTTTCCTTTTAGGTGCAAAACCCTATAAGTGTAAGGGAGACCCCACATCAAAAATATTTGGTTTAGTAGGTTGAATTCTTATTTGTATTTTCCAAGAATTTTCTTAGTTGTGAACCCTTAAAATATTATAGAACCCCCTCCTAGGTCCTCGTTATTGAGAATTCACTCACCTTACGAGGTTGATAATGTTTAAATGAATAAGACAACTGAGAAGGGGGGAGTGAATTAGTTGTATCTAATCACATTCACCAACGATCTTAAACAATTCCACATGCACTTTAATCTATTATTAAGTATCAGCATGAAGAGAAGATAATAGAAAGCAAACGCAATAAACACCAGATTTATATGGAAAACCCAATAAGGGAAAAACTATGCAGTGAGGATTAACTCACAATATAAGAGTAATTGCAAAACCGTTTACAAAGAGGCTCACTGCCAAAGTGCTCACTACCCAAGATAGGACTCACTGTCTAGATAGGAGTCAATGTACAAATGGGAGGCTCACTTCCTATAGGTAAAGAAAGATAGAAAGAAGAATGTTACACAAAGAACATTATCTCAATGCAATAGAGGATCCACTATAGCAACTTGCACACATCCACGACCTTGATAACAGAATTGCAAACACCATCAGCTCACTACTTTCAAGTGTCTAACACATTGGAGTCCTCGCTGCCTAAGTTTACTTTCACACAATCTCTCACATCTACCTTGATTCTCACACTTGTGGCACACAATCCTTAACATATTGTCTTGTATTTATACCATATTCAATCTTAGAAACTTTCTCCAACTTGGTTGGCTACACACACTTCATTTTACAAATTCAAATTAGGTTATCAACTCAACATTCCCACTATGGATGAGAATGAGAGAAGACCAAATCAACACTAACTTGGACCCAAAACAACATCTTCGATCAATCACATGCTTCCTTAATTAAAACTTATCCTTTGCATGATGTGTAAACACCAGGTCGGCCAAACCTAATGAAAACACCAATGAACTTTGAAGTACACATTTCCATAACAAGAAGATAACATTCAGACCATATAACATACTTCACCATACACTGAAACACATCTTAGATTCCCTTAGATTCATCCACAACTACTGCAACAACCTTCATATAACATAGAACACTTTCTATCAATCCATCCAGACCATATAAACACACATAGTAACTCTAAAACTAGTCTTCTGGAGCACCAAACCAAGAATTTTTTGATAGAACATAGATAATACCATTACAAGCCTTCTTCTAGATCCGCAAGACTTGAAACAAACAAGCAAAGGGCTACACAGTAGATACATTTCTCCCAGTCCACAAACAAGAAACATTGCTAAACCAGTTCACAAAATGATGAACTCATCTTTTACTATACATCAAACTAGAAGCTATAATCTAGGATATATCACCTAAGGATGTCCTTAATCAACACTTTAGATCCTCATAAGCATAGGATCAACATAGAAGAAATGTGGAGCACATACCAGAGAACATTCTGAACACACACACAATTTTGTCCTCACTATTTATTAATTTTCTCAAAAGCACTTGGTAACTCATCATATCAGCACACCTTCAACACCATAAAGATAGATCCATGTGCTCACAACATCTCAACAATATCTCAACTATACATGCACAACCTACAATCACTTGCATCTTTTCTCTACAACAACCTATACTATGTTCACATCAATGACAACACCACCATACTCATTCATACTTGTAACAATTTCCCCCTTTTTCATTGATGGAAACACATGATGTGAAAATCCATCAAAGACAACAATATCCTTTTTCTTTCACTATTCTTTTTCACATGACTCTCTCTCCCCCTTTTGACATCAATGGCAAAGAACAATTTTTTTTTACATAATTCTGATCACTCCCCCTTAGGAGTGCACCCATGACAACACACATATCATACAACAACAATGATAATTCCTACTCTCCTTGGGGAGTAGACCATAGTCATCAGTCCAAAAAAACTTATGAATTTGTAGATCCACTAGAATAATGTACCTCTATATGCATCTAGTTCAAAGGAAGGGTAGTTACCCCCAATTTCTCCTTGAGATACTCAAAAGTATCCTTAGGAAGAGCCTTAGGTAATCTGATCCTTTGTAGGAACATATTCAAGCTTGACTTCATTCTCCAATACCTTCTATATTAAGAAATGATATTTGATAGATATATGCTTTTCCTTGAATGCATTACCAGATTCTTTAAAATGTTTATTACACTTGTATTATCACAAAAGATAGAGATAGGCTCATCACACATCACTCCTATATCCTTCAATGTTTGCTTCATCCATAGTACCTGTGTGTATTAACTTAAGATGTTGCTGCTATGTACTCAGCCTTTGTAGTGGATAAAGAGACTGAATCATGTTTCTTGATTAGCCATGAAACCAACCTACATCCAAGAAAGAATGCACCACCAGTTGTACTCTACTAGAAATCTACACAACCAACCCAATCTGCATCAGTGTAAGAAGTTAAAGTAAAATCAGAATCCTTAGGATACCACAAACCATAATTTGAAGTCCCTTTTGGATATCTGAGTATCATTTTCACAGCTATAACATGTGTTTATTTCGGTTCTTCTTGAAATATGGCAACCAAACATATTGCATGCATGATATATGGTCTACTAGTAGTAAGATATAGCAGTCCACGAATCATAGATCTATATTTTCTCTAATCAACTTTAGGAGATTCATCATCCTTTCTTAGTTTGCATCCAGACACCATAGCAGTACAAATTAGTTTGGAGTCATCCATTCCAAAGTTCTTCAGTAATTCTTTAACATACTTTGATTGTGAAATGAATATGCCCTTATCAGTTTGATTCACTTGAAGTCCAAGGAAGAAATTCAACTCACCAATCATAGACATTTCAAACTCTTTTTTCATCTCCTCTACAAATTTCTTGCACATACCCTCATTTCCTCGAAAGATAATATCATCAACATACACAACCACTATCAAAATTTTGTTTCCTACAACCTTGAAATATAGATTACTATTTGCAAAGCCTATGTTGAACCTTTTATGAGTCAAATACCTATACAACCTTACATACATGATTTGGGAGCCTGTTTAAGTCCATACAATGCCTTTTTCAACTTACAAGCCATGTCATGTTGATCTGATAACTAAAATCCCTCTGGTTGTTCCATGTAGACCTCTTCTTCCAATTCTCCATTCAAGAACGTAGACTTAACATCCATCTGGTATACATTAAAATATTTGTGAGCAAAAAATTCCAAAAACATCCGTATAGCCTCCATTCTTTCCACCAAGGAAAATTTCTCCTCAAAGTTTGTTTCTTTTGTGAGAACCAAAACTAGGGTTTGATCAACTCACTCTTCAAATCACCTCAAGATTGCTCCAAATTGCTCTCCACTTTCTTCTTCATTACATTGAAAAAACCCTAATTTTCTTCGCAAATGATCATGCCTGCAACATTTCTTTCGGTTGCTCTTGCATAAGCTCTTTTTATTCATTCTTTACAACATATCTTCATGCCAACATCTAACACACTAGGTATCCAAAGGGGGGGTTGAATAATTTTCTATTAATGCTCCCCCTAAGACCATGCTAGGTCTAATTGCTAAAGTAATTGTCTACATCAGATGAGGGCACAAACACATTTGATGTCACAGGATCTTCTTTCTTCTAGTCCATATCTTGTTCATTTCTTTTTTAACCTCATTCTTGTCATTTTTCTTTACTAGTTCAATCTTCCTTACCGAATCATATTGTTTTCCTCCTTTACTTCTATATACTCTTGAAATGTGTCTCTAGGGGCTTGTTGCAATTATATCAAACAATTTTATTTTTATTTGTTTGACCTCCATTAATCCTTGATCTGCACTGATTAGCTTTGTGTTCAAAATTATTGCATGCATAGCAGTAGCCAACAAAATATTGATTCATTCTACCTCCTTTAAACCAATTCATCATATGATTTTTGCATTCACTAGCTCTCTGTCCAACTTTCTTACATGCAAAACATTGTCCAGAGAAAGATCTAGCATAGTGGTTTATTCTACTTTTACACTCTATTTCCTTGTAACCAAATTTATTGCAAGAAAAATAAACACCATTGAAAGATGGGTACCTTTGAGCATTTGGTTGTCTGATTAGTGGTCTTCTAGCTAAGTTTCTTGGATTTTTTGTTTGTTTTCCTCTATCTTGATTCTTTTGATTGTCCACTGTGTTTGGGTTTTGAATAGCCTTTGATCTTTCACCTACTTCCAATCCCAAAACACCTTTGTATTTAGCTGGTTTCTATCCTGCAATCAACTCATCGAGCATGGTGGAGCTTTTTTGAACTTATCTTCATGGATTCTTTATTTTTCAGATCTACTCTTAGGTTTACCACTTCTTGTTGAAGTCTTGAACATTCATCAATCTTGCTTTGCACCATTGCATTCAAACAATCTTCAATTCTCTTATTTTCCTCCACTTGTACCTTTAATCCTTTGATTTTCTCATTTTCTTTTTTTAATTGCTCAATTACTTCTCTATGTATTTCTTTGAATTTCTTCAATTGCTCTTTCAATTTCTTCACGCATTCACTTGCCTCATCAGGATTTTCTTTCAAATCTCAATTTTCATTTTCATCCTAGTCGAGATCTTCAAGGGTTGTCTGAAGTTCTTCTTTATCATCCATTTGTTCAATCTTCAAGATCTTCCTCAAGTTGTTAGCCTTCTTTGGAGGAAGCAGGCTCTAATAACAATTGTTGAAATGAACAAGAAAACTTAGAGGGGGTTGAATTAGTTGTATCTAATCACATTCACTGTAGATCTTAAACAATTCCACATCCACTTTAATCTATTATTAAGTATGAGCATGAAGATTAGATAACGTAAAAAAAACACAAGAAACACCAAATTTATGTGGAAAACCCAATAATGGAGAAACCACAGTGAGTATTAACTCACAATATAAGAGTAATTGCAAAATAGTTTACAAAGAGGCTCACTACTAGAGGGCTCACTTCCCAAGATAGGACTCACTGTCTAGATAGGAATCACTATCCAAATGGGAGGATCACTGCCTATAGATAAAGAAAGATAGAAAGAAGAATGTTACATAGAGAACATTATCTCAATGCAACAAAAGATCTGCCACAACAACTGGTACACATCTGCGACCTTGATCAGAGAATTTCAAATAGCATTAGCTCACTATTTTCAGGATTCTAACACATTGAAGTCCTTTTTTCCTAAGCTTACTTTCACACAATCTCTCGCATCTACCTTGATTCTCACACTTTTGGCACACAATCCTTAAAATCTTATCTTGTATTTATACCATCTTCAATCTTAAAAACTTTCTCCAAGGTTGGCTACACACTTCATTTTACAAATTCAAATTAGGTCAACAACTCAACATTCCCTCAGTGGATGATAATGAGAGCGGACTAAACCAACACTTAACCAGGACCCAAAACCACATCTGAGATCAATCACATTCTTCCTTAATTGATACTTATCCTTTGCATGACGTGTAAACACTAGGTCAACCAAACCTAATGAAAACACCAATGAACTTTGAAGTACACACTTCTATAACAAGAAGATAACATGCAAACCACATAGCATTCTTCACCATACAATGGAACACATCTTAGATGCCTTCAGATTCATCTGCAACTACTACAATAACCTTCATACATAGAAAACTTTCCATCAGTCCATCTAGACTGTACAAACACACATAGTAACTCTGGAACTAGTCTTTTGGAGCACCAAACCACAAACAGTTTTGATAGATCAAAGATAACACCATTACAAGCCTTCTTCTAGATTTGCAAGACCTAAAACAAACCAATGGAGGACTTTGGAGTAGATACATTTATCCTAGTTCAGAAACTGGTGAACTCATCTTTCACTCTACAACAAACCAGAAGCTATAATCTAGGATATATCACCCAAGGATGTCCTTAATAAACATTTCATATCTACATAAACATAGGATCAACACATAATAAATTTGGAGCACATACCAGAGCACATTATGAACACACACATAATTTTGTCTTCACTATTTATTAATTTTCTCAAAAGCACTTGGTAACTCATCATATAAGCACACCTGCAACACCATAAAGATAGCTCCATGTACTCCCAACATCTCACCAGTATCTCAACTATACATGCAAAACCTGCACTCACATGCTTCCTTTCTCTTCAACAACCTATACTATATTGACATCAATAAATACATTAATGAAAACACCTCCATACTCATTCATACTTGTAATAGATAGTCAATCCAATTGTAACTCCTAGGGAATTTTTGAGTGATTAGTGGAAAGAAGGGTGATGTCATCTACCCCTATTTCTTATTTTTCACTAGTAAACTAGTGTCAACACTATGAGTGAAAGAGCTAGATAACCCAAGATCCATGATGAGTGTTCTATTGTGAGATGACATGAGTCTCAAACTACGTCTCACTATAGTATTAGCAATAGGGCACCAAGTTGCAAATATCATGCAAGTGACAATCAATGAATGCAAGGTAAATGCAATGAATACAAGATAAATGATACTTTTTAATTCTGATTCAAATGAAATTAAGCTAGATGTAATGAAATGAATGAAATAGAAACTCAGTAAATTGAAACATAGATCTAACAACAACAAACTAAAGCACATAAACAAGTTTTTTTTTTTTAATGTTGTAAAATACAAATTTAGATCTAACATGTGACTAAATTTCCTAGAGAGGCATATGAGTCCTAGTTAGGGTTTTTGAAGGGTTCAAATGTTGAAAAATAGTCAACTCAAAATTCCCAAAAATCAACTAAAGCAACCTATACTGGGACTAAATTTCCCAGAGGGGCGAATGAGTCCCATATTAGGATTTTGACACTAAATTCGAGAAATTATGAGTGAATGTTAAGGTTTCTAGTTCAAGTATGTTGTCTAGACTATGTGTAATTACATATTTTAGATGAAATTCAATGATGTAAGATACAAAAATGCAACCTATATGCACTTTCACTAATGCAATATTTAGAATCCCTAAATGCAAATTAACTGATGCAAGACCTAATGCAAAGTTAATGTAAGCTAGATCTAGGACTATGATGCACTCTAAATCAGAAATAAGGTGTCCAAAGGCTAGGTTAACCAAAAAGAAACCAAAGAAAATATAATTGTGTGCTCCACCTTTTAGGAGATGGAACACACAAGCAAGGGGGAGTCCCTTCCTATTTCACTCTAGTTCATTCAAGGAAACCCTAGTGTTGGTTATTTTTTTAGAGCCAAAATTATTCTTACCACATACCTATGAACTTTCCTGGGATCAATTATCAGTAAGGGTAGGGATTGGCCAACACATAAGCAAAGGTTTCTAGGTATTTACTTCTTCACTTCAGGCTCTGTGAAACCTTGAAGAGTAATCCTAAAAACTATATTTATAGATACTGGTTTCTATAGGTATCAAACACAAGACAAATAGATGACTCTCCTTAAATGTTTAAGAGAAACAATTGATATCCTAAATATTTGGCTTATCTTCATGGCAGTGACTTAACTTAAACAAGAGAAAATTTAATTCATTAAGATTCACAAACACCCAGAAAGAGATTTACAAGAAAGTTGATTATATTTTGTGATCAACTGTTGAATTGGCCACCACCATTGGAGTATAATTACCTTGCTAAACTAGTGCCATATTTTGGGAACAAAGTCAAACCATATACCCACATTATTAGATAACAATCTTGCATTTGACAATACCCCAAGCCTTGAAAATATTTCTTTACAATACTCCCACTAGTCATTTCCACAATTTAATTCTTACTAGCATCCTTATACATGATTTATTTCAAACCCACTATTATGTTCAAGCATTTACATACATTGATTGAATTGATAAGAAAGAATAAAACAACACATCTATTAGAAACCAACATAGACAAATAAGATGACCATTGATTATATTATTCATATTCTATATAACATGTACATAGGAGAGTAACATATAGAAAATTTATATTATTCTACTATATGTATTATCATTATCATTATCAAAACCATATACATATCAACTGACTTTATCACTAGAACATATTACTAGAAATCTAAGTATCCATTTTGTTTATGTGTATAACCCTTTCAAAGAAAACTATCTACTAACCTCCCTATGTAATTAGCCTTGAAATCCCTTTTATAAGACAAGGGAGCAACAAGCATTAGGCTGAATGACACTTACATTTCACTTTCACTCCAAAATGAATTTCACCAGAAAGTTGGAATATTCCCCAATCAGTTACAAAATAATCATTTTTAAGTCAGGGGAGAGAAAAAGAAAAACTCCAAAATACCATTAGTTAGGGAAGACCCACTAGTCTTCAAAAGGTGTCGTTGTTGCAACACAAAAAACATGATATGTTCACACCTAACCGAGAAATGCTACCATAAGCATTGAAGGCATAATAAGAAAAGAACCATATCACAACACACCAACCAAAGAAATCAAGTTAACACAAAGGACCAAAAATCGAGCACCAACTCAGAGAAGGAACGATGTGCTACTTTACCTTGTTAGCAGCAAAGTAGGTATGCCTGCTCGGGGTCCTTATTGAAAGAAAAGTAGCCATCACCACCTCATCCTTAGAATCAACCAAATCAATCATGGCCATGAGATACTAGTGGTAACTTGAATTAGTCTTTTCTTCACTATTAGAAGAATCATCTAAGACTTCAATGGGAGAATGATGATGTCCCATGTAAGGCTAGTGATACTTATTCCTTCTTCCAGCTTCCCTCTCTGACCTGTCAATTTTTTTCTCCTTTCCTTTGGCCAATTCTTCTAAGATAATTCGGCCTCTTAGATGATAAGCACATTTGAGAACACCCCATGTATACTTCTTGATAGCTCTTACTTTTTTCTTTGGAGTCAGAGGGCTTTTAGGCATATCTCATTCACTTTGGGAATAATCATCTTGAGACTCAAGAAGGTTCAGTCTCTTGAACCTGCAGACCAGGATGATGTTCACACTTACCTTACCCATTTCCTTAACAACTTATCAAATTTTTTTAGAATAAAGACACAACCCAACTCAAGAATAACAAGCTTATATTCACACTTAATTTCAGACTCTTAATTCTCATAAACAATCAAATGGTGATAATAAGCAAGAAGGTGATCTTCATTAAATAGAGCAACTGGTGTGTGTCTATATTAATTTTCTAGGAAATATTGTGTGAAGATGTAGGCAAATAATTACCCTGATTTTGAATCTCAGTCATTGATCATACCTTGAAGTGAATCAAAAGATAATCAATCAAGATGATTAATAATGACAAAATTAAACGCATGTGCTTGATACTTCTCCATAATCAAAAAAATTAAGTGAGATAAGAATTGAATTAGTTTGCACATTAATCACACACAAAACATTTAACAAACCCTATTGTGTCATATTTACTCGTTTTCCCATGGTAATTAATTTTCTTGTAATTAATCACAGTAAGATAGTAGGGAGTGATCATCATTTATCTTTAGAATATCGGCCTGTACCCTGCCTTATTTCAATTTCACCTTCCCATGTGTAGTAGCACCTGACAAATTTGACGACCAAAAAAAATATTTCCCAAATTTCACATGCATTCCCAAGAATTAGTTCTAATTTAGTGCTATTTTTATCTTAGAATTGTCTCAGCTAATTTTTCTAGCAAAACCTTATCTTTACTAGAAACCATCTAAGTCCTCAAAATGTTACACATGGGATTTTCCTGCTTTCTCATTGAGAAACATGGGACATGAGTGGGACCTTCATGGGATGGCAGGGAGTGGTCAGGATCAACCCACATCACTTGCCATTGACTTTCGATCTTCTAATCTCAAGAGACATGGACCATCTTCAAAGCCTAGCAGGTCCCATAAAAAGTGACAGATGTCACCTAGCCCGCTAGCCTGTGTGACTATCTCTCCTTAATGCACAAGATGGATGGTCATACGGGGAACGGTCCTGATGAGAACACGTGTTGTGGAGTTTATAATTGATCCTTCTTGAAGATATATACACCACCTATTGGAAACACTAGTCCTATCGCTAGATGTGACATGTGGCCATCGCCTGCTAGCCCATGTGTCTTAACATAATATGAAATGAACCAACACGGGCATGTGGGGAGTGGTCACGATGTGGCCACATTGCTCAATAACTATTGTTGATCTTCTTTAAATGGTGCTAGCTATCTTTACCAAGGATACCTTTCCCACCAATGCACTAGACACATGGTTGAAGCTTGACAGCCCATGCAAATAAAATAATATGAAATAGAAATAAATGGGCGCACGGGGAATGGTGGTGATCAACCGTTGAAAATCAAATGGATAGTGTGAAGACCTAATTCTACACATGCCGAAAAAGTTAATTTTTAAAAGGGGGCCACTGCTAGATCGATGAGAATTTGACCCTTAGGAACAAAGGCTTAAGACTTAAGTCACTAAGTATAAAATCAAGCCCAATCATAGTGAAATTTTGAACAATGAAAAGGAATTTGGTGACCGAAAAACCTACACTCAAGCGGCCAGTGAATACAATGGTTTCGATGGCATAGGTGACAACTTAGACAACCGAGCACAAGGAACATCAGGCCAATACAAAAATATAATGACTAAGGGTTTTCTGCATTCATAGGTTAATTGTGAGGGATTTAAGAAACACAAAACCCTGACACAGTGATGAGGACACAACCCTAATCCAGAATGAGGGTCTAAGCCAAATGATCCATTTTTTAAAAAATGGAATCTATAAATTTTTTTGAGGGGTTCCATCACTTGCTCCAGTTGGGGACACATGCCTCTCATAGGCATGGTGAGATCCTAGAATCATGGGTGAAGTAGAACAAACACAAAAAACAAAACTAAAACAACCAAAAAATATACATAGTTTTTACAGAGGCCAAAAGACCTGAACCGGGAGATCCAATCTCCAGTTTGTCTGAAGCCTTCATCTGAAGTGCCAGTTGTCAATATGCACTTTGCAATTTGACCAGGCTTCAACTTTTCTTGGTGGCCTCAGGCCTCTAAACTTTGGGTTGATACTTTTCTCTATCAAAAACTTTATTTTCCACTATTTGTATCAAGCTAAGGCTTAAAATGTTCTCATGAATTTCCCATCCCCTATTGATGTCCTTGTCACTAAGCCTAGCTAATATGAAATTATCATCTTTACTTACATTCATGTAAGTCTATGAATTGTGATCAATCATTAATTGAAACACGTGATTGATGGAGTATTCTATCTGATTCAACTTGCAACTACACTCCATCCACTACAACAAAATGAACAATTAGCACCTAAAATAACACCAAAATTTAGTGCATTTGAGTCCTTGAATTGGACACTTCTACCAGCACTAAACTACATTTCACTTTGGCACTAGATTTAGTGCCAGATTTAGCGCTGGATTTAGTGCTGAATTTTGTTGCTTCTAATTTGGCTTCTAATTTTTCTTCTAGTTTTGCTTCTGGTGTTGCTTCCAAGTTTGCTTCTAGTTGTTCTTCCAGGTTTACTTCCATTTTTTCTTCAATTTTTGTGTCCAATTTTGCTTCATTTTTTGCATCTTTTGTTGCTTCTAATATGGCTATTATTATTGCATCTTTTGTTGATTCTAAAATTGCTTCCATTATTACTTCTTTGTTTGCTACCTAAATTGTTTTTGTTTTTGCTTCCTAGATAACACCAAGTTTTTCTTCCAAGATTTCTTTTGGTTTGCTTTTAGTTTGGCTTCTATTGTTGCTTCCTTTTTTGCTTCTAAAAATGCTTCTTGTTTTGCTCCCATTTATAAATTTAATATGTTTTATTTCAATTTAATTAGTTAAATATATCATGCCTCTCAAATAACTCATATGATTATAGAGTAAGTAAATTAAATAATATGTTTTATTTAAATTTAATTATTTAAATATATCATGCCTCTTAAATGACTCATATGATTATAGAGTAAGTAATTTAAGGGTATGTGCAAGATCATCATGGAAAAAACAAGCCCTTAAGTGGCAAAAAATTCAGAAAAATCAGAGTTAGGCAACTTGACGTAAAAATTTGAATAAGTTATCTATATTATTTCAAAAATATGTAAGAATAGAATTTGTAGAAAATTGAATATATTTTCTAAACTACTAGGTTTTTTTAAAACAAAAAAAATCTATTTGGTGAAAATTTGAAATTTCAATGTAGTGGTACGTAAATTTCAGGGAAAAAATAAGAAGTAGGTTTCTGTCTGACCACCCTAACCACAATAACATGATAATATTTTTTTATAATATTATAAATATAAGTAGAGGACTCATGCCCTGATGTGATGCATATTTTTTTGTAATTTTTTTCTAAGTAAATAATTAATTATGAATTTTTTATTAAAACTTTTTATAAAAAATAAAAACTCATATGTCTGACCACCTTAACTTGGTCAAAACTTCATGAAATTCATTTTTTATTTTTTTAATCCTATAGTATGCGAATCATATAATGTGACACATGTTTAGGATTCAAAAAATGTGATACCATTTGAAAGCAATAGATGTTTCTCAATCAGCCGATCAATCAGGACTTTAGTCATAATTTGAATAGAAAATGAATAATAATTACTTATTAAATTCAAAGTAAAGCATAATTTATATCGTTGGAAAGCTGAGAATCTCCTTTAAAAACCCTTTTTATTTCATCAATTTTGGGTAAAAAAATAGATGTCAGCCACATACCCATCATATTGCCACTTTCTGGCCCATCATGATCCTGCACATACCCTTAATTATTTAACTCATATGATTAAATAACAAGATAATTATTATAACATGATCCTCATCTATAATTGAAACAAGTGATTCAAATATATATAATTTAATTGAATTTGACAACATCCATCATGAGTAGTAAATTAAAATCATCATACGTAATAAATATCCATCCAAAAATCATCAACCACTTTCAATATATAAATTGACAAGTCAATACTGATAAGATCATCATCATATATAATTAAAACAAGTGAAATTCAAATATTCTAGTAGATCAATAACATGTCAAAATGATACATGTCAAATAGTCGACATAAGACAAAATGATACATGTATAAATGATATAAGTAAAAATGATAAATTATGTAACTCAAAATGATACAAGTCAAGATGATACATATCCAAATGATATAAGTCAAAATGATACAACTCAAAAATATGGTACTACAGGCTGTGAAAATGATACATATGATAGTAACCATGAAAAGAGGCATCATAACGATATATCAACAATGATCCATGATGCAGTCTATATAATCATGAATGTCACTAGCTACTACCAGCAACTACCTGATCATCATCATCACAATCATCATCATTTTCATTGTCGTCATCGTCATTGTCATCATCATCGTCATCGTCCTCGATGTCTTCTGTATTTGTGTCATCATCATCCTCTGCCATGTGATCTATACCAGAACCAACATATTTTGGATCTATATCATGCAGATCATCTTGATCTTCTAGAAGACCTGTGTTTTGTAAAAAAAAAATATTTAATTTAATGAAAAGTTATTATTATTTACAAAATATTATATATATATAAAATGATAGGGTCTAAAAAATAATAATAATATTAATGTAAAGTATAAAGTATATAGGATATTTTTATATAGAAAATAAATTTTTATAAATATATATAAAACTAAACTCATTACAAAATAAAACCTAAATTAATTTCTTTTAAAGAAATGTTTAAAAGAAAAAAATAATTTATAAAACATAAGGGATGGGGCAGAAAGATTTCATCCCCTGTCGCTACCACCTGCAAGGAGCCTAGCTCCACAAAGGGTCATGGCCTTCCTATCTATGGTAGCCGTGGATACCCTGGTTGTGGGGAAACCTTCATAAATGGCTACCAAACAAAAATAAATAAATAACAACAGTGTATTTTAAAAAAAAAAAAAAACATATAAAAATGCCATTCTCAGACATCACTACACCCCCTCTCAATCAGCATATCGCATTAGTAAAATAAATGATAATAAAATAAAATTTACAGTGCATATAACAAATTAAAACATTTTCCTTTCACATGGTTTTAAAATAGTCATGCTCCATTTCAGGCACCTATTCCAATTGCACCTACAACACAAGATATTTTACAACCAATATGTACATACCCTTGGTTTCAAACAAATAAGGGATATATAAAAGGAAAAAGGGAAAATATTTTTAGAAAAAGAATCATAAAAAAATAAGGATAAAATGGAGAGAAAATAAGCAAATAGATAATAACTTATTTCCTCTTCAAAATTTGCACTTGCAAATGGAGGGTCAAGAGATTTCAAAACCATTTCACCCTCCTTCAAAACCTGTAAAATAAATAGGAAAAAAAATGATCTCAAAATTCATAAAAGCCTTCTCATTTTTCTCCCCTCAAATCTGTAAACGCTCAAATGAGTAAAAATGAAAATAAGAGGGATTAAAATATTATCTTTATGATTTAGGGAAATATGAAGTTGCCCTAAGATCCAAGGGTTGAAATTATAACAATCCAATGGTCAAGATTTGATGCACATCCAATTAACCTCTAATTTTTCATTATATTAATTAATCCCACCTAACTTTCTAATTTTACCTTGGTGGAGGACAGTGTAAATAGGGACCACTTAAAGCCATTTTAAGAGACTTTTAAAAATAAACTTTATTCTTTCTTAAAATTTTAGGATTTAGAAGAAAAATCAAATCAACCTAAATTAGAAATTTATGTTAATTGATTTTTCTTTTTTGAAAAAACACATCAAGTCAAATTAGAAGTTTTTATTTATTGATTAAATTAGTCTACTTTAAGTAAAAAACATTATCTTTGAATAAAATCGAGCAATGGTGTGGGTTTGAGTATTATTTTTAAAAATATTTCATAAACATTGTTTAAACAACAATATTACTATTAAGGTTTAAATATTGACATTTATGGGATTGAACAATAATAATTTCATCAACATAAATATTTGGGGTGATAATTAGAAATAGTTTTAATGGTTAGATGGTGGATTTAATAACAATGTCGTTATCATTTATTTTATTTTATTTTTCCTTTATTCCTTTATTTATAATCATTATTTATATATAGTATTTTGTAAATAATAATAATAATACTTTGTTAACTTTTTTTTTTTAAATAGTTTCCATTTCTATGTTGAATATAATTTTGAACATGTAACTGACACTAGTCCACAAACAACAATATATGACTAAATAAACTACTAAAATTTGCATATAAATGACTAGTTTTGGTCATGTGACCATTAGTAGTTTATTGTCGGTCATTTATAACATGACCAAATTTATGACTAAACTATTTTAGTCATTTATTTAGTCATTATTTTAGTCATTAATTTAGTCATTAATTTGGTCATTTATTTGGTCATTTATTTAGTCATATATTTAGTCATTAATTTTAGTCACGTGACTATTTTAATGGTTTATTTGTAGTAGTTTATAACACCACCAAATTTATGACTAAACTATCTTAGTCATTTATTTAGTGATTGATTTGGTCATTGATTTAGTCGTTAATTTAGTCATTTATTTAGGCATGGTAGTGATTTGTTTAGTCATATATTTAGTCATTAATTTAGTCATATCTTTAGTCATTAATTTAGTCATTGATTATTGTTAACTGATCATTTATTTAATCATGGTAGTCATTTATTTAGTCATATATTTAGTCATTACTTTAATCATATATTTATCCATTAATTTAGTCATATATTTAATCATTAATTTAGTCATGTATTTATTCATTAATTTAGTCATTACTTTAGTCATCACAAATCAAATATAACTTAATTAATCCTCACAAGTTTATAGATATAAACTTCAAGTATCATAGATATTCAAATTTTAAAAAACACCATGAAATGAAAACTAAAATGCTTGAACAAATATGATTGATCAGACACAAACACAATAGATTACAAATCAAGAGGAGCCACAACACAATATTTATGAGTGGAGAAAAAACCTCTAAAAAATTACTTTATTAAGCCTCATTGGAAAATCAAAATCTCATTGGTTACATTCAATGTTTCAGTGACACTGTACAACTTATAGACACTATATAAACATAATAATCCTATTTTCATATAATTATACTATTTTCCACTTCCTTAACTATAGTCCTTTTGGAAGGGCAACAACCTCTTATAGGGTCTCGACCCATTTAATCCCCTTGCAAATCTACAACTTTCCTACTACTATTGGTTTTGGCTCCTCCAAACTCTTCTTCACTGGTATTCACCTTTCACTTCTCCAATTTGGAGCTACAACCTGAAAATAACGTTTCAAAATTTGCACATCAAAAACTCAGAAAAGTCAAATAATATAGAGGATAAAATTCAAACATTTTATTTTCCTTTTCCAACTATGGCACCCTAAACTTAAGTGCTAGATATAATGTTTCCTTGTTATCTTTTACAATTTTAAAAAAGATGAATTCATGCAAGATAGAAAACAAATAGACAATATTCAATTAGTGATATACAACTTCCTTATTCCTGAACAACTAATCAATAGCTTGATTATTGATTGTAAATTTGTAATTGATACGCTTGAAAGTGTCCTTGCCTGTGTGTGAATTGGAGCTTTGGATGAGGATATGAAAATCCATCAAAATCATATTTGGAAGTAGATTTTTATTAGATAACACAATTCTCACATGAACTATAAAAATGCATCATTATATTCTCAGATCATTTGAGTTTGGTCCATTGATAAAAATGAAAGCCTCAAATAGAGTACTCCAATCCTAGAACATACTGCATTATGATACAAATTAAATACCTGGATGATTTGGATCAGCATGAGAGTGAATGAACTCGCTTTCCACCTATACTACCATTTGGAGCCACACGCTTAGAAGACACATCTGTAAATTCCCCAACTCTAGGAAAACACCATACAACCAACTAAAAATTAACACATGCAAACATAATAAACATGAAATTTGCAGAGTTTGTGATATACTAAACAAGCTTCTGGTAAAAATAACATTTAATATCATTGACAATCCAAATCACAGTCCGTGATCCATCATCAGGAGTAAAAAAAAATATCCTAATGATGGATCACATAGTGTGATCTAGAACGTTGATGAAATTAAATGTACATTTTTTTTTACCAGAATCTTGTTACAAATGCAAACAACACATATTCAGCCCATCTGGTCATATCTAGCAAGGGCATACATTACAAAATATCCTATATATACTATATAAATGCATTTATTAATTTTACTATTCTGAAATAAATTTGCACTAATGGTAAGCTCCAATGACAATTTCAAAAAATATGGATGACAGCAAAGTTACATACCAGTGTTGCAGCTTGTAGTGGTTCAAAATGATTATGGTTAATGTTTTCCTTTTAATTCTTAATGCCTACAACAAAACTCCTTAGCCAAGCTCCAATTAGGTCTACCAACCATAAACATGCAATAACCCATCATGTACTTTGGAATGAAGTTATATTTCAATTCAAGCATTGCAAAACATGAAATAACAATGAAAAACATGAGATAATGGAGTTTAGTCCCTTCATTACAAATAGTTCATGAATATGACCTCTACAGTTTGAGATTTCAGTGAGTCTATGTTCAACATCATTTTGTTGAATCTGCCCTGTCTTAGGAACACTTTCTTTAACCTTCATTGCATCTATAAATTTAGGCTTTTCACATCCTAAAAGATCCAATTGACTGCAATTCTTTTGCATGCTACCATCTATTGGATTTGACAGGTTTTCAAAGGCCTTTGCAACCATACAAGAAGAGGTACATTGAGGGGATCCTACATTTCTGAGAAGCATAGGGGACTTCAAAAGGATTGTGTACTTCCAAGAATCATTTCCTCTAGATTTCTTCAATTCATGGCCATTCATGGTAAGATTTCAAAGCCAAAATACAACCTATGATTTTTGTTGTAGAACCTGGTTGCAAGCTTCCCTAAAGAAACAACAACATTAGACAAAAGTATAGAGAACTAATTATTTAGAATCTAATAATATTGGAAGAACCAAGGACCATATGTGCGCACAATGGCTTGCATTCTTCTAAAATTTATAGCTTCTTTGTTAAGGTGTGATGGATCCAGTATCTTCTCTGACAAATTCTTATCCACACCTAATTCATACCATTAGAAGTGGTCTCCTACCAGCTTTGTCCATCAAGAATGCACCTACTGCTGTCATTGGCACCTTCCAAGAACTAAACACATACTAATAAACAAGATAAATGTGCTTGATCATGAAGAAGAACTAAATGAGGTATTATTATCTTGAGTTAACCATGGTTGGCACCTGAAGTAGAGAGATTCCAACTGATGTTGTATCACCTGAAGAATAGCCTACAACTCACTTCAAAACAATTATATTCCATCGAAAATAGAAAAACATACATTTATATCAGCAGAAATGAAAGAGAAGCGTCTGGTACACTAACTTAGCCTCTCACCAGTAGCTTTGAAGATTGTACTGGCATAAAATATAACACCATTGATTACACAAAGTTTTTGACATACCACTTAGCCCAACACCAACCTAATATAGGAAATACAAGTTGTCAAGTTGTAAAGGATGAATGGATAAACAATGGAGATTTAACAAATAAAATTTTATCAAGTATAATTCAAGTTATCAAGTTGTAAATGATGAATGGATTATTGAAGGAATTATGGATGAAGGGATAAACATTGGAGATCCAACAAATAAATTTCCATAAAGTATATTACTCACAATGACAATAGGAGCATAGTTTCTATGAAATAAATCAATTATTTTGGCCTTGGGCAGACTTTCCAACTCCTCTACATATTCATGTATAACATATCCAATAGATTGACAACCCAATATCAACAAAAATCCACTATTTTGTTTTAACCACTGTAATGAAACTAATTATTCAGGGCTGTTTATTATATGATGGATTTTCCATCATAAAAATCTCATAACAGAGTAATTTTTTGGGTGTTTTTTCTTTTTTCTTTTAATTGGTAATGTTCATGGCTTTTTATTTTTATATGATGGGATTTTGATCATAAAAAATTCTAGAACAAGGTAATTTTGGGATTGTTCTTTTAAATTTTTTGAGTTGGTAACATTTAAAACTATTTAAACCCAGTTTCCTCTTTCAATGGTCCATAATATTGTAATAACACTAGGTATAAATGCTCCTATAACATCTTGAAGCAATTGACGCCTATCTTCAGTCACTTTTTGTTCTTTCATTTGGTACAGTAAAAGGAAAAGCTTGTCAGCCAAAGTCTTTCAACTAAACTACTTGTTAACCTAGACCTAGATACATGCATTGAAATGCTTATATTTTTTTATACTCTATTTACATTATGTATAAGCTAAACTGTATTGTCTTACTATTATTGACTGCCAAGCTGAACAATAACTGTGAGGACATCAAAACTCATACTAGAAATGGTACTCTAATTGCAACCAAGAAAATAAAAAATATTCGCCAACCTTTCTGAGAGCTAGAAGCTAAGAATGTATTCCATTTTGATCATGATCCAAATTTGCACCAAGATGTTCCATCAAAGCAACAAAATATCAAAATGACTCTGATTCATCCTCCATGATATTCAGAATGGGTGAAAGTAGATCACTCATCCTTTGCATGATTGAGAATATTAGAAGTTAAAACCATATCAATATGTACCTTACACGCATGATGTGAATACATTTAAGTATTCCAAGGATTTGTTGAATGTTTCATGATATCTAAAAATGAAAGAAATGTGTGAGAGCACATGTTCAACCACAAAGCCACCGTTCATATTTTAAATTATTTACATCCTTGACTATTGTCCAATTATAAAGAAATATCTCATGTCAATCATGTGGCGCCATTCTTGTTTGAGTAGCTTCCCAATTTGAGAAAACTTTAGTGTGAAAAAAATAAGTCAAATCAAGCAACAAAGTAGTAATGAAAGAAAATCAAGGAAAACAGTTGACTGAACAATAGATTCAGTTTCATTTTTTTGTTATGGAGTCTAGGTGGCATAGAACTTAACTAATATATACAATGTTTTTTTATAGCAGTACTGATAATACTTTAAGTTTTCCAGACATGACTTGAAACTAGTTTGAAACAAGGCTATTTGCAAAATAAGTACAAACACATGTTGAAGTTTCAACTAGAAAGTTTTTAAAACTTGAGTAGGCGAATTCATGGCAAGGATGGTTGTGATTAGACATGTGCATTTGACAAGGTACTTGCAAAGAGCTCCAAGTCATAGTATCCCATATGGTGGAGGGTGGTAAAAGCTGCCTTGAGTCATGGTCATGATGGAACACCCAATATAAACAAGAATACTCACCAGCCATCTTGGAGACTCAAGAATAAGAAAAGTGCCCGCACCTAACGTTATGGCTGGTATAGTTCCTGTCAAAATAGAGCACCATGAAATTGATCAATTCTACAACGCAGTTACTTATATATGCTGCTAGGGTAATTGCACATGACATCGGAGTCTATATGGTCCATCAATGAGTATTGACACTTACATGACAGCCTTAGAATAAGATTTTTGGCATAACATTTCCAAATCTGGGATCTTCTACTTTTGGGGCATAAAAAAAATTGAATTTGGGTTTGAATTTGATATCCGACATACTAATCAGAGCCAAAATCTGCCATTTCAAGAGCATTCCTAGAAGATAAACTATCAATGTTCCTGTCGTTATGAAAAGCTTTCATATTGGAGGAAAGAAAAAACTTAGTAATTTGTCATCCATAAAATAGGAAATCCCTGATAATCCTTTTTATTAAAAAGATAAAAATTAAATTAAAATTAAATAGCCTTTTGGTTGCGAATCTTATGGTTAACAATAGAAAACTGTGATTATCTGTCTCTAATGATTTCAGAAGATATTTAAAATAGATAAGAACCTGATTTGTTGTTATTAGCCCTCTCCTCAAGTTCTTGGGAGATATTTCAGCTATGTAGACAGGAACCTTATGAACATTTCCATAGGGTGCAAATTGGGTTAAAATAATGTCAAATTTAACAATAAATTCTTTGATTTGTGTCACACTATCCCTTATTTAGTAGCCAATAATCTCCATGCAAAAATCATCCCCTCGGTAATACACCTTTCCTGGACATTCAACTTACTGTATAAGAAGTAAGCCTAGCTCTAAATCCAACTAGTAGCCTTGCAATATCCAATGGCATGATTTCCTGCCAAAAAATTCCCTTTCAATCATCAAAATCATGAATAAAAATGTTATCAACTTCCGTAAGTCCTACAACAGATTGAACCATGAGAGAACCTTTGAAAAAGTTGTGGTGAGCCATCCAACAAGGTAGAACAATGAATAGAGTCTCAAAGCCTGCATTCAGATACAATCTAAATTCAGCAATCTATAGGCCTTGTGTCGAGAAAATAAGTTTAGTTGAGCTTAGGATATTGTATATGTAAGAATCCCCATTAGAGGGTATATATTCTCTCTATTTACTGTGCACCCAAAGGATGTCTATTCACTTGTTTACTGGGGCACCATACTTTCCAGCTCTTATCTACCTGAATCAATAGAAAACCAGGTCTGATATTCCCCTGTTCATTTTAAGTATTGTTTCTGCTATCACTAATGTAAATTGATGAAGCATGAGTGGATGATTAGGGTCCCACTGGTACAAAAAATATACTTGAAAATGGCAGGGGGATGAACGCGTGGCTAGGATGGCATTACAGGAAAAATAATGATTTTTGAAGCATTCATTTAAAGCTAAGATTCCAATTAATGGCGGTAAGTTGAAAGGAAGGATCTGAAAAGCTATTACCCAATTTTACTCGTGGACAATAGAGGGTGTCTTATATTTGAATAGTTTTACATTGAGGAATTGTTGAGCTTTGATGTCAATGTGTAAATTATGGTTAAATTTGCATACCTCTACCAATTCCCATTGAGTTTTGGGTCCATTTGAATGGAATTACTATATTATTCAATTTATTTTTCTTATGTTTATATTTTTTCCCTGGTTTCTTCAGAAACTCTTCAGAAAATGGTTAATTCTCCACATGCCAAGGAATAGACCCATTCAACCTGTTATCATCTAGCGCTGAAACACTGAGTCTATTAAGCCCAGATAGAGATTCAGGTATCATACTTGAAAAAATTCACATGAAGAGAAGAACTAGCCAGGATGCAAATAGAAATTTAATATCAATATACATATAAAGAATGGACAACACTAACAACACCTCTAGGTGCTTAAGGCCAATAGACAACATGATCTTTTTCAAAAGGGGAAAAAATGCCCCCACATGTTTTGTAAATATTTCATATCAGCCTTACAATGCTATTCAAGAGACCTATTGTTGGTAAATTTATAAATCTGCAAAGAATAGAATCATGGAAATATTTTTGTTTGATTCTCTCAGTTCAAATGTTCTACATTATATCCCACAAACACTTCTCGTTATGTCTTTCTTACATTATTGAAAAATACAACAATGAACTAAAAAAATAGTTACAATTACTATACCATATTTAATCTAGAAGAAAGAAAAATACCATACAATCCAGAGACAGCTCAAACAATAATAAAATAATCATTGAGAGAAACAATAATAAATTTTATAGAAAATGCATTTTTAAGACAACTAATGGAGATTCCAATTCTTACAACCTCGAGGGATGCCCAATATGATTCCACAGAGTTGTGATATAGCTCCATTGCCTCATAAGGAATTTTGTAGAATAGAATTTCTTGCGCATGATTAGAAGACCATAAGTCACTTTAAAATACTCCGAACATGCATTGCACAGCTTAAAGGAAGGAACGAGATCCGCAAATAGCACTAGCTCAAATTTTCCATCGTGCCCTAATTTTAAACTATAGGGAAATTTAAACCCTCCAACACAAATTCAGACATGAATTATACCAAAGCAAGAAAAAATAAGAAAGAGAAAAAATCAAGTTTGAGGAAAAATAATGGTTTCACGTACCTGTGAAAACCCTAGGAGTGAAATAAGCTCAAATTTCAAGTGAATTTTCCCACGATATCCATGGCCAGTGATACGAGTGAGCAGATCAAAGAAAACAATTAGTGGATTTTCTCAGAAATATGAAAATTTTGAAGTGAATTTGCAATGCTCCAAATCTGAGCTTTGATCTCCTTTCCGTCACTTTGCGTCTGAAACTCCACACCTATGGTTTCCTTTGAGTTGGGATTAATTTCATTCCGAGAATACTTAGACAACAGATGTGGAAGCACAGAAAAGGCAAATGAGTTTGACAGAATCACAAACATATATGATCTCATGGACTACAATGGTTGCAAGATTTACACAAAATGGATTTGTTCAGAAGACTTGAGAAATTTCCAACCTAAAGTGATTGGTAGGTGCAAAGCCAGGTCCCAACAAGGGAGGGAAAAGGAAAATGCATGACTAATGATGGAGGGAAAATGAATGGGAGAGAAATGAAAATTTTATTTTAGAAAAAGTTTTTTTTTATTGTCTTAATGTAAGACAAAAAGCATAGCAAACTATCATAGTTTTGTGGGAAAACTAAAACTAGCAATTGCACCTTTATGTGCAATGGGTACGCCGAAGACATGTTGAAGGTACACGAGTGATAAATGCAATATAGTAGTGAGAATTGTAAAAGATACTCAATATGCTGATCATGAACAGCTTACAAAGTGTTAATGTTAAACACATGATAAACATCATTTTCAGTTGAGAAAACTAACAAAACAAAATTGCATGTGATCCTTGAGAGATTAAATCGGTCTTCTACTACAAAAATATATGATGGGATTGGAAATACAACCTTTATTTATCGTATAGTTTGATTCATAGCACTAATAAAAGTGAATTTTAAGTAGTTACAACTTGGAAATTCCTAACAACATCTTATTCCTTAGCACTATGTGGGAATTGTTGACATACTAATGTGTTGTTTCTTTTTCAGAATCAGGCAGTTCCAAGGATCTTCTTGATATCTTTCTGCAAACATAAAACATAAATATTAATGTTTGTCGTAAGGCATGTATCTTATTACCAAATTAAACATTTGCTGTTCAAAAATAGGTTCTTGGTGTTATTGTGATTGACATGCAACAAAAGACTAAACAATTTATCATCATAAGAAAGTATTAGAAGGTATGAAACTACAAAAGAGGGATTGTCAAGTATTTCAATATTCAGTGGAGAAGTTGTTGGAACATATTGATCAACCACATTTCAATCTTTGTCCACCAGAAACTTAGTGAAATTCCACTTAATATTGTCACCCAAAAGGCCACCTTGGCTTGATTTGAAGAACTTGAGACACTAACTTTAAATGATAAAAATTAGCACATCAAGCACAACCTATGAACTATCATGAAAAATTGGACAGTTTGAGACACTAACTTTAAAGTTAAAATGATGAATTTCTAAACTCCACTGGATAAATTTTTATTGAAAAAGGAAAGTACCATGCAACTGAATAAAAAGAACTCATCTTACAAATTTGCACAGCAAGCACAACCTACGAACTGGATTCTAATTTTGCTAAAAATGAAAAAATCAAAATAGTAAATATTAAACTACACACTAGAATCTAATTTTTGTGGAAAATGAGAAAATTGGTGAGAAAAATTACCTGTAGTGCTTATAGCATCACACATGCTCTCTATCTGGAAACCTCCTGCATCACACAGAGAACAACAAATTTTTTTTTGAATGAGATAAAACACAACAAAAATGATCAGGCCATGTACAGATTAAAAAAGAAAATCACAGAAACCATGGCAAGTGACTTAAATCGAGATTCTCCATAAATTATGTTGTGCAGTCAATGATGGCATGAAAGAAAATGGGCAAAGCTGGAAAGAGTAGTCTCCTTAGTAAGCAAGAAGCAAACAGACATTGTTGTTTCTTCTTTTAAAGCAAAGTAGAATTTCCTTTAAACAGTCAAATGCTAATTAATCTGGGCTTGAAGAATCATAGGTGATAGGGGTATCCTCTTGGAACAAAAACCAACAATGGACTAAGATAATCAAATTATTTTAAAGATGGTGAGAAATCCTATTATGCAAGAGTGATCGAAACACATTGAGGTTCTAATGAATGGAATGGCTAAATATTAAAAAACATTGTTAAGGTAAGCATACAAAGGGATAAAATTAAGTTTGATGCCTTATTTCCTTAGTTTGGTGCAAACAGTAATAGAGAACACAGTCATCAAACCCCAAAAACAAAATGTGCCCTATAATTTCAAACCCTAAATATCTGCATGTTGTAGTTGCAGACTTACAAGCAGCCTACAAACCAATAAAACAAAATCAAGATGTGCTAAATTCAAAACCCTAACAGCAATCAAGTACTATATTTATTTCAGCACTGGCTGCCACCGCTGCCACTGTCACCAAACTTAGGCCCTTGATCCCCCATCAAGAAACTCCATGGAACTATGAAAATAGCAATTTTTTATAGTCTTCACTACTCAAATACAAATTTGATTAGAAAAATTAGCTCAGAAGGTACAGTCTAGTTCATCTACAGAGAAATTTGACTAGATGCAGATTAGAAGGTATAGTCTAGTTCATCTACAAAGAACTTTTAAGAACATAGCCATGAGACATGGCTACTCTTTTCTGATTGTCCATGTATAGGCTAAATGAAAACCCCATTGCAAACTTCTTATTAACCTTGAATTTGAAGAAAGTGGCTCTGTATCTTATAGTTTGACTCTCAAACATTGGATTTTGCTTCATTACAGTTTTGACTACTTTATATTCTCATTTATTTAAGTTTTGGAACAGTTTAGTATCCTTTTTTTGAAGATGCACTCTCATCATGTTTTTTTCTAATTGTATACATTTTCAGTCCTTGGTATCAACCACCAGTGCAATTCAAAATCTAAACTAAATTAGTGATTCCACATCCCAGATGCTTAATCTAATATTTATAATAAATGCTTATTATGATGTTTAGATCCTATTCAACAATCTCAAAAACTACAAATAATCTAATAACTATTATGTGAATTAAGGAAAGCCTAAGATCAGGAAAGATTTTGTTCAACAAAGAAACTTATGACAGGAAAAAACTGTAAAATATATTTCATTTCATCACATAAGGGTGTAGAAAAAATAGGCTACACTTTGAGATGATAATATATTTCAGTAGTTAAAGTAGTTTATATTTGCAAACTTATAATAGTTATGTGCATTTAATGTGAAAATTTTGACTACTAAGACTTTGGTTGCCTTTTGGTGGAGAATATATATCACTTATGAAGTTTAGATAAAAGAGTTTATGGACACAATTATGTGAAGAGAGGAAAAATATACATACCTTTGATCTCCTTCAAGGTCCTGCCATCTGAATGAGAATGATGAAGGATTACATATGCCTCCATATATAAGTAATTACGTTACACCTGTATGAGGGCAGGAAATGCATTGTTCAAAATATAATTAAATTAAATACAACATTAAACATTCTCTTTCCTTCCCTTGCATGTCCCGTTCCCAATAGATAGGAGAGCAAACAATATGATATAAAGCTCCAAGATTTACCAAAATACTCATGTAAGAAGACTTGAGACTAAATCCTAAATTTTTTTCACTTTCAGAATCAGTCTATATATTTTTGGGGGGCCTCAAAGTCTTTTCCTTTTTCATCAATTCAATCTCTTTTCTATGACTTTCTATAATTTAAAGAGGATCCATAATTATATCCAATCTCTGAATGTCTTGAATTTATTGCCATTGCACTTTGCAGGCACTTGATGAATCCACTAATTGTAGTTTTAGTAGATGGAATAATAGTTTGGCTTCAATTCCACTTTTACTGGTGAAATCAGATCTTGCTTTAGGGCTTCGTTTCAGTTTCAATAAATGTGAGCTTTATTCCATTGTCCCACACCAATAATTAACTGGTATTCCATTGTCATTGACTCCCCTGGAATACATATACTGGGAGAATATGAAATCAACCATACTTATAGGTTGCAATCATCTATATCTATCCAAAGTTGACACTTCTGGTGGAAGTTAGAGATGCCTATGATTTTATTTTATTTTTCAGGTAAAGTTAGTTAGATAACCATCCAAGCAATAATTGTTGGATTACAAAACCAAAAATTATACAGGCTAGTTAGTTAGATAAAGGCCAAAGGTAATGGTACTATACTACTAAGAGAACTATGCATAAGATTGTGTATTAGCAAAACTAGAGGCACCATGACTAGGAATTATGTGTAGACCAATTCGTATATAATAACTTCCAAGAGCTTGCATGTACAATACCAGACTTCTACCTTTGATATTTGTAATTTTGTATTCGTTTGCCATGTTGACAGGATCTGTGCTTTGAAAAATGTGGGAGATACTACAGACATGTGATAGCCTGTTAGACCTAAGTAGATAGAAATAATGTTTATAGTTTATACACAAAATAGAGGGTAGCCATGGTTTTAGGATAACATGAAAAGTAGCTTTTTGAACATTTCAAATTTTAGTGCAGTCAATGCCACACGTAAAAGACATTGGTGGACACCATCAAGATTTTCCAATAGCTGCTTAATATAGTTGCATTGTAGCCATGCTTACCAGAGCCTATGGAAGTTTGCGAATTGATGTTTGAGCTTGAAAATCCTTCCCTGCTTTCTAGCTAACAAACTAAAAGGTGATTTCTTATCTCCTACTTGTACTCGGAAATTCAGTTACTGAATATGATTTTCCTATACCTGGGTCCATAATTCTTCTCTCTTAATGCTTTCCTTTGGGCATCAACACTTTTGGCATATTTTGTCTATATTCTGTAGTGCAGAACTCTAGATGTAACAGACCTCACTATTCATCCTTCTGTAGGTGACAATCAGTTCACCATTAGTCTACTACATCCTCAACTTCCCACATTGTTTGTGACAAGCCATAGCTGCCTTACCCCTCAATTTTCTAATTTGAATTTATTTCAATCTTCCATGATGTCTCATACCAAGGCGTTCTCCATTATGTTTATTCTGGAAAAATGAGTTCCTTGAACTTAGGCGAAACTTGTATTAGCACTAGAGAACCATTGACTTCCTCCAAGGCAACTGATTTATCTATCTTCATTTTGTAGGATAGGCCATACTTCTGACTGATATGATGGCCACTAGATTATGCTTGGCAAGGATAGAGCTTTTAGTGAACTCACTCGAATTGAATTTGTTCAATTGATAGAGGAGGAGGAGGTAGAGCTTTACATTGATGGAACATTGCCCTGAGAGCATAAGTGTTTCTCATTAATATATCCCTATGGGATCAATAACTATGGAATGGAAGTCCGTATACAGTGAAGTATATGCTTGTGAGAAATAGGTTATATTGATCCTCATGTATGACAAAAAATCTTTTGGGTCATTTCATCAGAGTTAAGGTTTGAAGACACAATTAGGCATGCATTCTTTACTTCTAGATTAGCCAGCCAATGGATAATTTTCTTGCTTCCCTTCAAGGATGGTTGAATAACCAACTACAACTTACATGCACAAGACCAGAGCTCTGCAGCTGTTATTTGTATTCAGATAATGAGTTAATAGGATTAGTACTTTAGAATAAGTGGGAGGTAATGTAGAGAGGTGATATCCTATCACAACTCTATACAAAAGATAGGGTAGCCATGGGTATAGCTTATCATTGAAAGTTGTTTCTTTAATAGTTCAACTTCCAATATAGTCAATGCCACACATCCAGGAAGAAATTAAATCACTCTTTGGTACTGGTTGCCTCTATGTGGTGCTGGTGGATGCTAAGAATTTCGTAAAATTGTTCAATAAGGTTGTAATTCAACCAGGCTTACCAGAGCATTCAAAGTGGAGGTTCTCCAGTTGACCTTTGAACTAAAATGTCACTCCCTACCTTCTAGTCAACAAACTGAAGGGTAACTGCTTCTCTCTTGCATGGATTCAGAATGCAGATTTTGGAGATGAGCTCTGTGGCTTCAACTTGCACACTGTGTAGGATCAGCCACAGCTTCCTCATCCTTCAAATTCCCATGTGAATTTTCTTTAGCATTCCACGATGTCTCATACCGGGGATTTTTCCTTCAAAGTTTAATCAAGAGCAATTGAGTTCCTCGACCTTAGAACAAACTCGTATTAGCACAAAAAAATTATTAACTTCCTCCAAAATAACTTTTCATTTTCTCCATACTGCAGAACATGCTCATTTGTGGAATTCAGAATTCCCTTTCATCACCGTGGGTGAGGATGTAGATTTTATGAATTTAGCAGACTTAAAGATAGTTCAAGGGATGGAGGAGATTGGAGAGTAGCTTTACATTGATTTCATAGAATAGATAAACCCTAACAAAACCAAAACCTAAAAAATAGGGGATAGTACATGTTGATGCGCCCAAGTTTTGTACGCACAGTTAATTAAGCATCCAAAAATATCAGGGTTTTAGTGCTACTCGATTCTTGAGTTCAAGACAAAAATTTTGTAGGCTTTTAAACGAAAATATTGGTTGCGAGTTGATGTTTTTTTCAGGCATGTGGTGAGAAATGTTTCAACTACCTGAAAGTTGTTTTTCCCAGCATGAGAGAACTTTCTGAGAACCAATCCCTTCATTTAATAGATAGCAACGTATAGCCGCCTTCTTAATTTTTTTGTTTAAAAACCCAAACACAACCATAGAAAAGAGAAAATAAAACAATAAGAAACAACTTACACTTAATGAAGATTCCATATCATAGAAGATCATCACAGACTAGTTCCAATCAGCTAAAAACAACAAAGAGCCAGATGAAGAGTTTGAAGGAGCAGAAAGCAACAGCAGCGGGGAAGAGCAGCAAAAATGTGCTTAAATGGCAAGGAAAATGGCCAAAAAATGATGAAAGGCTAAGATTACTTACATAGTAGTCCATTGCCTCTCCATGAATCTGCATCATTGGATGTCAAAAGGGTTGGAAAAGTTGAGCGTGGGGACGCCTGCGACGTAACTAGCAATCACATGTTGGTGTGCAATGGGTATACTGAAGAGATGTGGATGGTCAATTAGGGAAAAATGGTCTATTTTTTACATATATTTATGCACTATGGTAGGAAATTTAGCAATTGATGTTGTTTTTACAACAAAGGTCTCAAATCAACAAGGATCTGAGAAATGATCTAGTCATTAATGTCTACTATATCAATTGGTCCACTTCCCATAAATGAAGAAGATAATCAAGTTCCATTAGCAATAGACTCATGTTATGTTTGCAATAGGGAGAGAGAGAGGAAGGGAGAGATAGGGATAAAAAGAGGGAGAGATAGAGGGGAGAAGAGAGAGAGGAGGGTTAAGGAGATGGAGATAGAGATGGAGGTGGAGAGAGAGAGAGAGATGGTGATATATTGAGATAGAGATAAAGGGAGAGAGGAAAATAGATATAGATATACAAGTTTTGAAAGAGTGAGAGGGAGAGGGAGAGAGAGGGAGACATGTCTAGAGATAGTGAGGGAGAGAGGAAGATAGAGGTACAAATAAAGATAGTGGGAGAGAGGAAGAGGAAGACAAATATATAGAGAGATATTATAAAGAAGGAGAAGGAGAGATAAAAATGTAGAAAGATAAGGAGATGGAGAGGGAGAGAGGTAGGGAGAGGGAGAGATAGAGTGATAAAGAGAGAGATATAAGGAGATATAAGAGAGGGGGAGAGGGAGAGATACAAAGCGATAAACAAATAAAGAGTAGAGAAAGACAAATAGAGATGGATAAAGGGAGAGAGAAATAGAGGGAGATAGAGAGGAGAGAAAAAGAGGGAGAGATAGATATTCAAGAAGAGAAAGAGAGAGATATAGATATATGAGAAGAGAAATGGAGAGAGAGGTAGAGATAGAGAGATACATAGGGATAGGGAAGGAGGGAGAGAGAAATAGATGGGGACAGATAGATAAATGTGGGAGATAGAGGGAGGGAGGGAGAAAAAGTAAGAGAGATAGGTAGAGAGAGAGGGGGGGTTGTGAGGGAGAGATATCTCAATATATAGAGTGGGAGAGGGAGAGGGAGAGGGAGAGATATATAGAGCACGATATAGAAGGATAGAGGGATAGGGAGAGATAAAGAGATAGAGGTAGAGAAAGATATAGATATAAAGAGATAGAGAGAGGAGTGAGAGGGAGATCAAGAGAGAGAAATAGAGATAGATAAATAGAGTAGGAGATATGGAGTGAATAAGAGAGAGATAACATGGAATTCATTGTGCTGCATCACATGAAATTGTTATTATATGCTATATTTTATATATGTATTTTAAAAATAATAATTTTATGGTTATATTTATTATAATATATTATATTTTATATTAGAAATTTTTAAATATAAATAAAAAATTATAATTAGTACAAAATGTATTTTTATATAAGACATTAAATTATATATAATATATTTATATTTATTATTATATATATTTTTTATATAAATATATATATATTTTTAGAGCTACACACCCTCCATGGGATGGTGGGGAGACTACACCTCCTGACCTCTTGCGTGCAAGATGTTTTAGCCGCCCCGAAAAATGTATTATTATTATTATATATTATATTCTTTAATAAAAATATTTAATGCAAATATAAGATTATTAAATTAATAATTAATAAATTATTACATTGTACAAATTAAATTAATATATAAATATAATACAATATATAATTAATATATAATATATATTTTATATAATACAAATTAAATTATATTAGTCATTTATTTAGTCATTTAGTTGTGATTTTACCCAATGACCAAATTAGTCACTTATAAATGACCAAATTAGTCATTTATTTTCAAGATACTACTAGTGTTAGTCACATGATTAAAAGTTTTAGTCATGTGACTAAAAGTTTTAGTCATGTAGTCATTTATTTGCCAAATTCTACTAGTGAGCTCTAGGTTTCTCTTGGCCAAGAAAAACCTAGTTTAGGAAGCTTGTCTATTGTAGTAGCCACCATTGTTACTATTCATTCATAGCTTAGGATTAGAACAACTTCTCTTCCACTTTCCCTTTTTCTATTTCTTTTAGCTCCTTGTTAGAGTAGGATCCAAAGCATCAAAACAATGCTAAATCAGATGAACTTGATGAGTTTCAGCCTATTGTTTTGAGTGGACAGCTACTATTAATTCACTTCTAGCACTTTGAAACTACATTTGCAGACCCAACTTCCCACACTTTGTAACTCATTCATAAGTCCACCTTGTGATTCTAGCAAATCACATGAAACAACTTAGATATTACAAGCACTATCAAGACCTAACATTAGAGACCTTGGGATAGTGTTCTACAATTTGATTGTAGAAGATTATACTTCAAGAGAGGTGATGCACCTATGGATTGCCTATGTTGAGAAGTGCATAAAAAATGCATCAACAACTAGCTCCATAGTCTTAGCGATATCACATTGTCTGCCCAATGAAGGTTATCATCGCGCTATCAAAGGGACTACCTTAAGAGTCCTACTAATGATAGTATGTCTGATGAAAACAAAAACACCCAATACATCATTTTGATGTGGGGTCCACATTCTATTGTCACATGACCATGTCATCACCACGTAACAAATCTATAATCCACAACAAGGATGTGGATTACCATTCACCCAATCTTGTCACACCACACATCTGCTTCATCATCATTTTTAGTAACATCATTATGACTGCGTCCCAACGTGAACAAAATCGTTGATTTTGGGGGAAAAAATATTAGGTCCCGCCAATAACATTCACTCATGTTGATAAAGCTCTCCTTACTTCTTATTTATCTATCAAAGAGAGTCCTTCTAGACTCCTACTGATACACCACTATCACACTAATAGGATGATCATCGGGCTATCAAAGAGACTTTTTCTCAACACTCCTACTAACATTGAATTGTCTTGTTGAAACTCCATTGTCACTCTAATCGCTTCACAACAAGGATGTGAAGCGAGAGATCTCCACATCGAAGGAACTGATAAAAAAGTCATGTCAAAAACACAGTGTCACCTCAATGTGATCCTCAAACCTTGACACCCACTCATCACTACATCGCCAAGTCACTAAAATTTTGAACCTTAGAACATCTTGTTGGAGATTACAAAGTTCTAAAAATCTGTGACTTGCTGACAAAAAGAGAACTTCAAAGATGCTAAGTTAGGAGGTTATGAAACTCTTGAACCCCACAACTTAAGTTAGAAAAACTTGGAATCTGATGACTTAAGTTATTACTTAAGCTTCCTCCAATCGCAAAATGCAAGTCATTGACAAAATAGAAACTTGTCTGATCACCATGACTGCAACAACCATAGGGTTTAAGAGATAAACCCTAAAACACCTAAAGGTAGATATAATTAATTTTTTGTTCCATCCTTCACTTTCTGGACCTGCAAAGCACATCACTGGAATTCCATCAAAAAACCCATATCAAATATGGTAGCTAATTTGTCACCAAATACTTGGAAGTAACTGTTGTAGAGAGATGACAACATTTTGTCACCTATGCAACATATTGAGCAACTATCTCTTCTACACCAATAACCAATCCACATACTTCCAGAACCAAATTCACTACTTTCACATTCATCCTCTAAGTTTCATAGCATTTAGGCACACCACTGATCTATCATCATTCCAACATCTCCCTTGCATGATCAATTTTACACTCCTTTGACATCAAAGATAACATCCTCACTTACATGAGAAACTCTGTTTCATGTCTGATCCTCTTTCATCATACCAACAATCTACCTTGCATTATTTTTCCTTTTAACATCAATGACAAAAATATTCCAACAATCTTCCCATTCCTAAAAGGAAAATGTGGGAAAATGAATGATGTGTGATGTCCTTGAAGAATGCTCAAGTGTCTCCATGCCGATGTCAAAAAATTTCACCCTCCAAATAGGTGTTCTAGGCCACACTATTGAAGAAGAAAATAAAAAATCTCCTAGAAACTATTGTAGAACAAAATCCAAAGACAAGGGTACCTCCTCTGAAGACAAAGAAGCCTCCTCCAAATTTTGACCAAAAAAATCAACACTCATGTCAAACTATGCAAAGAATGATCATGTAGAGAATGAACAAGAGGGTCAGAGTGTTCCCTCACAACAAATGAAGAAGGATCATCTCCATCAAAAAGAAGATGAATACAATCAATGATGTCTCCCAAATCTGAAATGCAGGACTCACAAAACAAACTAGCAATGATTGTTAAGTACTCATCCGAAGTGGACATCTTTGGAAGATGATGTATGTCTTGCTGCATTGAATCACACGGAGCCAAACTTGTGGTAACACAAGCATCCTCCAATACAATAGTAGATGAAGGAGATGGGATCTCAATGCATGTTATTCAACTACACCTATCATCCCCCATTGTGTCCTCAAAACATAATGAAGTAAGAACACTATATGATTTTTCCAATGTTGGATTACAAGAGCCCTCAACCTCAAGATGTTAACTCAGTGATGAAGAAGTTGAACTCTCTAAATCCAAATTAGGATCCATAGAAACTTAAGTCCCAATAGAAGCCTTGGTAGAAGGAGAATGAGAAGGTTTGGTTACCAAAACTACCAAAACTTTCTCAATGAGAAAGCTCAACAGTTGCACGTTATAATGAATAGGTTAAAAATTAGCAAGTAGAACAAGATAATACACAACAAGATCCTCTAGGAATGGAGGTTCATTTGAGTCTCCATACAACTCCCAAAGTTTGGTCATAAGGGCACAAGGGATCTCAATACCATGATCAATGGACAATTATGCATCAATGTCACAACTACAACCAATTACTCCTAGGATATGTTCTATTTTTTATGTACCACACAAATCTCTTCCACTTTGATGAAGGTTTGGGAACTATTCCATAGAGATATGGAAAAAGATTAAGTGACCTAAAATTTGTTAGGATTCCATCCCACCAAGAATTAAAGTTCCATCGATTTAACCTTATTATAGTAGGATGCATTTTGATACCCATTTGAAACTCCTCAATTTTAGTGACAATAGATGAATCAAGAGACATAAGCCAACAAAAGAAAAAGATTACCCCCGCAAATTACTAAACCATGAAACCCCCTAAGCAAGATATAAGGTTGGCACTTTATTCTTAGTATAATTGTAGGTGCCACTTGCCAACAATAGTGAATTGGACTTGATCTTAGTGCACACAGATTGCCAAATTTGATCACAATCTCAAAGTAGAAAATTTTCATATAATGGGATCAATCTGATCACACCACTAAAAAGTACATGAAAAATTATTCACCCAAAAGTGCTACTATAGGAGCAAAAACAGAGCCCTGAAAGTTCTGGCAATGATAACAACTTAACAACACCTTTGAGAATCTAAATTTCTGGAAAAGCCATACGCAAAATTAAAAACCAATTGCACCCTACATAGAGCGTGAAATTATATCACAATTAAAAAAAATCTTGAGAAAAGGAGTCTAGATGACTAAGTTATGGTGGTTTTGAAGTTGGACTACAAATTCAAAAACTTCATTGGAGAGGGGGGCGAAAAAATATTTAAGCTTGATGATGTCATCATTGATGTAGTGATGATGCCATGAATCCACTGTGTTAAATTTTGATGACCATCAACCAATCAAAATGGAATATACTGCTCTATCAATTGAAATATTCTCTTTGCTAGAATATTCCCTTGTATGATGGTTGTAGAGGAATCTCAATGGATGAAAAATTTTGTTTCTAACCATCAATTTAAAGTTTGCTCAGCATTGGGTGGTTGGTGAGTGGGGTTGTGGGGCCTGTATGGTTCACTTTGAGTGTGCCACGTGGCATGCCTAGACAACTGTGGTACCTAGCCTATGTGCAACATTTACACTATCTTGCATAAGTAGGGTACGTAGAAATATATATTTTTAGTTTTAAAATAAAAATTTTTCAAATAAATTTTCTTGAAAACTATATTTTTTAATAAAAAATTAAAAAAAATAAAACCAACTAATTATTTTTTTGTGAATTGTACCGCTCGACTGTGCAACAATGATTGCAACTATATGGTTGAATGGGGGAAAAATTTTCCTAAGGCTTGAGGAAATGTTGTCTAATTTTGATGAATTAATAGTTGATCTTGGGGTTTTTGGGTCTTTTGGATGTGATGGTAGGGTTTTGTTTGACCCAAAGTGCTCCAAAATTATAGCTACCTTTTGGATTTGACAACCACTCTTTAGCTTCAAACCCTCATAGATGTGGCCTCATATGTCCGATTTGGATGAAAAAAGGGAAAACTAACTTTCTCAAACCCTTTGATCTCAATGATGAGCTTAGATTTGCACCAACAAGCTTTAATTTTAACCTTTAATACAAAGCCACAAAGAGGAAACCCCCAAATCTAGTATTTTTTTCAATCTTTTTTTATTCTCCAAATCATCATTCGATGCAAGAGACGAGCATACTCAAATTTTTAAGATCCACCATGACTTTCAACCTAGATATCTCAATAAAGGCTAATGATAATCAATCCCACAAGCTCTGATACCATGCAAGAGTTGGTATAAAATAACTCTACACCATCCAAGATTTGGTTAAAGATTATAGCCACTCAAGATCTAGGAACTTCATGAAAGAACAAGAGAGATCAACTATGAAAGAATAATTTTATTCTATCAAAGGATGCAATCAATATTCAATATGATTTACATAGGAGACCACCATGTTATATAGCAAGGTGAGACATAGGATTAAATAGGATTATGACATGTGTCTTAATCCTATGACATGAGACTATAACTAATCATAACTACCTAGGACACATGTGTTAAAAGTCAAAAGATAAGATAAGATCTAATGACAACTAATACCTTCTAGAAAGACTTGCACCTAGGACCTAAGTAAACATAACATGTAAATAGGACCTACCAATGAGTAGATAGGTAAAACACCTATTTACACCAATAATAAAATATCATAAATATCCATTATAAGTGTGTCATTTATAAAATAAAATTATATCATAAATAATAAAATAAGACATTTATTTACACAAGTATTGTTATCATAGTGAAAAAATATTGTTCTTACATGTACATACAACTATTGGGGTAGCAATGTACAAGCATTGGAGTATTTCATATTAATAGTTTGTCCTATCACAAATTTAATACATGAGTATAATAAATACCAGTGTGTATTTTCCTATTAAATGTGAAAGATTTTTAAAAAGTTTGTGTTCAACTATTGGTCCATTTTTATTTCATATAAGTTGTATTTTAAATAATTATGTGTTTTTTGTATAACAAGAAATAGTTTGTTTATGTTCAACTATTGGTCCATTTGTGTTGAATATACAAGCTAGATATAATAAATATTTACATGGTTACCAATAGGTATTTTTTCTATTTGGGTTGCATATAAGTTTAATTTTAAATTAAAATATGATAACAAATGATATTTTTTTGTTTAACTACTAGGGGTACCATGATTAAGTTTCAGTTGAATCTTTTAAAAGTCAAGTTTTGGACACTTCTCAATAGATGTGTTAATGTGACAAGTTGCATGATGAGTCACACCTCCAAACCTTAGTTATAGATAGATTTAAGAGATCAGTCCACATTTTAAAAAAAATGGTTGTACGATATTCCAAGAAATCACTACATGCTCGCAAAGTTAGTATGTACCACTACTGCCCCCCTCCCCTATTATCATGAAAATTTTAAAAATAAGAAAGAATAAAATGGGGCCACCTCCTTTCTTAAAGTAAAATTATACATTAAGTAGGTACCCCTTTTCTTTCCATGAAAATTATTAAAGAATCTTACCTCTTTTTAACATTTGAAAATCCCTCCCTCATCTCATGTGGGAATGAATAAGATTTAAGAAATGGGACTTAGTTATAAGTGGAGCTTACAAGAAGGGTATATCCCTTCTCATTTTATATCATATCTCATTGTGTTTTAAAAATAATAAAAAATTATCCTTTGTGTCATTAGATAATGTTCTTCAAAAGTGGGTCTTACCAGTCATATCAAAAGAGTGTCAAAAATTTGTTTCAAATAATTAGAATCCATGTTGAAACATGCATAGAACTACCCAAACTCTTGAAGTAGACTATAGAGCCAATTCTATATAGTAATTCCAAAGCTAGAACTCTAGAACTAACTTTAGTATCGAGCTACTCCAAAGTTAAGACTTTGAAGCTAGAACTATAGAGCTACTTCTGTGAGGAAAATACAAGAAAATCTATGGTTGAAACTTAGGCATTGAACATCAGAGTCAACACCACAATGGGTTTTATGTATGAATTCTGAAGCTAGTCTTGAAAGAGTGACTTCACGTATGAAAATATAGAGTTGGAACTTAAGAGATAGCTTTGAAATAGAAATTTCAAAGCTATTGTTAATGGAGCTAATTTAGAGCTCATTTTATGAAAAAATTTAGAGCTAGTTATGAAGTGGTAACTCTATATCTACTTTTAAGCTAGAGCTAGTTTAAAGGTAGAAAATTTAGAGCTAAACTTAGGATTTCGAGCTATATAGTTGAACTTAGGATCCAAATTTGTAGTAGGTAGTTAGTGTAGGAAATTTAGATATTATAGTTTAGAGATTTTTTTTATAAATACTCTAGATTTAAGACTGCTTAAAGCTAATAATGCTCAAGATCCAACTTTGAAATAGTAACTCCAAAGTTAGAACTTTGGAGCTAACTTTGTAGAGAAACTATAGAGTTAGAACTCCAAATTTAGCTTTGTATGGATCCTTCATGAAGTGTTCTAGACTAAATAGTGGATATATACAATATTATAAGGTTTCTCTATATGTCATCATGCAAAAGAAAAAAAGAAAAAAAAACCTCAAACACAATAGAGAGTAAATGTAGTTTTGGGAAAAAACTAATATAATCAATTAGAATTTCGAAACAATTCAACAAATCTTTTCCTAATTTTCATCCCTGCATGATGTCCAAGTAAGAATTTCACACAAATGTGTGTGTGAATTGATTCACACGACTTTTGTTCTTTACTATCCCCAGGCTGAAGATGCTATAATTTGTGTTCTGAACAAGGACTAGCTCAAGATGCACTTGCAGTCGCTTCCTCATGAGATGGCCTCACAATTTGTGTCCAATCTCATGGATACCCTTTGGTACAGTGAAGTTGTGAAATCTACTGCAAGCAACTTCCTTCTGCCTCATGTGTGTCCAATGTATCTCCTTGAGCCAATGTTGTTGAATTTCAACCAAAGAGCTTGGTAGAACATGGTGGGTGGAATCTTCTGTAGAAATGCCTTGTTGTCTTCAGCACCACTCAAGGCTTTAATGGTAGATATGATGACTGATATTCTAGTGTTAAACTTTGATAAGTTCTGTTCTCATCTCCATTCTCTAGGGCCATTGTTGGGTTGCTGCTGTTGGAAGTGGAATTACTCTAAGAGGTGTGTAGGTGAATTAGAGTAATGTATTTAAATCTTTTTATGACTTGAAATGCAGATTTGAAACCTTTTTGATCTTGAACAAAAGTGTGACATTATATATGCAATGTGAACACTGAATTTTGAATGATTATTTTCAATGATTTAATCAAATATAACATGAATGCTTAATAATTCATATCAAAGGATGATGTACATTGTTCATATAATGTTGAATGAACAAATTTTTGATGCTTTATTCTACACAAGACACCAAACTCACTTATGGCAGAATTTAACATTCACACATTGAACATGAACAATTGAACTTTGATCTTAATGACAACTTGGAATTGTGGAAAATTATCAGAGCATTGCATGAATAAATTTCACAAATGATTGAAAGAAAAATTAAGAAAGATAAGCATAAACCACATAAAAGAGAGACACATAAATTTTCCGAATGGAAAACCCTTTCAAGGAAGAAAAACCACTCCAAAATGCCTTATAGGCTTAATTCCAAACTGTTTACAATATTTTTAAAGCACCAACTTAGTAACAATGTGGAGCACCAACTCCATGTACAAACTGAAGCACCCACTTCAAGTTAGAAGCACCAAATTCACAAGAGCACCAACTCCTCCGTTTTTCAAAGTTTCAAAAGATAATACATCATTTTCAATAATTCCCACTAAAATCTCTATAATCAAATCAAATATATAAACCTTTTAAACTCTCTCTTCACCCATTTCAAATACAAGTGATATCACTATAATAACAATCTGTTATGTGCACTCAAGAACTCTTGTTCTCAGCCATACAAATTCTCACCATCGAGAAATGGCTTGTAGCCATATATTTATACAATGAATATAGAATAGTTGTCATTTGCAAAACTCGTATCCAAATTAACCAGGGTTTGGATAAAATGAAAAATAATGCAATTAAATCATGAGACCCATAATGGGTTCAAAATAATAACCAAATAAATTTGATGAATACCCATTGAACTATGAAACCCTTGAGTATAAATTCTGGTTAAGCAAAACTGAAAGTATTTTCCATAAAAACTTAACCACAAAATAGTTGTGTTTAAAATCAACACAAGATTTTTCAGATTTACAAACCAAATACCTATCATGGTAGACAAAAGACATTACCAGCTACCTATATAAACCTCATAACGGTCTAACTGAAGACTCAATTCAGCTCATCAAACTTCCAACACGCAGATTACTAAAAGATAAGCACGAAAAAAAACTACATTGTAACTGGAAACTCACCATGGTGGCACTGGGTTTTGTATCTTCAAAGAAAAAAAAAACAACATAATGAATACCCTAACTTCCTTCCGAATCAAGACTTTAGCTTTCCTTTTCATCATTTGATAAAAATTCAAGTCCAAGAGGATAATACACATGATTTAATAAGACATTGTAATGAGTTTGGGTCTGCTGTCAATAATCCCTTGGAGGCCAACACAATAATGACTTTAAGTATTGCTTCTAATATGTCGACTCAACTTCATCACCAAAATAAACTTTATATAACCAAGTCAAAGATTTTTCAAAAATGCCGACAGAATTAATGAAAAATGATGGCTATCAAATGCACATATTAATCTGCCAAGAATAATTTTAAAGAGACTTTACACAACGTCAAAGATAAAGGGATCGGTAGGAACCATAAACATATCCATAAGGAAACCCAATAGGGTTTATAAACCATGGAACCTTATTAAATACCTTTCGATGCTGAACTCAACAACTATGTGACACATTTCATAGGTCTTTCAAGCCACAAAGTGACTTTTCTAAGTCACATGTATTTAATATATGATAAAACAAGATGCCAAAACAAGGACCTTTATTTGCTCAAAATCATATGTTAGATATGCCAAGATATTAGACCTTTGAAGCCTTTACAAATGCCATCAATGGATTTTATTCCCATTAATAAGTGACACAAGAATTGGTTTTGAATGTTGTGATATGCAATGATAAAGAACCATCCTAACAAAATTAAACCATTTGTACCATGACTTATCAACAATGTTAGTCTAATGTAGTCATAACCAACTATAGATAAATATCATGCATAATCAAAAACTAAAACATCAAGAACATGATCAATTTGAATGGGAACAAGCATGACGATTCTGTAAATGAACCAAACTGAATACCAATCCAACCCTGTAATCTCTTAAGCATAATAGGCAATAGGCAACACTAATTCAATAATGTGCATCAATAATTCAATGCAAGTATATGAGGATATGTCAACCAATCCAATATTTACCATCAACCTGAACCTATACTGTAAATACCAAAGCACCATTTGTGTCTTTTTCATCAAGGAAAAACAACTGAGTGGTTAGAACAACAAACTCCCCCTTTGTCCTTGTTGGAAAACAACAAATCTCTCTCCCCCTTTTTGCATCAAAAACAAAGGGTAGAGAAAAAATTGTGTAATACCTCAAGTAGATGTATATACCCTTATATATAACATATGAACATGCTAATATCATAGCAAGAATAACAATATATCCTTTCAAAGAATCTCGGTCCATATCATCAACACCAAAGCAAAGTAAACATAATATTATAATGCAACAAACCCAATTTTCAAATGATACTTGAAGATTGAAGACCTGTTACCTTGGCATTTTCTTTGTCATGTTAAACTCCATCCTCCATTGACACCTTAAAAAAATATATTTGAAATTAGCACTAATACATTGAGTCACAAGAACATCTAAGAGGCTTTGTACTATGATGCTTCTAAGATAAACCATTACAACAAAACTCAAGAATCCATAATATGCTCATTTAAAACAATGTGCACTTTTATTACAAAAACTTCTTAAACCTGTCAACCACTATACCAAGCAAGATAAGTAACCGTTGTGAGAAATATAGAAGATCACTGCACAAGATACGTCACCAAAACAAATAAGCTTCCAAAACAAACCAATGGATCATGACAAGGCATTACCAATGCTCATTGCATCAACTTACCAACTGTAAACACAATGTTACCAGCATGAATAATCATGTACCAAGGCATCAAATATGACAACATCAAAGATATTATGAGCTTCTCCCGCAAACAAGATTCTTATTGGAAATTTCTTTCAAGCATAGTACTATCATAAAACATGATACTATCACAATGTCACAAGCACCTACACAGGAAAATCTCAAGATACTCTTACCGATATAATGTCTTTGAGTTAATTTTTGTAACTCTTCATAACTGCTGCAAAGTATTGAATTTCTAGAAAGATCTTATCATTTATGTTCATTGTTATTGCTTTCACTCTCTAATTGGATTAAGCAATGTTCCTTGTCCTTCTACTACACACCATAGAGTAGAACCTTCTTTGTCAACGTAAACCATCATAGTATGTTGTCTAAAAGAATCCAAGATATATATAGCTCAAATATAACATAGAGATTATCACAACATCATTAGTACTTATATCTGTGAGTCACATTTTCAACATGTCCTCTAGTATCTTTATCATCTGATATAAGAACACTTAGCTTCAATCATGAATCTACAATCTTCCAAGAGCATGAGTGCAAACCAATGAAAAACATCTATCTCTGACACCCAACCAATTCTTCTTAGAGACAATGAATTATCAAGATGTATTTAGGGTTTGATTAGAAACAATCTTAAAACATAGTAATTCTTTAAATGGAGTCAGGAAGAACTTCAGACAACCTATCATTAGGTTTGCCATAAAAAACACTAGTATGTTAGGAACAAAGGTAGATTTAACCAGATTTCAACTTTCTATGTAGATCTGTCAAATATGCATGACCCCATATGACATTTACAACTTTTGAATGGTTAAACTAGAATACACCACTACCAATATTAATGAATGATTTCAAGACATCAAAGATAAGCAACTTAATCATCTCTTAAATTTAATCAACCTAAACCTTATGAATGAGTCATCAAAGCATCAAAATCACCAAAGGATTGTCAATGTACTTCAAACTTGAATTCCCTAGCAACCTGTAAAGTTGATCAGTTATACATAGTGTAATAATCATGATGATATATGTTATATCCAAGGCTGTCAATAAATGAGAACTCTTATTTAACATAAACTTCCAATATCATATGCAAACCTTCATAATCAATACAATCAGAATAAACAAAATGAAATATTGACATTTACAGACCTCTTCTTTACTTCTTTTACCACAAATAGCAAATGCATATCGCCATACCTCATTCTTGACTTCATAGGGGTAAAGTGTGTTACCATAATAGACTCCCCCTGAGTCTTTTCTTCTTCTCAAGACTTGGATGGTATCACATGTGCACAGTGTACTTTCATGGATTCACCTTTATTACTAGATTGATTAAGCTTTCTTCTCCAAATCATACATGATCCTTTCTCTTTCTTTTCATCTTGATTGATCTTTCTTCTCCACACTTGTATAGGATTTTTCTTCTCCTTACTCAAGGTTTTCTTTTCCTTTTGTTTTCAAGAACATGTAGTCCCTAGAAGGCTTTATAGTAATTTTCTTACACCATTGTGCTTTGTGACCAAACCCATTACACCTATAACATATAATGGTTTTTTCTAGACCAAAGAGAGGATAATTTCTTCTAAACATGTTGTATGAACCTATCTTGAAATTCTTCACATGATTATGACTTTTATTCACCCAACAATTTCTTGTACAATTTTTTGCTTAGTGTCCATAAGCATTACAACAATAGTAATAGCCATGAAATTGAGAGTGGTTATACCTGGTAAATGAATATCTTGATGGTCTTTTTTTCCTTTCATCAAACCACTTATCTTCTATCTGAGTAGCAACAATATGGTAACCAAGATCAACCTTCATTCTTGATGTTTGCTTGGCTGTAAACTTCTTTCCATCTATAGTAGAAAACACTGTCTCATGTTTAGATTCTTCTATAGTAGAGCTTTGTACAATCTCATATCCCATTCTTGTAGGATCTTTAAAATGATTTTGTCTACCAATCATCTCATTCAATATACTAGTACTATCATCAAATTTTTGACTTTTATCTAATTGAGCCTTGACACTTTCAAGCTCTTTTCTTAATGTAACTACTTCTCCTTCAAGTTTTAGACATTCAATCCTTTTTACCTCCAAATCAGATCTTACAACATATGTTATCCTTTTACATTCTTCAATTTCAATTTTTTACTAATAATCATATCATCTTGAAGAGTTAGTTCTTTTAACAAGGAATCATTATCTAAACATTTTCTTAAAGAAGCAATCTCATTTTCTAGTTTAATACACAACTCATCCTTTTCCTTTAACTTGGCTTCCAATCCTTCTTCAGTATTTTTCTTATCAACCATTTGGGCTTTCAAAAATTCAATAATCTTTTCGGATTTAACATAGTTTTGATTTAATGCTTTATTAATATCATTACTCTTTTGAAGTTGTACCTTAAGTTCCTGATTTTCTAGTTTAAGCCTTTTAAGCTCATCTAAGGCAACAAGCAGTTCTCCTTCAAAATCAAATTCAAAATCATCACCTTCACATTCTTTAAACCCATAAAATTCTTGTTCAAAGTCACTTACCAAGTGATCTTCTTCTCCAACTATAGGATCATTTTTATTATCAACTAACATGGGTAATTTTTGAGATAAAACTTCACTAGACTTGACACTAGTGTTTTTCTTCTGACTTCTATTTCTTTTGTACTTACCCATAGTAATCCTCTTATCAAAAGCTTGGTTGAACTTAATTTGGTTAGGTTTATCCAAGGATCTAGCTTTTTACATTAGCATTAATCAAAAACATATATGATTTCACAAAACATATAGAATGTACAAATAGATAGAAATACCTTCTCAAACCTGTGACATATTGACTTCCAAGACCAGAATCAATCCTAGGTAAGAAACCTAATGTAGGACCCTATGCTCTGACACCACTTGTTGGAAGTGGAATTACTCTGAGATGGGGGGGTTGGGGGGGTGAATCAGAGTAATGTATTTAAAAAAATTTATAACTTGAAATGCAGATTTGAACCCTTTCTGATCTTGAACAAAAATGTGACTTTATATATGCAATGTGAATATTGAATTTTGAATGATTTTTTTCAATGACTTAATCAAATATAACACAAATGCTTAATAACTCATATCAAAACATGATGTACATAGTTCATATAATGCTGAATGAACAACTTTTTGATGCTTTCTTTTACACAAGACACCAAACTCACTTATAGAAGAATTTAACATTCACACATTAAACATGAACAATTGAACTTTGATATTAAAGACAACTTGGAATTGTGGAAAAGTATCAAAGCATTGCACGAACAACTTTCATAAATGACTGAAAGAAAAATTAAGCAAGATAAGCACAAACCATAGAAAAGAGAGACACATAAATTTGTCGAGTGGAAAACCCTTTCAGGGAAGAAAAACCACTCCAAAATTCCTTACAAGCTTAATTCCAAACTATTTACAATATTTTGAGAGCACCAACTCAGTAACAATGTGGAGCACCAACTCCATGTACAAACTGAAGCACCCACTTCAAGTTAGAAGCACCAACTTCACAGGAGCACCAACTCCTCTATTTTTCAATGTTTTAAAAGATAATACATGATTTTTAATAATGCCCACTAAAATCTCTGTAGTCAAATCAGAGATATAAACCTTTTAAACTCTCTCTTCACCCATTTCAAATACAAATGATATCACTATAATAACAATTTGTTATGTGCTCAAGAACACTTGTTCTTAGCAATACAAATTCTTGCCACTGAGAAATGGCTTACAACCATATATTTATACAATGAATATAGAATAATTCTCATTTGCAAAACCCGTATCCAAATTAACCAAGGTTTGGATAAACTGAAAAATAATGTAGTTAAATCATGAGACCCATAATGGGTTGAAAAGAATAACCAAAGAATTTCAATGAATAGCCACTGAACTATGAAACCCTTGAGTATAAACTCGGGTTAAGCAAAACTGAAAATATTTTTCCATAAAACTTAACCACAAAATAGTTGTGTTTAAAATCAACATAAGATCTTTCAGATTTGCAAACTGAATACCTGTCATGGCGGCCAAAAGACATTACCAACTTCCTGTATAAACCTCATAACGGCCTCACTGAAGACTCGATGTAGCTCATCACACTTCCAACACATAGATTACTGAAAGATAAGCATGAAAACTAGCTACATTGTAACTGCAAACTATCCATGGCGGCACTGGGTTGTGTATCTTCAGAGCAAAAACAAAACAACATAATGAATACCCTAACTTCCTTCTGAATCAAGACTTTAGCTTTCCTTTTCATCATTTTATAAAATTTGAAGTCCAAGAGGATAATACACATGATTTAATAAGACATTATAATGAGTTTGGGTCTGCTGTAAATAATCCCTTGGAGGCCGACACAATAATGACTTTGACTATTGCTTCTAATATGTCCACTCAACTTCATCACCAAAATAAACTTTATACCAAGTCAAAGATTTTTCAAAAATGCCGACAGAATTAATGAAAAATGATGGCTGTTAAATGCACATATTAATCTGCCAAGAATAATTTTCAAGAGACTTTACACAACGTCAAAGACAAAGGGATCGGTAGGAACCATAAATAAATGCATAAGGAAACCCAATAGGGTTTATAAACCGTGGAACCTTATTAAATACCTTTTGATGCCGAAATCAGCAACTATGTGACACATTACATATTCCTTTCGAGCCACAAAGTGACTTTTCTAAGTCACATGTATTTAATATATGATAAAACAAGATGCCAAAGCAAGGACCTTTAGTTGCTGAAAATCATATGTTAGATATGCCAAGATATTAGACCTTTGAAGCCTTTACAAATGCCATCAATGGATTTTATTCCCATTAATAAGTTACACAAGAATCGGTTTCAAATGCTGTGATATGCAATGATAAAGAACCATCCTGACAAAATGAAACCATCTGTACCATGACTTATCAACACTGTCAGTCCAATGTAGTCATAACCAACTACAAATGAATATCATGCATAATCAGAAATTGAAACATCAAGAACATGATCAATCCGAATGGGAACAAGCATGAAGATCCTGTAAATGAACCAAATTGAATACCAATCCAACCCTGTAATCTCTGAAACATAATAGGCAATAGGCAACACTAATTCAATAATGTGCGTCAATAATTCAATGCAAGTATATGAGGATATGTCAATCAATCCAAGATACCATCAACCTGAACCTGTATTGTAAATACCAAAGCACCATTTGTGTCTTTGTCATCAAGGACAAACAACTGAGGGGTGAGAACAACAGCTGCTTCACGACGAGAATCAAGAACCTCTTCAATACGGTAAGCTTTGTATTCAAGCATGCCCTCGAGGACCCCCTGTACATGCCATACTTTGCTCCACCTGGTGATTTGACTTCCTCTGAAGAAAGCGGTGTCTACTAGGTTCACTCTGTGGGTTTCCATTTTTGGTCTTTCAAAATGTTTCTGATCCTCTGCACGCTTGGCTCTTTGTAATTAAGGTGCATTTGGGTTTTGGTTGTGTCTGTGGTCAGAGTTTTTTGCCTTGTCTATTCGATTCCCAGTTTTGTTTCTCGATGGGGTGATGCATATTTTTGCTCTGTCTGCTGCAATTTCGCTGTATGGGTTCTGGATGTGTATCTTGTCAGGACTTTTTAAATGGCTTCTCTTGCTGGATGTGAGACCTGAATCTTTTGTAAATTTTGCTCATGGGTCTGGCTTGTTGGCACTCATTGACAGAGTATCTTCGCTCTGCTCTTGGTTTGTACTCAATCCGTTTGATATTAATAAAATCCTACGGTGGCCTAGCCACTTTCGCTTTAAAAAAAATAAATCTTTTCCTGTATATGAGAATACGTGAAGTGACATCTTCAAGTTTGATTTGTACTCTTATGATGGTAACTTTAAATGCTCAAATATGTTTATTGGTTGTTCAATACCTACATGCTTACATTTAGAGAAAAATATTTTAAGAATATTTGTTAATTAATGAAAATATTCACATAGAGATAGAGGGAATTGCTTCTTCCTAGACATACATGAGTTGCCATTATTCTTAGAGGTAAAATGGTAATAGCTAGTGTTGTTATTGTTGGCCATATATAATTATTGTTTGAGTTATAATTACAATGTTTGATGATTAAGGATTCTTTTGATATTCAAATCTTAAATTTGAAGGGATGATAGGTGACAAAAAATATTGAGGATTTAAATAGGAATAAGGAATACTAATATTATTGTTGCGGATGTAATTTTTGTCACTTCGAGATACCATTTATTATCCCTCTTTCTCTTATTTCCTTGAATTTCATGTAGTTCAAGTTTAGATTGAGCTAACTTAGACCTTGTTTGAATGCCCTTGGGTTTAGATTTTGTTCCTATCATCTTACTACATATGATTACAATATACTAGATCCTCACCTTTCAAACCCATTTTAGTTAGCCACCTATTTTTATCCTTTTGATATTGTGGCCCACAATATTATTACATAGCCTATGGAAACCTCATAATTTTAAATATAACTTGCAAGCACACAAAAATTAAAATAAGTGTACCAAATGACCCCATCACACTTATTATCTATGACCACATGGTATTCCCCCATCAATGCATATTAAATGGACTTGCATTAGCACCTAGACATTCACCTTTTTAACCAATGAGGTCAAGACATGGTAGGCCTTGTATCCATTAATAGTAGTTATCTCAATTATATCTCTACCATTATGTATGTAAAAAATCATAAATAAGAGGACTTGAGTTGATTAGGTAAATATCAATGGCTAGGGGTATAATGCTACAACCAAAGATGTAGAAAAATTCATTTCACTATTTCAAAATTATCAAATAGAATTGAACATGTAAACTTGAAAAAATAATGTGCCCTTCCTTTTGAATATATGGTCAATAACTAATGCATATCCACATGGCTTAATTTATAAGATCACCCAACAAATTGCAACTAGTTGTTGGCGACATAAGAATCATATTTGTACAGATGTACATTCTTTTGACTAATGAAAATGGGACATATCAACCCAAATATGCAATTGATAGTTGGGTAATATTTTTAGCTATGCCACTAAAACCTTAAATTATTGCATGATCTAATGAATTGCATTGATCAGTCAAGACCAAAGGTTATAGGAAAAATCTTACCATTCAGGTTGCATTCTCCTTCCTTTTCTCATTTTATTATGCAACCCCAATGATACATTTTAATTCATGTAGCTCCTTGTTTCTTCTATTAGAGCTAATAAAAGACTACTATTTATCCTATCTTAAAAATAATATGGCCATGCTATATACTAAATGCATTGATGATTGAGACTCTATGCTAGGAAAGATAAACACATATTGAACATCATAGTGTTGGTGTAACAATAAGAATTTGGGCAGCTAGTCACAACATAAACAAGTAACGTGCACTTGATTGTAGGGCACTACAAATTTTATAAGTCTACACTCAAATAGAACAAAAGCACACGGGGAAACAACAAAGTCTTCTAACTAGCTTCAAGTCAACAATCAAATAGAATAAGAGCACATAAGGAGAAAACAAAAACTTGGGCATTTTCAAACCAAGCCACCATGATTGTAGACTTGAAGCTTGGTAGAACAACAATTATGGAGATTTCATGCAAAAGCCAAAAGATTAATAGTAGAGCTCACTTGAATCATTCTTGAAAAAAATAAACTGCATTAGCAAGTAAAGACCACGAAACACAAAAAAGACCAAAAAAACACAGTTGAAAATAAATTTTACAAAATACAAGTTCTAGAAATACAATATAAGACCCTAACTAAAATTTCTCAAATTGATTATAAACATAAAAACATACAAAATAATACAAAAAACCACAAATAATAATGTCAAAATCAAATGTTAAAAGAAAAACACATATTACAAATTTTTTTCACACTTAACTTGATTTTCAATTTCAATATTAAATTTAATTACTTAAATTTATGTAAACCACATTTAAATAAATAAATATAAAATTAGAATGAATTCCACTCTTAAATTCGACATTAATAATTTCAATTTTCATAGTTTTATCCAGTCATTAACAATTATATCTTCATCAAGTGCAACTCTTTGTTGGATGCGTCTCTTCCTCTCGGATTAACATCAAGTCATTTTTCCGGTCATATGCCCATCTCAATCAGCACAAAAGACTTGACTTACCTGCAGTGTTATAGAACTACAACTTTCCTATACCAGAGGCCAATAATATCTAAAACGCTTGAGTCCCAATTTGGCCCGTTTTGTTTGAGGAATTTGGTAAGTTCAGATGTTCTTCTGCGTAGAATGAGTATCGAAGGATAATAATGGTGGAACCACTCAATCCCCTCTTCTACTAATCCGTTAGACACGGAGAGTTGAAATTACTGACAAAGAAGTTCAGTTCAGAATTGATTTCAACTGCTGCCTTGGGGAGAGATGTTGGATTCCGTTATGTGTAGCCGAAAATCGGGAAAAGCGGTATCGGTGTTGCACAGAGAGGAGTTGCGGTTTCAGATCGCTTGCAGGGTGCAAAATGAATGTTCATGTATGTGTATTAATATCGCTCAAGGTAAAATAGAAACCAAGCTCTGTGATTACAGTGTTTGCTGGTCGGACGTTTGAGACCTACTTCATTTCTAACGGTGAGACATGTCACGTCATTTGTTGTTTTCAAGCTGGTTTGAACCCATGAATTGTGGCATCTATATGGGTTGTCAATTGCATATATTATCATACTTGTTCTCACATCCACTTAATATCTTCCAATCCATAAAGATACTGGCACAAATATTTACCTTTGTAAAGCCCCCCCTACTAAACTTGAAAAAATCAACTTCATAAGTCACAATAAAACATCTTAGATTTCATAAGCAATTTCCAAATTCAAATTTAAAGACAATAATATTATTTATACTAAAGATTTAAATTCAAATTTAACAACTCTTTTTTTTTTTGCTGAATATAAAAAATTTGAATTTGGGGCCAACACCGTCTATATTAAAATATCAGAGATGACATAGTTAACATGGTAATATACCGACACACCGTGAGAACCTCTATGACTACTTACTACTACTGCCAGTTACAGACAAGTTGGTAGACTACTAAGAAGAGACCCCCCAAAGCAGCAACAACTACTGCCAGCCATTCCAAGAAGGTGAGATTCAACACAAGCATTACATTCCAAGTGCTCCCAACGTCATACCACCTTATTCGCCACAAAAGGGCTTTCTTTGACAGCTCATCTGCCAGTGCATTCCCTTCCCGATAAATATGGCTAATTTGAAAATCTTCCAAATCATCAATTAATGTCCTTATACTAGCCAACCATCTGTTAATCTTCCAATTGGGGGTCAAGTTTTGGCGAATGGCAATTACAATGATCAATGAATCACCCTCCAGATGTATCTTCTTCACCCCGAGCTCCTTGCCCAACTCTAGACCTCTCAATGCCACTCTAACCTCTACAATGTTATTTGTTGCTACGCCAATGTATTCCCTACATTCAAAAATGATTAATCCTTGCTCATCCCATGCAACACAACCAATCCCACTTGGCCCCGGGTTTCCACTGGATGCACCGTCAAAATTTATCTTAATCCAACCTGGGTTTGGTGTTGTCCATTTGATTCCCTTCCGAGGATTCACCAGTTGTTCTGATCTTCTTGATCCCATTAGCTTTGGGACCACCATCCCTACAAAATTTTTGGTCGACTCATTGTTCCAACTCGTAAAGACATTATTTTTCACATTAGAGGAAACTGCAGAGTTCACTACTTCTACAATAGAGGTTTCAATCTTCTTGGCTAGCAACTCCCTTGGCATCCCCAATTCCTTGAAGATTCTACGGTTCCTTTCCTTCCAGATTTCCCATATTACTATTGAGGGGGCTATCTGCAAGATCAATCCAAAGAAGTCTTGTTTCTTGATGATAGGCTAGCGAACGAACCATTCCACCAAATCCTGAGGAAGGGGGCATGAAAGGTTTAACTTGGCTCGAATGAAGTTCCAGCAAAACCCCGCATATGGACAGGCCAATAGGAGGTGGTTCACGTCTTCCTCATGATTCTTGCAGAGAGGGCATCTCCCCGAACCACTAATCCAAAATTTGGCTAGGCGGTCTTGTGTTAGAATCTTTTTCTGAATTGCTAGCCAAGAAAAGACTCCGGCCTTGGGCATACCAAATTTACCCCACAGAAGTTTTTTCGAACAATGTTTGTCATTCTCAATTGCTTCCCTTATCCTATATCCAATCTTCACTTTGTATTCCCCATCCTTCGAAGCGCACCACCTAATCCTATCTTCTTCTCCTATAGCCATCCATGTTATGTATTTCAGTATTTCTTCCAAAATCACCTTTTGAGCTTGGGGGGCATTTAACTCTGACAGTGATTTCCACTTCCATCTCAATTGACCATTCTCAGCTGCGAATGAACCATAGTTACAGGCTTCCTTTCCCCAGACACAATTTGTCTCTCTATGAATATCCTCCAAATGTGGAAGAGACTTGAGGGCTGGGTGTCCCTCCCAGGAGTCCTCCCAGAATGCTACCTTTCTACCATTGTTTACTTCCCATGTGATATGTTTGGTAACAATGTCTCTACATTCTAAGATAAAATTCCAAATTTCTGAGCCCCTTGGGGGATTCTGGACGATGAATATTCTAACTGCATCATTCGTGTCAAGATATTTCTTTCTCAGAATCTGAACCCACCGTTGGTCCCCTTTGCAATAAATATACCAAACAAGCTTTGTGCCCATTGCCAAGTTCATTAGGTGTAATTGTTTCACCCCAGCCCCTTTCGCTCCTTGTGGTTTACATATCTTGTCCCAAGCCAACAATGGGAACTTCTGAGTGTCACTTGTGCCATTCCACAAAAATCTCCTCATGAGCTGAATCAGACCTTCTTCGGTAGCTTTGGGTAATTTCATGCAAGACATTGAATAAACCAGAATGGCAGAGAGGACAGCTTTTATCATCATGACTCGACCAGCCGAGGTGAGCCATTTCCCCTTCCAGCTCCCCAATTCCTTCCTGCAGTTGTTTAGTATTGATTCCCAATAACTTACCTTGTTTACCCCTGCAAACAAGGGCATCCCTAGAAACTTACCAGGAAAGTTGGAAATTTTCAGTCCCAGAATTCTTGTTAAATCCCTTTGAAGACTCAGCTAGACATTGAGGAAGAAGACTTCGGATTTGTGCCAGTTGATGCTCTGACCCGAGGCCAACCCATACTCATTCAACAATTTCTCGATGCACCTGGCCTCCACCCTGGTAGCAGCCCCAAATAATAAAGTATCATCTGCAAATTGATTGTGTGTCGATTTGTCTATCCCCGGGGCAACTTCTATACCCTTCCACTTACCTTCAGCCCTCATATGTGATATACTTCTACCAAGTTCTTTTGCCATGATGATGAAAAGAAAGGGTGATAGGGGATCACCCTGTCTAATTCCCCTTGAAGATTCAAAGAAACCTTGTGCTGCACCATTTACTAATACCGAGAATTTGGGAGAATTGATGCATCCAGTGACCCATTCCACCCACTCCTGTCGAAAACCAAACTTCTTCAACACCTCGAACAGGAATTGTCGATCCACCATATCATATGCCTTAAGAATATCCAGTTTGATGATCATACTGGGAGCTCTAGTTTTTCTTGCAGTGTGAATAGCTTCATGTGCCACAATAATGCTTTCGAATATGGATCTACCTGGGGAGAAACTGCTTTTCTCCTCTGAGATAATTTTCTTAAGAACCTTCTTGAGCCAATTAGCAATGATCTTTGTTATTATTTTATAAATTGTGTTACAAAGAGAGATTGGTCTGTAATCTCCAAAGTTCTACAGATCTTTCTTCTTGGGAACGAGTGCAATGAATGTGTGGTTGAAGGCCCCAAGCACCGTGGCCTTTTTCCTTGATTCCTCAACAGCCCGATGCACATCCTTACCAATGATGTCCCAGAAGGCTTGAAAGAATTTGGCCGTGAAGCCGTCGGGTCCAGGGGCTTTATCAGCTCCAAGCTGAAAGGTAGCAGCCCTTACTTCCTCTAGGCTGATTGGCTTGTAGAGCCTCAGATTGTCCTCTCCATTGATCAAGGATGGGATCCGATCCAAGAAATCCTCTCTTTCCCTTCTATTATCCACTACAGCATGGTTGAGAATTGTTTGGAAATACTAGACTGCTGCTTGATTCACTTCTTCTATGGATTGTGTTCTCGAACCATCCTCCTTTGTGACTTCAGTGATGCTTTTCTTGACCCTATTCGTAATTTCCATTCTATGGAAAAACCTAGTATTTGTGTCCCCTTCTTTCAACCATACTTCCTTAGATTGCTGCCTCCAAAAGGTCTCTTCCTTAGTCATGATCTCTTTCAGCTCTACTTTGAGTTTTAATTCCAGCTCATAATCAGTCCCATCCATTCCACTCTGAATCACTTTTTCATTTAGCCTGGAAAGTTCTCCTTCAATCTAATCTTTCTCCTTGAATATAATGCCAAACTTCTCCTTGTTACAGTCCTTCAATTTATTTTTGATATGAGCTAGTTTTTGTCTGAGTGTGTACATACAGGTATGGTTTCCCCCTCCCACTTCCTTCCACCATACTTCCATCAAATCAGTCAATGATGGGTCCTTGAGCCACATGTGCTCAAATTTGAAAGGGATGCCACCTTTGGGTACCTCGGGCTTTATATATAACTGAACCGGGAAGTGGTCTGATCCAGAGAAGGGTAGAATGCTTGCTTCAAAAGAGTCTGCTTTTGGTCCCTAATTCCCACCTAGGAAAAATCTATCCAACTTTTCTGCTATATGGGTGAAGCCTTTTCTCCGATTAGTCCATGTATACTTACCATTCTTCGTTTGCATTTCCCTTAGCCCCCACTCCTCCACAAAAGCCTGGAAGTCCAGTTGTACCCTTGACAAAGTTTGAGAGCCCCCCTGCTTCTCAGAGTTATCCAGAGTGGCATTGAATTCTCCACCTAAGATAACTTGTATCCCATCTTGCATCTGCAGCCAGGCCCCAATCTCTTGCCACAACTCCCTTCTAGCATTGGTTGGTATTGGTCTGTATACATTAACAATTAGCAGAAACTTATTTTGATTGAGGATCCTATATCTAACCACCATCTAGTTTTGTTTCTCCACTACCACATTGCATTGTAGAAGTAAAGGATTCCACAACACTCCTAATCCTCCTAAGGCCCCAATAGACTCCACAAATGTTCCTTCCCACTATTTCCAGCTTCTCATTTTTGTTTGGATTTCATCTTTTTCCCATTTAGTTTCCTGCAGCAGGACTAACTCTTTCTTACTTTGGTCTATTTGACGCTTAACTAAGCGCCACTTGCTAGGGGCGTTTAAGCCCCTAGCGTTCCATGTAATTAGCTTCATTCCTCCTTGGGAAGGACAATCTCCTTCCCGTTTCTAAGTTTTCTCTGACCCTTGGCGCTGGCTGCAATTTCTAATTTGGCTTTGTTGGATTTGGGACCCCTCTTTTTCTTTGGTGCTAGGTTTGGCTTTTTCAACTTCGATTGTGATTGCTCAATTGTTCTTTCCTCAAGGATGCATGTTTGGTCTATCTCAGGACACCATTCTTCTTCAAATTTTGAATCATCTTCCAGCTTCTCCATTTCATAGGTTGGGTTAGGCTCTATAGCTTTAGTAAGAGCCCTTGGGGTTTCATTCTTGATTCCTGCATCCCCGTGTCGATTGAGGTGATGCACCAGCTCCAGTTGTGAGTCCAAATCATTGTCAAGCAGCTGGTCTTCAAGCACCTCCTTTATCTTTTCCTTATCATGTTTTACTGTCCACACTTCTTTAACCATCACCTGCTTGTTGCTTTGCTCCCCTAGGGCTTCTATTGTTTCCTTAACCAACATGTCACCTCCCGAGGCTCCCTTGGCATCACCCGAACATCCCTTATTGGAGTTGGCTACCTCCTCTCCACACATTTCTGTCACAGTTAAATACCTACCAACTACCATGTTGCCCTCACTTGATTGTCGATCCATCACCATGCATTCCACCATTGGGTCATTCTCCTACTGATTGATTACCTTTGAGTTAATTTCCTATTCTGGATGAGCTTCCACTTCACCCTCCCTATAGAGTTAATTTCCTGTTCTGGGTGAATTTGTTTGCTCTATCAGCCCACACCACCCCATTACATTCCAAATGTCTGTGTGAAATTGATTTGCACAGGGGGCACAAAGACATCTGGTCTTCTCTTTTGATCTTTAAAATGCGTGGCCCCGCGTTGGTGGGGATCTCGATTTTTGAGGGAAGATTTTGGGGTAGAGAAATCCTCAAGCACATTCTAATGTAAGCTCCCTTGCATTTGTCGATTAGAATCTCATCTATAGATCTCAGAGTGCCTAAGCTATTCCCCATTGATTTCATAAGACCCAGTTCCCAAAATTCCTAAGGCATGTCATATATTCTTATCCGCACAGGTACCTCCTGCAGAATATGTTCCCACGGGTTGAAATTCGGATACCAATGAACCAAATGGATGCCAACACTTTTCCAGTAGTGCGGTTCACTTTGGAGACGTTATTCCTACGGTTATGCGAAGAGGAATAACTCTAAGCGTGGTCGTTTTGCGGTTCCGACTTTGGAATCTGCCACCCATTTCTCAGCGCAATTTTCAATTTTCTCCCGGCTCTTGCCAGCCTCCCCATTGGCGAACAGCCTAATTGTTTCTTTATGCCGTTTCATCTTTGATTTTCGTGTTTCGTCGAGATGTGGAGGCCGGTGGGTTGGGTTTGCCACTGCTGATTTCGCTCCTTACTCCATCCATTTGGATCCCCATAACCTTTCTATTCCTGGCGCGATCCAGCTTTCGATTCATTTCCTTTTGTTTCGCCGACTTTTAATCTTTATTTTACTTACATGCGTCGCTTTGTCTGCCCTTTGCGTCGATTTGATTTATTCTCACCAAACCTGCCATTGATGATTTAAACCACTACCCTCGGTCCACCAGATTGTTCTTGCCCAGGATTTTGGGCCGCTCCGTTGAGCCTGGAGCGCCGGGCATGGCGATTTAAATAAGGCGGCTTATTCTTAAAAGACGTTGCTGCGACATTTCGGCTTCCTTTGTTTCCCGACAAGTCCACTGCCCTACTCCTTAATAAAGTGTATTCCTATAATCCATTCTACGAAACACTGTGTAGGTTAGTACCCCTCCCAACCTCTAGCCTGACCACCATGAAGCTTCCTTTGAGCTCTCACTTTCCATTGTTCCAACTCTGCTCCTTCTCCTTGCGCACCATTATTTTTTGGTTGTGAAACTTTGGGGTAAGAAATCTCAATTGTTGACACGGTAGAGAGTGATCCCGTGTGGTTGAACCTTGGTTGTTGGCACTACAAGCAAGAAGCCCCACCATTTCACCATAGGGTCTCCCCCAATCTCAATTTTTGACATGGTAGAGATTGACCCCATGAGGTTTGAACCTTAGTTGTTGGCACTACAGGCAAGAAGCACCACCATTTCACCAAAGGGTCGCCCCTATTATCCCCTCTATTGTTATTAGACATTTGTTTAATTATTTTGTTATTATAATTTATAAAGACAATAATTTTTTATCTTTCTTTCATTGTCTTTTTAGTTCTCGCACCTAGCAACCCCCCACCTCCTTCCTCTTTTATCTTGCTTGGTTTATGAACAAACTAAACACTACAATAATAATGATGAGTTATTAAAAATAAAATAACTCTTAAAAGAGTAAATATAATAAATCAAGGGGCAGTGGGCCTAGCTCAATTGGCTAAAACATCATGTTATAGTCTCCCCATCATCCTTGTGATAGTGGAGGGCATGTTGCACTATATATATATCTCTTAACATTTTTTAAATGGATGCATTTGTTAGACATAAATTATGGATTGCATAAAATTAAAAACTTTATCAATGATATTTGAAATTTTTAAATTTATATAGAAAATCATAAAAATAATAAAATTGTATAATTTGAAAATTCTAATAACTTAAAACATTTGCTTACTTTTATAATCTTTTCCCAATAAAACTAAATACTAGTATTTGATGGATCTTGATTAAATTTGTCATCATCTTCATTATTACAATAGTTCTTAATCCTTTGAAACAATATTTTTTAAGTAAAATTTCAATTATACTACTAAAAACCTTTGATATCTCTTTACAACTTTTATATAGATATATTCTATAATAATATACTTATCTTCAAAAAAATCTATATAGAAAGCGTTCAAAAATATTATTCTCATGAAATAGACTCTTAAGAATAAAATATATTGATATCTTTTACATTTTTTTTTTAAATAAATAAATAATATCAATTTTAATTATTTATTAAGAATTATTTTCCCTTACAACTGTAAATATTAGACTGCTTTATCAGAGGAGACGTCGTCTCTTTTACAATTGTAAACTTTATCCCTAACAAAATATATTACCATACTGAAATTTCCACTTTAAATTCAAAATATAATTAAAGTCACTTGATTTTCATCTCATCGTGATCTCTTTCACTATTCCAAACTTAATTTTGTCCCTCCTGAATATAATTCACGTCCCACCGTAAACAGCTAAGTATTAAGAACAAAGAAATTTCAAAATACAATTGAAAATTAGCTGTTGTTGTTCCCAAGGATATGTCCAAACTTCAGTTTAAAATAGTGTCGGTTACTAAAATACGAAGTCTAGCTGAGCATCCTGTTTTGAAACAGGTAGCTTACAAAGATTCCCAACAAGACAGGACCGAGTTTTGGAAATATTTATTTTATTAATATTTTGAAAACCCAATTTTATGGGTAGAATTGAACTTCAATGCAAAAGGAATTTTATTGAGAATATGGCAAACAAATGATTAAAAACCAAGGCTACAGTTGCACCTGATTAACCATCTCCAACCAGACAAAATACCTGCACAAATCAAGTTTAAGCCCTGAAATCTGTCTTTAATCTATCCTAATTAAGGAAATGAGAATGGAATGAAGAACACAGGTTGGAATCTAACTGGCAAAAGCTGCATAGTGCAAAATGTGTTCATGTATATTGATTCATTGTTGCATGCATATTTATAGTATAGAACTCTGGCAAAATAGTGACATCATGAGTATGTTCACAGTTCAACCATATTGACCTCTCATGACAGATGGAGACAACATTTTTCTTTGTTATAGAGTGGATTCTGTATGACAGAAGGTTTTTATATATCTAGCCTACAAACAGTTCAATCTTAACAGTAGTAATCACATGGTGAGAGCTTGGTCAGAGAAATGTCATTTTCATTGAATGGTAGTTGCCCATTTGTCCGCACAATCACAAGCTTACAAAGTAATCACCCATAATTTAATGGGGTCTCTTGAGGCAATTGTCTCTACCTGTCCGTGAGAGCCACTCTCCAGTGTTTTGTAAATGAGGCAGTTGTCTTTAATTGCCCGGAAGAGCTACTGTCCAGTTTTGTAGATTTATTCCCATGACGCTACAGTTTTTTCTCACCCACAAAAAACCAAAAAGTGCATGTGACTTGACAAGATAGTCTAGAGCCTCAGACCGTGCAGGCAAGTGACAATTCTAGTATTTCTATCCTGGGCCCACTGAGCTTTTAAGGTTTGAAGAATCTCAACCGTTATGTTGGGAGCAAGAATGCTACTAGTATTAGATCATCATTTATTATTCAACAGAAAAGAATTTGTAATCCAGGAGGATGAGATCAAACTTTATCTACTAAAAACATAGGTTATATTTTATGATATTGTTATCAGGATTCAACCTTATAGCTTTACAGGTCAAATTCATTGACTTATGGTTCATGAGTAGTGGTTCACAAGAACCCATCTCTCATGATAATGAATGGTCCACTTAGCACTCATTGCATCTAGGTTATATTTTACAAGCGACCAAACTAAATACCAATTTGGGCTTTAGACATTTGTGAGACTGTCTCAAGGAGATTTCTTTCCAAATTTTGACATGACGGCCATGCTCAAGGTTAAACATTACCTTGCTAACCCACCCAAAACACTTAACGTGTAAAACACCTCAATGTTTCGGCTGATGTGATAATAAAGAATGCAGGATTCATTTCCATTTTTTTCAGAATTCTTGCAGAATTTGAGATATCAATTTTGAATCATGTTCCAGTACATTATTAGAGCTTGAAACTCTTTTGGTTGTCCTACATTTGACCCTGTTTCTCGATTAGGATACATTGTTTTATTGAGAAGAGAAAATGTTATAGATGTTTCAGCAAAGAATTATATTTAGATGTAAACATTGTAAGCAATTATTTCTTTTCTTACAGGATAAGCAATTTTTATGAAACAATATCACTGGTATTAATTTAAAATACTGTAGCTAACAATTCTTGTATTGAAATTAAAAAGAATGCAACTGTGTTGAATGCTTCATCCAAGGGTGCAAAAATCCACACTCCTTTGTCTTCAGAATTGAACTCCAAGAACTCGCCTGCATCTACCTCTACCAAAAGAATTCACATGAATCCTTGGCTTCAGGAATAATTGTTGATAAAGATTATTTTGTAGATCTATTTTAATTAGGATAGAACTTTGTCTTGGCGGTTTCTTTGCATTGTGCATTCCGCTTCCCTTTCCATTAATGTACCGGAATGACATTCAGTTGGTCTTCATTTTCCAAAGATGATTAATGCAATTTTCCTATTGGAAAATCTGACTAAACTTTTCATTCTCAAGTGATCAATAATCTCTTAGAGACATTTCAGATTCACAGTGAAGTTATATTTGTCTATTCTTGTGTGGATGACTCCAAATGGCAGTGCCATCCAGGCAACCACAAAATGACCTTTATCACACAACCACATACAATTTGAAAATAGTAATAATCATTACTGCATCGAACACAATTGCAAAATGGATGTAAGAGAAAACAATAACGAATTTGATTAAATGATATCAGAAGAGAAAAAAACAATAGAGAATTTGCTTAAAAGATATCATAAGAAGGCACCATGAACAGTGCATACAATTTGTGTGTAACTGAAAATCTGTTTACCTGGGGAGAGTCAAAATAATTTACGGACATTCATAAAGGCCATCAACTGTCAAAGGCAACCTCGGCTTAAACACAAGAAATCAATGAGGAGATAACCGGTAGAAGAAGATTTTACAATTATAAACGAAGGCAATAAATCCTTT